>OU896713.1:27143415-27293456 GCA_918026855.4 Phaedon cochleariae
ATATCCTTTTATAAAAATAAAGAGGCATTTAGCGATAAAGATAAAATAGATATTTTAAAAAACTTGAGGACCCCAGAAAGAAACTTTGATTTTCCAGACAAGGTTCGGTACGAAAATGAGGAAATTTAATTACGCATGGCTAGAAACGTATAAATGGCTTGTTTATTCTAGATTTGACGATGGTGCTTATTGTAAATATTGTTTTATTTTCGCACCTCAACAGATTGGAAGTTCTTCATCGCAAAATACCGGGCAGCTGGTAATTAGTCCGTATCGAAATTGGAAAAATTCTTCGGAGCGGTTTCAGGCTCATCAATATACTCACTATCATCAATCGGCTACTACAAAGGCTGACAATTTTTTAGCAATCAAATCTGGAAAGATGCAGTCTATAGAAAATCAAGTTGATACCGCTAGGGCTCAGCAGGTTCGCGAAAATCGAAGGAAATTGGCTCCTATTATACAAACTGTAATATTATGTGGACGACAGTGTTTACCTTTGCGCGGACATAGAGATTATGGAGACTTTAACATTGCTCCTGAACCCGAAGAAAATGAGGGAAATTTTCGTGCCTTGCTAAGAGCTCGCATTGAAGCTGGAAATAGTTCTCTTAAATTACATTTTGAGACATGTGGCCGAAATGCAACGTATATAAGTTTGAGGATTCAAAACGAAATTATTGAGGCATGTGACATAATAATAAAGAAAATAATTACCGATGAAGTAAATGCTGCAAAGTGCTTTACTATATTGGCCGATGAAACTGTTGACATATCATCAGTAGAACAACTTTCGCTTTGTGTGAGGTATCTAAAAGAGTATCAACCAAATATGTACAAGATTTGTGAGCATTTCCTACTGTTTGTTCCTGTACCATCGACGTCCGGAGAAGCTCTAGCTAATGAAATTATAAAAGGAATATAGCAGTGCAATATAGATATTTCGTATCTAAGGGGTCAAGGATATGACGGGGCTTCCAATATGAGCGGCGCATTCGAAGGTGTACAAGCTTCAATTTGTGAACAGTACAAGTCAGCTCTTTACGTACATTGTGTTTACCATAGCCTAAACCTTGCTCTTTCTAATTCTTCCGAAGTGCAAGTGATAAGAAATTGCTTTGGAACAATTGAGAAAGTATATGTTTTCTTCAGCACACCTAAAAGACAATTGGTACTACAAAAACATGTCGAAGCCTTAATACCCGAATCACACAGAGATCGATTGAAGCAATTATGCCCAACCAGATGGGTACAAAGACACGATGCAGTAATGGTTTTGGTTCAGCTACTAAAGCCAGTTCATGCTTCTTCGCTACAGGAAATATCTTCATGGAAGGACAAGGATTCCAGTTCAGGAGCATTTATTCTTATCAGTGCACTAGGCCAATCCAATTTTATTATTTCTCTTTTATGCTTAGAAAAGCTTCTAAGTTTTACTCTTCCGCTCAGTAAAATTCTTCAGACTAAAGATATTGATCTCGTATTTGCAATTAGTAATGTTGAAGATGTCATCGCATCCGTACGAATATTGCGAGAAAATGCTGATTTTGAGTTCAGTAAAATTTTTGAAGAAGCTGAGCAGAAAGCAGCAATATTTGGTACTGAGATTGAAATGCCAAGAATATCGGCGAAACAAATGCATAGAAGTAACATACCCAGTGAAAGCTGTATCAAGTATTACCAGATATCAATATTTCTGCCATGAATAGATTCATTTTCATCTAACCTGAATGACAGATATTCAAAACATAAAACGATTATTAATAATTTTATGGTGCTACTGCCTAACGGAAAATCCGTTAATCAGAAGCAAATAGACGATTTCCATAACTTGGTATCCTTTTATTGTCAAGATGTACAGGAAACAAGTAAGAACGTCTTAGAAGCAGAGCTACGTTTATGGTACCAAAAATTTATTAAATCTAGTAGTGAATCAATTGGCCTTCCTTCCATTCCAAATAGCCCAATTGATGCCATAAATATGAGCAATGTGGATGTTTATCCAAATATTTTTATATTACTCAAAATATTTTCAACATTGCCAGTATCAACAGCTACAGCAGAAAGAACATTTTCGACTTTACGAAGGCTTAAATCATATTTAAGAAATACTATGAGAGAAAATAGGCTGAATGGCCTTGCCAATTTGAATATCCATAGAGAGGTACATGTAGATACGAATGAGGTATTGAATATTTTGACAGAGAGAAGACCTAGGAGGCTGGATTTTGTTTTGTAAATTCCCGTTTTATTACCTACCTAGTTTGTATAGTTGAAAAATAAAAATTGTTCGTTAAATTTTCGACAGCTTGCTTATTTACCCCTTTTTTATAAGGGTCAAAATGCAAGGCTTTTAGACACATTGTGCCCCTGCCTGAGTCCTGGGTGCGCCAATGGACTTCAATACATTCTCGTCTGATTATGGAAGTCAAGCAGCGTCGGGCGCGGTTAGTACTTGGATGGGTGACCGCTTGGGAACACCGCGTGTCCGTCGTCTTTTTTTTATTTGAGAATTTCCTGATTAAATTGTAACATCATTACATAAGTAAGTTAATCATTACATTAACCAGCATAGAAATATTATAATTGGTTGCTATAGAAGGTTTGTTTACTAGGCCAGTCATTGGGGATTTTCACCTGGAAAAAAGTCCGGAAGTTTTGAAACTTTGTAGGATTATAGTTTTGGGTGTCCAGAACTGAAATTCACAAAATGCACATTCCGGGACATGCCGCCGGCGCCGCCATCTTGCCAAGATGGCGCTCAAAAACGGTTTTTTGAAAATATCTCCAAAACGGTGCGTTTTCAGAAAAAATATAAAGAAATAAAAATTTAAGATGAAGAAATTTTCTACAAGAAATGTTCTTAGTATATTTTTGCTGAAGTGAGCCGTTTAGGCCCAAGAGCTGATTGAATGACATCATATTTTGTTAATTTCAATAACCTGCCCCTAACTATCTCCAAATATGCGTATAAATTTATCTTTTATAATGAAACGGGCTATCTAATTGGTTTCTCGTTATATTTCCTATGAAATATGTTCCTAGAATATTCTCGCTGAAGTACCCTCGTTAAGGCACAAGTGCCCTTACCAAATTACAAATGTTGCGTAAGTTTTCTGTAGTGGCGAGTTTCGGAAATAATATGTGTATTAGGGGTCCCCAAATCTGATATTTAACGACTTTAAAAATGTTTATCACGAAACGGTGGATATCCATAATGCAATTTATCGATGAATTCATCAATTAATCCATGTTAATAATTTATGATCAATCAATTTCGATTTTAAATGCTGTACTTGTTTCCACACCACCCAAGAGGCTAAGTACACGGCGCGATTTTTTTAACGTGGTTTCCCCTGTAGTCCTAATCCACTCAGGTACTGAAATTATTTTTGGCAAAGGCTAGACGGACCTGGCACGACCTGGCTCGTTGATTTCGATATATTCAACGGGGAAACTGGTTACCTCAGCTCCAGAATCGATGTTAATTTCCTTCAACTCGTCGGATTCTTTTTCTGCAGTCGATAAAGAATCATCATGCAGCGAACGGAGGTCTTCTTCATCGGATTCTTCCAGTGTCACTTGGCTGATATTTTCACAAGTTTTCCCGTTGCAGACACCGCAAATCATCGAACATCGCAATCCTGCTTTCCTGCATCCGCAGGCTCTACCACAAGCCGCCTTGCACTTACAAGATAAAAAAGCAAGTAGTGCTTTGGAAGCAGGATCTTTCAAAGTAGTTATTGGAGTGAGGCCAGTTTGTGTTTTCTTCCAACCCCATTATTCAACTACTTTCGGACAACCACGCCATAGTTGAACCTGATAGTAGATCAAGATTGGTGTAATTTGTGTCTTTGAATCCATAGAGTGCAAGGAAAAATTTCTCACCGGCAAGAGCAACTTGATCGGGGGTGGCATGTTCATTTTTAAAAACTTCAATATGATCTTGTAACTCTTCATGTTTTTCAAATGTTGTTAGAAACTTCATTTTTCCTTGGTTGAATACGGTCTCGCAATTTTTTCATGTCCGTTTTTCTCGTAAAATTACTGATTTGGCAAATTGTGTTCGTTAGGAAAGATAATTTAGTTGATGAAAAAGTTCTTGTGTTTTTACCGTTTATAAAAATATCTCATCTGAAATATATATTTTGTGTATTTACTCATATTGGGATGGAGTGGTAAAGACAAGAAAGCAAAATTTCAAATTTCTATGAATTTATGGGTGGTTTTACAGTACGAGAAGGTACCTATATCTACGGATACATAGTATAGGTACGAAATTTACTCATAACCATCCTGCACCCACATACTTCTGGAGCAAAGTCGCCAGATTCGTCGATAATGCAATTTTTATATCGCCCAAATAATCGCAAGTCACAAATGCAAAATTTTTGTCGCATAATTGATCTAAAATTCGTCCGATATAACGAGGGACAAACTGAATAGCCCGTTTCATTATAAAATATGAATTTATACGCATATATTGAGATAGTTAGGGGCAGTTTATAGAAATTAACAGAATATTTTGTCATTCAATCAGCTCTTGAGCCTAAACGGCTCTCTTTAGCAGAAATATGCTAGGAACATTTCTTGTAGAAAATTTCTTCATCTTAAATTTTTATATCCTTATATTTTTTCTAAAAACGCACCGTTTTGGAGATATTTCCAAAAAACCGTTTTTGAGCGCCATCTTGGCAAGATGGCGGCGCCGGCGGCATGTTCCGGAATGTGCATTTTGTGAATTTTAGTTCTGGACACCCAAAACTATGATCCTACAAAGTTTCAAAACTTCCGGACTTTTTTCCAGGTAAGCCTTATTTTGGATCCCCAATGACTGAACTATACGTTCTGCTCCTCCGTCGAATATAAACATTCGATGTATATAGGAATTCACATCAATTGAAAAAATAGTATACATCTCATGCAACTGTAGAAAAAGTGATAGACTGATTTAGTGTAATTAGTACTACATGCAGTGAAAGTCAGTTGTGAATATCATGATAACTACTTACCTAAATATTGTTATAAAAATTAGTAGATACTTAACTACTGTCGTTTTATGTGAAAGTGTGGAGAAATAGTATTTTTTGCAAAGATCATGTAATAATAGATATTAATATACGAGCACGAGGTATGAAGTGTGCGAGTGTATATTGATAGCCATTTCATGATCGTTGCATTTTTTACGACCAATGAATAATAAAATGAAAACAAACATCAATTTTCAGCATCTTCAGTTCAATAATCGCCTGTAATTGTGACGTGTTATTGGTATTTGAATGTCAATTGAAAATAAAAAAACAACTCAACCAAGAACTAAGTAGGTATGGAGAAACAAAGAACATTAGAATCTTTCCATGTACCTATACCTGTACCATGTGCTACTTGTTTCTATAGGCCAAAATTTCGTTTCATAATGAAAAGTACGCAGCGGCGGATTTAACGGTACGCTTAGTATGCCCAGAGATTATACACTCCTGGTATGCCAGGGCCCCGCAGGAGCAATGGCATTGCATCATTAATTTCCGAAATCATTTGTTTCCATATAAATGAAATAATGGTAATAATAACATTATTTAGCGGCAGAAAATGAATAGTGATATCGTGATGTATAGTTTCGTTATGGTTTAGTAGCTGTATTAACTTGAAAACAATTTATTTTGTAGGTAGGTATCTGATCCTAAGTCAGTGTTATACCTATAGTTCCGCTTATTTTATTTTTGTTAGTTCCAATTTTTCTCATTTGATTTTGTTGTTTTTTCATTCTCTATATCCTTACAGGTAGGTACTATATTTTTATCAATGAATGTTTTATTTTTTGTTTCTCTATATCCTATATATTTTCAATATCAAATGTTCATTTTTCTTTTCGTTCGTATTTGGGAAGAAAATATTAGATGGGTTATATTAATGATTGAAAAATTGGTGGGAACAAAACAGAAGAAGTAACGAGGGTAGGAGCCGCAGGGGCCCCTATATATATAGACTTAATGAGACTATAGTGCCCTAGAAATCTTACATTCGCCACTGAAAGTACGAGTTTTCATTGGCCACAATCGGTTGGGTATCAGCGATATTCAATTCGTGTATACCTACAACATTTTGGTGAAATTAATCCATTCATCCATCCATATCTGCGAAGCGAAAGTATATACTGATTATAGGTACCTATTCATTGATTTTTCATAGGCTTACATTTAGAAATATACCTACCTATATGACAGAAACTCACCGTCGGACATCTGAACATTTCATCAGTTGCAATGCACTGAGACGTCTCATAGTAATAATTAATATCCTTCTTGGATGTTTGGATGTATCGAATCATGTGTGTAGGTAGCAGTAACTGTATAAGAAAGATGAATGAAAAATATAGATGAGGAAGATTATACCAATTCAGTCTAATTATAATGTTTCGTCTTCATTGCATTTCTAACTGGAAATCCAACACACGTTGAGAATGAGAAACTAGTAAAGAGTGATGAGATTCAACTCATTCAACTGATCTCGCAATAACTCACAATTCTCGGTTACAAATCAGGGTTGCTAGTATTACAAAACGGGAAATGAACTGGGAAATTAAGAAAGAACCAAGCTATTCTTGCCGCATTACAAACTTCTCCACTTTCATAGATTTCTGCAAACGATCAAGAATTAACTACTTTTATTCAATTGTCGGTATATTACAAAACGAGAAATGAACTGGGAAATTAAGAAAGAACCAAGTTATTCTTGCCGCAATACAAACTTATCCACTTTCACAGATTTCTGCAAAGGGTCAAGAATTAAGTAAACTTTTACTGAATTGTCGGTATACTTAATCCTATATTTTAGGTGTTATTAATTTAACTGAGAGTGACAGATTGTTCTATTAGAGGAATGAAATATTCTACCTGAAGAATCTGATATATACCAACCTACTTACTATTTTCCTAAGATTCTCCTCTGAAAATGTTACCTGAAAAAAAGGAATTGATTCTATCCAACCCAACTGAACCTAATACAAACGTTTCAAAGGCATTAAAATAGTTCATTGTACGCATTTGGTCCAAGATGGTTATACAAAGAATAGTTATCTCATTTCATTCACTCTGAGATACATCAGATGTACCTATTCGAGTTTGCATAAGTAATAAAAGAATCTTGTGCCGAGATGGGCAACGACATCTCAACAGGCCTTGTTTAGGTTGGGGCCAACTTAAACGCAGTATACCTACAAAATCTCAATTGTAAACAACTTGTGCTGTTTTCAAACTTTTGCATACCTGATATTGAAACCTTCTGAAAGTTAAATAAGTAGGTATATGTGGGTATCAAAGTAAGTAGTTCACAATACCACAATGCTCTTTCATCAGTTTGGAAATCTGAATTTTTGTATATTATCTATAATCACTGAGCATCCACATAAGTGCATAAGGTATTTTTGACAATGTTGAACATAGCATGGTTACCAATAAAAATGTGTCAAATATAGGTTGGTATACGTATCGAATATCATGCAACAATTTAATTGGCGATTAAATCAGCAGAACATATATCATGATCATTTCGAGAAGCTCACATTTCATCGATATAAAAACTACCTGATGCTCCAACCAATGAACCTGTCACCTTAAGTGAATGATGGATACAGAACTATTGCATTGATAGGTATATGTATCAACATTCCATAAAATATTTGCCATTTGGCAACGTGGATTCAAAGTTCTCAAACATCGAAGTGTATAAAGAAGAGTTATATATTTTCGGATGACCTCGCCTTGAAGCGCTGAGCCGTATATGATTAACAGCTCTAAACTAAATGGTTTGGTAATGTTGAAAACAACTGAACAAGCTATAGCCAGAGATTATGTGTATTATCTCTGCTATAGCCAACAGAAATACAGTCACCCTTCTTTGGCTTTGGAGACATTCCGGAAAAGAAGGTACAACCACAAAATATCGAACGCATGTCAGACTAAGTAATAATAAACTTCTTAACATGGCACTGCCAGTTGAAAGGACATCTTATAGAAAGCTCGGCTTAGAAGAAGAAGGCGAATGCTGATGCGATTGTTCTGTGGGGATGAGTAGAAGGAAACCCCTATGCACATTCTTACGGAATGTGTGACCCTACAGAACCAAATTGCAAGAGATCTAGGAGCACACATTATATGAGGAAAAGCCATACCTTATATACCTGAACCCACCTCATAGTTTTAATCTTCTCCTGAAGATGCCAACATAGCTAGCAAAACACGTGTCGAGGTGTAAAAAATCGATTTGGTTAGTGGTAAAACAGTGTGTAGTGTACCTCATATCCTGTAATTTCTGAGGGACATATATGCTTTAGCTTCAGAGAACAACCTCAGCGGCACAAGAAAGCAAAGGCAAAAGCAAAATAGATCTTGTGCAGTGCATTCACCCCTTCACATAAATACCTATAATATAGGACAAAACCTCCGCTCTTCAACGTCAATGATGTTCCTTATTGTTGATTTGAGGCAGTCATTCTAGGAGGAATAATAATTAAAGGACCTACCAATCAATTAAAAGCTTTATTTTCCTAGAATGAATACTCACATACTATATAGATATAGCTATGGAAATCCTCATCGAGTCATAGGAAGCGAAGGAGTCCAATTTAATCATATATATGATACCTATATATATATATATATATATATATAGGTAGGTAAGGTATAGGTTTTGTGGGGATGCAGCTGATGTGGGACTCAAAAGAAAACTCTTTTTACTTTTGAGAAAGCTTTCGGAATTTATTTAATTCCTTCGTCAGTCTCTCTAAAATGGAATGCACAATTATAATATTCAGAAGAAATGGGTATTAAAAATTACTTACAGTATATGAGGTTGTAGAATTGCAAATCAGAATAATGTGTAGTATAAAATTGTAAAAAATGCATAAATTCATGGATATAAAACTAATATAACTTTGTCAAAGTGACAATATGTAACATGAAAAAATACATGGGGTTGAAAAATTAGATAGGTAAAAGGTTGATCAAGATGGAATTGAATTTATGGATATATATTTTTACAATTTTATACTACATATTATTCTGATTTGCAATTCTACAACCTCATATACTGTAAGTAATTTTTAATACCCATTTCTTCTGAATATTATAATTGTGCATTCCATTTTAGAGAGACTGACGAAGGAATTAAATAAATTCCGAAAGCTTTCTCAAAAGTAAAAAGAGTTTTCTTTTGAGTCCCACATCAGCTGCATCCCCACAAAACCTATACCTAATCTATTGATTTATACAGCTACTACTAATATTAATTGGATATAGGTAGGTATATAGATAACGTTTTATTTTTATACAATTAAGATTAAACAAGTATGTAAGTCTCAAGCCATATCCAGATTTGGTTCGACCATATGCATAAACCATCATGGTTTTTAACAACGCTGATACGAACTCACCTAATTTGTGATCCACAATTAATGCAGTGAAAGATTTATGATTGTGTTGAATGCGATTAACCTGAATGGCGATACCGATACCTATCTTACATAATTAACTATACCTACCTAGTGTTATACCCCCACCACCACTACTATACTACCACCTACTACTACTACTGTTATACAATGTAGTAATCATATGTTAAATCATTTCATATCTCACACGATAAAGTTGTCGTGGGTGCAACAAAATTCCTGTTTTCCTAGCAATATTTACATTTTACCAACTGATTATATATATATACAACTACATTGTCATTTTCCATTTCACCATATAGAAAACATAGAACGTATTGATATTTTTATTTGTGATACCTACTAATTCAAAACAGTCACACGCGTCGTATCCATCGCCTATAGCCTGTGCACGAGGCGAACACAGAACACAGGACACAGATGAAAAAGAAAAAACTGAAATTCCCGGCAATTTTGGTGGGGCATGCTGGCTTTGACGTCATAAAGCTAGTACCGCCTTTGCAGGGGTTATGGGCGGGAAATAAATAAAATTTATGACGTGCTATTTAAGAGCTATCTGCCGGCAGTGTAACGAAGCATGCGGAGGCCATTACGAGGCTGCTATTGGTTAGACAACCTACTCGACGTGCTCCTGCTGCCTAAGGGCCGGTGACTATCTGTAATGGAAAGAGACAGAGTTTGGTGGTTTGTCGTTGATAGCACGCGTAATCGATTGAGAATCACTTATATGGTGAAAGTTACGACTAGCGTTTCGCGTTCTGTGCCTTTTTATTGTGCAGTGAAAAGGGCGATAGGAGTATAAACAGTTTGTAGGTTATGGTTTATGGATTTGAGTTCAGCGGTGAATATTTCGCGGGATATTTAAGATATTATAAGCGCTCATGTTCAGCTGGAAATTTGCTTCTCGGAAAAATATATGTTATTGAGATGAGTATTTCTTAGTGATTGCTTCAATATGATCCAACGCCTGATCGGTATACATATCATACTTACTGTGGAAAAGGATGAATATTTGTATTTAATGGTGGATAATCTATAACGCATACCTATAGGTATATCATCTTTGAGCATAGTGTATTTAATCAAGAATATCATAAACTAAACTTTAGGTATTTCATTTATATCCATATGAGTACAAATAAATCCGACATTAAAGAATATGATAAATCATAGAATGATGAAAATGAAATGTTCCGATACGTTTCGATATTTCCTCTTGGATTTACATAGGTATAAAGTGAGTTTTGTGATCGTTTTTCTGGTTGCTACTCATAGGTAACTAATTCACAATCATCCGAATGAATCGGTAGCTAATGACAAGTTGGTCTGACCCATATCCAGTATATATAGGTATATAGGTTTCTCAATTATAAGTATCGGTATCTGATCTCTTCACCAACCTCCAGGTGATTCCTCAAACAGTACCTGATGGTCCTGATGACGAATTACCTCAAAGATGCAGCATTTTCCCATTCAATATACCTGACATGATTCAATCAATGAATAGAAACAACATGTGAGCCACCAATGT
The DNA here is from genome assembly GCA_918026855.4 of Phaedon cochleariae. NCBI lineage: Eukaryota > Metazoa > Arthropoda > Insecta > Coleoptera > Chrysomelidae > Phaedon > Phaedon cochleariae. The sequence goes on from OU896713.1 coordinate 27,154,395, forward strand.
GAATTTCAGGCTCGATCAGCTGATGTTACATCTGAGGGAGTTATATTAGGGTAAGGTCGCCGATATTGTACCTACCTACTCTCAAATTGTACCGCTGTATTACATGAACAGCAAATGGTTGGTAGAACTGATGATAATTTGTATATGAAGGTTGCCTCGATCGCACCCCGCGAGTTATTCGATATTATGTACGACGGCGCATGTGTTGACGTGACAGAGCTCAGTATGTTTGAAAATTTGAATTTAAAATTGCAAAAATGACTATAATTTCTTCAATCCATGGTGGTTCAATCGCTTCTTGTTTCAATTCCTACGAGATCAGTGAGACTAAAAGAGTAGTTCAAGTTTCCATTTATTTTCGAATGATGGATCGATTCTTCAAAAATTGATTCAATTCCGTGGAAATCTTAGCGAATATGTTATGCCCATCTTGATGCCGAAGATATTGAACGGAATCTACAAGCAGAATTGCTAAATAACACACCGAAGGGAAAAACTCGAGGTAGGACTTCCATCAATAATCCTTACAATGATAAGTACAACAGAAGACACACAATAAGTTTAGTATGGAAGTTTTGCAATTCCCAATATGACTCTTCTCAGGAAAAACATCAGGTGATGGATATAAAAGAATGATCAGAAGTTACAGTTAGAGACCAGTTGTGAATGTTCAGATATATTCTTGTTGAACGGGTAAAATGGACATCAAGCAGAGGATATCACACGCGCTTTCACGTTGAGATTATTTGAGCAAGAAAGAGCTATGTTTATTTGAGAGATTTCTTGACTTATCCTTTACTTATATAGGTTTACTTTTTATAGTAGTGGTATTTTATTATTGATTTTCTTTTTTCGAACAGAATCACATTAACTTCTGCTTTGATTTTCACGAAATCTATCTCATAATTGCTTAAAGTAGAGTGGACTTTTTCTAAGGAAGGAAGGGATGCTCGAAGTCATCTCCACAAATTTTAATCGTGTTGTTACACAATCAGAAGGGACATGTTTCGATCTTATAAAAGATCATCTTCAGCCTAATTGAAAGTTTTGGAGTTGAAAAAGTGTGATGCTACTAGCTGTTAAATTGTTGTCAATGCCCATAGTCAAAAGATCGAGATTGAGTAATCAACCAAAATGGTATATGAAGGGTAATTGCCAAACAAATTTGCCTACACCATAAATTAACGGGTTTTCACAAAAGGGGTTCCCCGAACCTTTATGGAGTTTGGTACATGAAATTTTTATAATATGAACTGTATATGCGCTCTCAGGGTACGGAGCCCTTCATTTATTGAGAACTTGTTCAATTACCTACTTATATAAACTCGACTTTTCGGTTATGGGCATTGACAACAATTTCACAACTAGTGGCATCACTTTTTCTCGACTCCAAAACTCTTAATTAGGCTGAAGATGATCTTTTATAAGACCGAAACAGGTCCCTTCTGATTGTGTAATAACACCATTAAAATTTGTGGAGATGACTTCGAGCATTCCTTAGATTCCTTCCTCACTTTGATATAATGTATCTATCGAACATATTCTCATGTTGCAGAAAAAACATAAAGCAAATTATATAGGGATGAGATTTTAGATCTTCAAAGATTACACCGAAACTTTTTAGACTTTAATTTAGTATTTACTAGAGGATTTCCACTTATATCCCATCCCCTCTTTGCTCGTGCACGTGTTACCGGGTCTCATGCACAGACCCATTGTTGCCAGGTCAACTATTTAGGTATAACGACCCCTATATCTACCTCTCATTTTACAATAGAAACAAATTAAGAAACAGCCTTATCCACAGGTGATTGGTTTCCTTCTCGAGTCCACAGATACATTTTCACTATTATATCTGGTAAAATTTACAGGCAGTGGCAAAAAGTGTGTGAAGCTTGATTAGGTATATATTTTAGGTGCAGTCAGAATGGTTGCAAGTCACACAGCATACAGGGTAGGTCAAAAAATATAGAAATTTCCCAGGAGAAAAGTACCCTTGTTTCAGAAAATTCAGCAAAATGTTATCGAGAAAAGTTGTTTACAATTGAAAGTTATGCCTGAATACCAAAACATAACCTGCTTATACATTTTTTAGTTTTTCAATTTTGTTCGTGGATAATTTTCCAATTTGTAATTTTTTTTATATTCACCCCTTAACTTCAGAATTTCGCAAACCATATTTTTAACAATGTGAAACATCATTAATGAGAATATGCATACAAAAACTTCCATTCATGTGCACATTTTGAATTTAAAATATTACAAATTGAGAAATTATTAACGAACACAATTGAAAAACTAAGAAATGTCCCAGGAAGCCATCGTACATGAAGATATCTATAAAATAGAGCCAGATCGCCAACTTTTCCACAGTGTTCCAGAGAAGTGAGTGAGTTCGTGAGCGAGGCATCACCCACGAGACGAATTGCCCTTTTTTGGACAGAATCTATAACAGTTTCAGGGTATGTTTGGGTGCTGCCCTCCAGATATGGGCTGGACAGGTCGGATATGTGCCTTATAGATCATAAGCAGCTGACTGGAAGTGAAATAGCTCCTGGCCTGAAACAGAAAACCAAGTTTTTGGTATGCACTTTTAGCAATTGATCTCACGTGATTTTCCCAGGAAAGGTTATTGCTGATAGTAATACCAAGCATCGGAATGGATGTCTTCAGAGGTATGGTTTCTCCTGACAGTGAGATCGGCTTTTCTAGAGAAAAGGCATGCTTGTGTTTTGTTTGCATTGAAATCTACCAAGTTATTAGATCCCTATTCAAGAATTGTTGCCAAGTTCATATTTATGTTGTCAACATTTCTCCCTCGTTTGTTTCTGATTTGCCTGGCTGGTATTGGAGCCCTGGAAGAGAAGGCGGTATGGAGGGTACTATCATCCGCGAAGCTATGTACTGGACATGAAGTTGCTTCCAACAAATAGTTGATATGGAGTAGAAATAGTGTTGGTGCTAGAATTGATCCTTGCGGAACACCAGCATTTATGATGAGGTAGTCAAATGAAACTCCGTCGACCACTACATGGAGAAACCTGTTTGAGAGGAAACTAGCTAGCAGAGAACATACCTGGGGAGGCAAGCCATAATATGGAAGCTTCGGAGGAGTCTGTGGTGCCAGACTCAATCGAATGCCTCGGAGATATCAAGTGCCACGGCTAAGGTTTCACCATATTTTCAATAGATTGCTGCCATATATGTGAGACGTAAGCGAGCAGATCATCAGTTGATCTCTGATGACGAAAGCCATATAACATATGATTTCATAATGCATTTCTGCATTTTGCATGAAGACCATTTCATATGCTGCAGGGCTCAGCAAATTCAAGTAATTATTTTTTTATGACAAAATGACATGAGACTTCAAGAAAATTATCTCACTTTGGCATCACTGCGCAGACACAAACTTAATCAGAATATCCTGTAAATCGATAAAGCAAAGCTCATAGGACCAGTGCTTCCCTCTACTTTGCAGACCGTAAAATGAGACAGAGGCGGCGATTCAGGAATACAGCTGTTATATTCTTGATAATAAATTATAGTTAACAGCGTGTTTCTGAAATTGGAGCGATAAATAAATTCTGGTGTTGACTGTACACCGATGGTTTGAAAATGTTAGGAGGGGTAGGCACAGGTGTATATGGACCCGGATTTAGGCTATTTGAAGCCTATTAGGTCACTCCCCCACTATCTTCCATGCTAAAATACATGCCATCAACCTATGCGCCCGAAGGTGCCTGAGCAATGGTCTGAGGGGTGCCAACATATATGTATATCTGCTCAGACAGCCAAGCCGTATCAGAAGCACAGGAATCATTTGTTTTCACATCAAAGATTACATGGGACTCCTTCGAAACACCCACACTCTAAGAAAAACTGGAACACCAGTTGACACCAGCTAACACCGAATGATTTCCTTAGAGGTCCTGCATATTTCAGTGTTAATTCACACCTATTTGTAGAGCACCGGTGTTTGGTGCTATCTCTGCACATTTCTAGATGAGATTTGTGATTTCGAAATGGATGTAAAGTAATACCAGTCTGGTGTGTTATGTGCGATATTTTCTGATAAAGTTCGCACTGGTCTGGTGTGAATCACAATACTATTGATCATGAAAAACATCAGTATATTTAAAGTCACACCGGAATGAGTTTACAAAATCATCATCAAATGATCAAATCTGCAATGAATACGGTGTTTATTTACACCAGATCATTGAATTCTTAACCGGAATTGTGTCAATTCTAATTGAGGACAGTTCTTCATCTGACACGAATCTTCAGAATTCTGACACATTTAGGTATGTTTAATCAATTTGTAATTCATTATAGTGTGAAATATTTTTGTTGAGATATACAGGGCATCTCAAAATTGCTGGGACACAGAGCTACCACAGGTAATACGGGTCAAAATAAGTTGATTGGACCCAACTTCTTTTTATTGAAAAATATACCGTTTGTCCGTGAGACGTGTTCAGAGTTTTCATAAATAAACATATTTTCAAAAGATCTACAATTTCTTTCGGGATTCTTCGATTACTGAAAGAAGAGTTATACTCTAAAATGCACTTTCGTCGAATATCATCCAATTTGTTTCACTCATTTTTGAACAGCGATCAGCGAACGAAAATGTGTTTATTTATGAAAACCTTAAACTCACCTCACGGACAAACGGTACATTCTTTTATATAAACAAGTTAGGTTTAATCAACTCATTTTGACCTGTATTACCTGTGGTAGCTCTGTGTCCCATCGATTTTGGTGTTGTGTCGAAACATCGAGACAATTGTTTCTGATTTTGACTCCTCAATAAACTTTTCTGAGCATTTGAATTTTATTTTTATACACTTCATGATAGAAACAATCATGCACTTTACACTGGAAGAGCAACATGATCCGTGCTTATTGAAAGCACAGTGAAGAGAGACAGTGCTGAATATTGCTCAACGTTTACTACGAATGGCTGTGGAACTCTGGAGTCTGGAGTGTGGAAGTGATAGGAGCACGTACACATGCAAAGAAGATGCGCAAGGTTGCCAAGCATCACGATATGAAATAACTAAGTATATGTACCTATAGTTTCATGATAATTTAATGAACATAGGCAGTAGGTACTTAAATGAAATTGTCCTCATAAGTTCTTGGAAATACTTCCGTTGGCAAAGAATACCGAAGCTTCGTCGTTCCATAGACAAACGTGTTTTGGGAAGTAGTTGCTTGACATAATTCTAGATTGACGACAAAACGATGATGTGCTGACTCAGCCTGTCGAGTACGTTTGACGAATGGTGGACCAAAATGCATGTAAGCTCTGCAGTAATGATACAGAATGTTGCAGTCGTTAATTAGAGAGCATCATATTGATATTAAATTCATCAACTTCTAATCATTATCTTACACCACGATGTTCAAAGTGTTATATATGAAATAGGTTTAAGTAATATAAAATAGACGAGGTGGCAACAGTGTATGGCGGCAAATTTGTTCCGATGTTTTTCTGATATTAGTGGTGTTGATTTACATCTATTCCAGTGTCATTTATTCCAGTGATATCAGAAAATACACTGGTTTGGTTATCAATCTCATTACTAGGTGAATATCTTGAAGAGGAATTATTATTGTGTGAATATGGATACTTCATAAAATTGATAGTCACATGAAAAATATGATAGTTGATCACTTTCATGATATGAATTTTGAAAGATTACACCTACTAATGATAATTTTTCAGAATATATCAACTTTGTGATTCATGAATAGAATAATTTGATGTTTACAGTTTGAATTCAAATAATGAGTATGAAAAGTGTGATTCCGAATTCAGATTTGCCATAATGTATCACGATTTACACCGTCGAACCCCACGATATCAAATTCCCAATACTTATGATAGGATAGTACAATTTTGGTGTTGAATAGGGTTAGTGTTAATTCTAACAGTCTGGAATTGAAAAAGACACCAACAGTTTTCTTAGAGTGCATGTAACTGGGAAAGGACAACAAAGTCGTAGGTGGGTTCCAGGGCATGAAGGAGTCAAAGGAAATGAGGCAGCTGATCGCCTTGCAAAGAAAGGTGCAGCATCTGCACTCTTTGGTCCTGAACCTCTTTGTGGGATAAGCAAATGTCGGAGACTGACACTCGCCACTTCAGCAACAATGCGACCGAAACCGCGGAACACATACTTTGCTCATGTAAAGTATTAGTCCGCCAAAGGCTGAGTCACCTACAACAGGTCTTTCTCACACCTGCAGAGGTGGAAAATTCAACCGTCAGGAAAATTCTAGGCTCCATCAGAAGTCTAGGGTTAGAGGACCAAAACTAGATAAGGGTAATCACAATAGATCTTCTAGGTCGCAGTGATCGAGAGGTCTCCCAGCCTATACGACCCATCTACAATCTACAATCTACATCTACACCCCTCGTATATTTCTTATAGGGTTATGCTGAATCTCTAGTCAACAGAAGTATATAGGCCCCGAACAATTCATAATATCTAGAACAACACATTCAACGCCCTGGAAAACATTCCACGTGATATGTGTCATAAAGTATACCTAATTGAAAATTGGACCACCAGGATACAAGAAAAAATAGAAGACGTCGAGGTGGACAATTCATCAACATTTAGCAACAAACATGGTCAATCACTTTCAAAGCAATGTCACCACAGTCAACTACCATAGGCTCAATATTGGCATTTTTCAATGGTAAATCACAAGAGTGGCCCACTGGTCGACTCAACGCCAATATTGGCGATGCAGTACTTCTATTTATTGCTTGTTCATTGTTGACTCAGTAATGACTGAATGACGTATCTTCAGTGCATTTCTGATGAAAATTGAGTAGTTCATTCTTACACAGAGAATTTTGAGGTTACGTATAGAATTTATTATTTTATTACTGATAATATTTATAATAGTAACCACTACAATAAAACATGTCGATCGTATTCAGTTAATCCTAAGTGAATATTCAATAGTGGCAAGTAAAAACTTGTATACTATTTGGGACAAGGAAACAAAATATATGGGTTTTTTGAAAATGTACACCTACCACTATCAACCTGTTCCATAGAATTGCAGATTGATAACCGTTAGTGAACACAGAACTTGTCATTAGTGACTTATTCACTTGTCATCATTGACTTATTCACTTCTCATTAGTGACTTATTCACTTGTCATCAGTGATTCATTCACTTGTCTATAGTAATTTATTGACTTGTCATTAGTCACTTATTCATTTGCGATTAGTGACTTATTCACTTGTCATTAGTGACTTGTTCACTTGTCATTAGAGTCCTAATCACATGGCATTAGTGACATATTCACTTGTTATTAGTGACTTATTTAACTGTCATTACCTAAGTACTATTGAAAATTTACATATATTGTTCTCTGAAAAACTTTTGTGAAAAGACAAAAACTCGTGCATTCAAAACATTTATTGTATACAGCTATAATGAATCCAGAAATCACAAAATGGTAAGGCTGGCGACAAATATTGAGATACTAGATATGGGTATATATGTATAAGGATCATGCGCCGAGAAAATCGGTCCATCAGATGTTCTAGAACCTACACTATTTTTTCTCTAGTGATGAAGATGAAAAAAAGTTGAATTTGAATTAACTTTCATACTCATCAAACGTCACTTTCTCCCATTTCAAGTATCATCGGAAGTGGAAAAAAATCCTGTATATATGTCAACAATTATACACTGTTCTCGAAGAGACATGTATTTATTTCATTATCTTCTTCAAAAGAATAACAGATCGAGAACTCAACACCCCACAGCTCAGAGCGCGGCACACAAACGGAGAATCTTCACGAATATGATCACTAATGAGGCCATGGACACTGGAAGTGGTCGCGTTGGGCATGGGCTCCCGAATAATATATCGGAGATGTCAGAACGGCGAAAATATGTATAACCACAGGTGAGCTGTCACCTGCACCAATCGACTTGATAGATTGTCTTCATCGATGAGTTCGCTCAGGGCAAGTGATTTTGTCTCAGAAAAATAATTTAAAAATGGTCAGTATTCGTTAACAAGTTTATTATGCACTTATAGTTAACGAATTCAAAATACATATCGATTTGGTTGATACCAACAAGTGTCCTGATCCTACAGCAGAAACATTGTTTCAGAAATATTGTTTTGCCTACTTCAAGAAACTTCTTTTCCTATCATTGGTGAAAATTTTCACACACACACACACATGTCACAATCGATTTTTTTTTTCAAGAAAACGATTTACTTGGCCGAGTTTTCTCAGTGCTCTAAAACCTATTGAGTCATTCATCATTTCAGGAAGTATAAATCAAAAAATCACTTTAAAGAATTTTGTCATTGTCCTTTCTGATAATAAAACTGCCTAAGAGGGTATAAGTAGGTATACCTATCTCCGTTCGTAGAAATGAATATCTTCTTATCTAATATTCAGTATGACCACTTCAATTTCTAATCTGGTTTACTCCACTTTTATCTATCAGAATGCCAAACAGAACCAAATCTATTTCCTTCGATTTTATCTGACTCACAAAATAATCTGATGGTTATTTATATAGGTATTTCACCAGGAGCCATTTTATGACCACGAACGCTTTGTTTGGCAGATAAAAAACAAAAGCATTTTATGTGACATTTGTAGTAGTAAAGCATTCAGATACTCGTAGTAGGTAGGTAGTTGCAATAAAATACATCGTTAAAACGACTTTTACTGCAGTTAAAACTGTAAAAGTGCGTCCGAATAGCCGAATAAAATACGAGCCTTTCTAGGCACGCGCCACAATCATCAAACCACGGTTTATGATATGATGATAATAATAAAAATAAAAGGTCCAGATTAAAGTGATCGTTAAGTTCAAAGTCATACCTATAAACGCCAATTTTATACTTGTCGGTGTTTTATGGATCAGTTTAATTGATGATTCACGTACCATTTTTTAATTTAACAGCGTTCTCCTCTAGCTAATAACTTTATAAAGTGTATTTTATGTCATTTTAGAACGCATTTATATGCGCTTGAAATCGCCATCTGTTAGTGAGAGGGCACACTAAGTTGAGTGAGGCAGTTTGGATTCGAGCGGTGCGTGTATACTATAACAGATTTCTTCAGCTTCTTCATGGTAGGCTTTTGTAGATTCGACACATAGAAATCTGTTGGGACTGCGAATTAAACTGAATACCTAGTTTGATGAAATTCCGATACGTAGTGCTAGTGCCAACGTAGATGTGAAATAGGTATCAATGGGATTTATAAATAGGAAAAGCAATAAAGTCATTACTGCTTAGGATTTTTGTGATAACTTTGATTCGAATATGGCGACTTGTCTCACATCTTGGTCTTCAGTTTACAATAGGAATATTGTCAACAGTAAAAACACAAGAGCTTTTGAATTATGGGATAATTTCTCTTACCTACTATCGAGAAACATTTGACAATCAGTAATTTTACGAGAAAAACCTACATGATGAAAATTGCGAGACCCTTGGTCTAGCAATTTTGTCTAAAGTCAGCTCTTCAAGAAAAATTACTGATGACAAATTCAAAGTTAGTAAGGAAATATATTCAATAAAAAAAAAATCGGGTGTCTATCCACGGGAAAAAAGTAAGTAGGTACATTTTCATGGATATATCATATTAATATACACTGTTGACGGCTTTATTGTTGTGCTATAGTTCTGAAAAATAAGCTAATAACAACCTCTCCGAGAAAAAAATTCAGTAGTCCTTTTATGTTCCATTCGATTTCGCCGTTAGGTAAATTACTGAACAACCACTCAATTCGAAATTCATTAAAATCAAATCACATAATTAGACTGACAGATATTTGACTATCTCATTATTCATTCGTCTCCTGTCACAGAAAAAATAGTGCATTATACACGAGAAAAATATTAGATTTTAGCTCACGGTTTTTTGTCTCCCTTCGCTACTCGTCGGGAGCTAAAATCTACTGCTTTTTCCCTTGTATAATGAACAAACATTTTTGCGGTTTTCTCAGACCAAAATTTCCTAAAACTGCTCATCTTGCGAATTTACGCGTGAACAAGACCCAACAATAAAATTTTACTCGACAGAAATTGGAGTGACATCAGGCACTTACACCTACCTACTAGTTTATGGTTTTGAGGAACAGGCAGTGTTACAGCGACAATTCAACTCATTGTATGAAAAATCCCACAAGCTGTGATTTTGTCATCATGACAGCGGAATAACTTTACTCTAAGTATTTCAGTAACGAAACGAAATCTAACTTTTGAACCCATGCCCGACAAGAAGTATTTTGAACCAAACTTCAATGGCGTTTATGTCAGTCAATCTTTCACAAACTTTTGAGCTGTCAGAATAGTTTATAATCTCTGGAAATGTCGCGATTTGATGTGAAGAAATTGATGCCACACTCACTAATTCTTTGACATCAGTATTGAAACACCGTAAAAAAGTCGGCAACTTTTCACTTTCCTACATTGAGAAAAAATCTAATAACGGTTATTGACATTTGAATACCCTTCATGAATGAAAATCAATTAAATAGGGAACAACCTATAGCTGTCTTATCGATGCTATTCAATTCATTTTGCTATGAAGACCCAATACCAGTTACTAGATGATTTAATGAAACATGACTTGAAGGCTATACACCGTGGACGAATCACGGTCATTCATCAATGTGTTACGGTGGTGTTAGTTATTATATAAATAATCAATAAAGTAGGTACTCGTTGTTAATTTCCTGAACCGATAACAGTCATGAAACCTCTGTATTGACATAATTAATGAGTAGTTATCTCAAGTTGCTAATTGATTACTCACCAAATGATTTTCCAGAATTGAAAATATCTACTTGACACATTTATTTTTCGGAGCCCTGTCAGTGGAAATTACATACTCTTGGAAGCGGAGTATCGAAAAAATACTATATATATGTTGAAAATACACTATTTCTCACCCATCAAAGCACTTTCAATGTATGAGAAATTTAACTTTTTCAATATATTGATTTCTGATTCTTTTTTTATTTCAATGTTATTGAAAACGATTAAGAAATATTTCTCAAAATGGAACAAAATGTTCATGATGCCCACGTATACAAAGAATTATTATACGATAAAAAAATTGGTACAAGCACACTCAGCTCATTACAAATCTCCTCAGTCTGTACGCTAGAGGGCTCTGGCTAACTCAGTACGAAAAAAAAACTTGAAAAAAGCTGATATCACTTTTCAATTTTGTTCATCGTATACACACGTATGTCGTTTATATAAGTGGAAATGAGTTTTGAACAATTTTTACGAAATTTCTGTCCATCGTTTTCGGTGTTGACTGATGCTTTGAATTACTTAAATTCAAATTTATCAAAATAACCTTTTTTGTAGTTAACAAGTTAATCATTCCAAATCTCATATTCAAACCCTTCTCTTTCCATTGACGTAAGTAGAAGTTTCAGGTGTTTATTTACTGAAAAAAATCAAGTTTTACGCCCATGGAATGATGATCATGATAATCACTATGCAAGGGTTTTATTACCCAATATATCTATGCCAATATAGCAAATTTGAGTGGAGTCTGATGAACCGTTTCAAAATTATGAAGCAAAAACGAGTTAAAAATTGTAACTTCAGAGCTGTCTAGAGCCCAAACTAAGCAACTTTGTACTGAGGTGAGTCTGATCGTATCGAATTGTTTTGGTCTGAGCAATATGTGGTTAGTTTTTATAAGGACCTTCTAGGGACAACCTGTAAATAGCAATATGCATATTAGCCAGACGTACTCGACAAGCCCATAGTCAGCACATCCTTTCGTCTATCGTTAACCTCGAGATATGTCGAACAACTCTTTACCAAAACCCGTTTGTCTATAGAACTGCAAAGCTTTAGAATTCTTCGCTAAAGGAACTATATTTCCAGAAACTTATAATCACCAAGATTTCAAAAATAATCCAATATCTACCTCCTCTCCCTATCCTCCCTACACGGTAACAATTTTTGAATTTAACCATGCACACTTGTTATACCATTTGGTTTTTTTTTGTGAGTAGATACCCTTATTAGATCACTTCATTAAATTTCTATCTTGATATTGTATAATGGGTAGTTCACTTTTTTTGCCAATCAGCTCCATATGACTTTGCAATGTAAATATTTATCAGGAGTTGATATAATGTAGTATCACTTCCCTCCACATCAAGTTCTTGTTCACTGCTGTCGTATTGTTTATTTCATTAAGTATTTTATTTCTGACAGTGACATTATAAGCTTATATCGTCTTAGTTACGATATCTATAATGAGGGTCATAACTCCCTTGGGATGTTATAGATGCTATAATTCCCTCTAGCTAAAATTAAATAAGAAATGCATAGCAACAACCACGCAATAACGTAGCAATAAGGAATCTCCTATTCGCGGTAGTCAAGATCATCATCTGACGTTCTGATGACATTGAAACTATACGGAAAAACATGTCTAACTTCCAATCGGGAAGGTATCTAATGAATGAAATCAGTCAGAAATAAAATTATCTATGTATCACGGGAATTATAGAGCCTTAATAACCTCTGGCAATTGCTGTCCCTCGGGCCAGAGGCCCTCGGGTCGCAAACTTTGCCATCGGTAATTAAGGCCCTCATAATTCCCTTAATACATAAATAACTATTATATTCTCTTCATTTTGCTCACTTCTTCATTCTTTCAGTTGCTACTTTTTTTTTCTTTTCTTTCTCAAGCTAACTGAAGCAGGTAATGCAAATTGTTAAAGTTGCACATACTAATGTTAGATCACTAACTTCAAATTTCACTGAATTCAAATCATGGGTTTGTGATAATGTTTGGGATATAGTTGGAGTAACACATATACCCTGCCTTGGATACAGAATATGTACATATTGATGGATATAACTTTGCTCGAATGGACAGGTCCTCCAGAGGGGGAGGAGTGGGCATTTACATCAAGAATAGATTCAAATCATAAGTAATCAGTCAAGATAGTACTGACATTTTTGAATTATGGGTAACGGTCCATATAAAAACGTACGTCATAGCTGTAGGTACTATTTACAGGCCACCAAAGTCTAATCAAGCCATGTTTCTTGATCAGGTAGAAGATATGTTTTCTAAAATTTTTTCAGATTACAAGAACATTGTATGTATTGGTGACTTTAATATTGATATGCTCAATATTCACTCCAATTTTACATCTTCATTCAACTCAGTCATTGAATCGTTTAGCTTCAAACAATTATTGGATCAACCTACTCGTATTTCTGCTACATCAGAAACATTACATGATCTGATTATCACAAATATACAAATTGAACATTGTGAACCATCAGTTGGGGACATACAAATTTCTGACCATTTTGCTATAAATTGTAAATTCAAAATAGACTGTGATATTGCTGATTCAAAGAGAAACATAAGTTATAGACCTATTAGTGACATAGATATTGATCTCTTCAGTGTCCAACAATTACACGCACCCAATGATGAACTGATCAATTTCTACGCCAACAATACTAAAGATGACATTACCTCTACATTCAACTTCAGTCCTATAAGCGATGAGATCATTAGTGAAATGATTTATAACATTAAAACAAAAGCAACTGGTGTAGACAATATTAATATTACTCTCATTCAAATGTGGTGGTCATTTTTGTTTTCAATAATCAGACATATAACGAAGATGTGCTTGAAATAAAAGGTCTTTCCTGACTCTTGGAAAAAGGCAAAAGTCATCCCTCTACCTAAAGTAAAAAACCCAGACACTTATAATGATCTTAGATGCATCAGTTTGTTACCCACGCTATCAAAAATATTAGAAAAAATTATAGAATTTCATCAGGTCAGATCATTTTCCGAACGACAACAACTATTGCCATTCAAACAATCTGGGTTCAGGAGTGGTTACAGTTTTGCAACAGCACTTTCTGATATCGTGGATGACATACTGAGAGCTCAGGATAACAGCAAAATATGTATTTTAGTGCAACTAGACTACTCCAAAGCATTTGACATGATAAATCATAGAATATTACTATCCTTGCTCCATTTTTATGGTTTCAGTGAGTCCGTCTGTGAAATGTTCACGTCATACCTCAGTGACCGATTTCAGAAGGTTCAAATAGATGATCAAATCTCCCCATTCACAAAAGTTCTGTCAGGTGTTCCTCAAGGTAGCATATTAGGTCCACTTCTATACACCCTCTTTACATCAAACTTCACCAACATATTGGAACATGTTAGTTTTACTTTTATACCGACGATACTCAAGTCTTCCTCGCATTCGAGCATCCAAATATCGCTATGGCAAATAATTGCATAAACTCTAACTTAGATGCCCTTTTCAATATTTCTACCGAACATTCACTTAAAGTAAATCCCAATAAATCGTGTGCATTGCTTTTCTGCCCAGAAAATATCAGACATGATATTATATCCACTCTGAACTTAAAAATCGGCAACTCGACCATTCCCTTCAAACCTTACTACCCAGATACTTAGGAATGCATATAGTTCTCTCAAACTGATATATAGGTACTCGCGAAGATTCCACTTGAACCGCGATACCAAAAAAATGCTTTGTGATGCATTGGTGCTGTCACATTTTAACCACTGTGATGTAGTTTATGGGCCTTGTCTGAAGTCATATGATTCCACTAGAATCTGGATCCCCTCTATATACCTACACTATAAGCTCTCCTTCAGAACTATATACACAATTTAAATATTCGTCGTCTTACAATACTGACTGTTCCTAAGCATAAGAAAGAAACTTTCAAACGTTCCTTCAGCTATACTGCTGCCACAGTTATTAACAAAGTGTACACTATAGACTGTTCCCTTTTGACGTTATCCATGAATTCCTTCAAAAGAAATTACAAAAAATGTTTACTTACAAACCAAGCAAGCTAACTGACTAACTTTTGAATCACTTCTGAATCCCAACATAAACAGATACCTATGTACATACATATGATAATATAAATCCATGCTGAACAAACATGAACATTGCGAGAAAAATCAACTAGTTCCATTATCTGCTCCAATTTTAGCGAATTATAGCAAAAGTTGGCAAATTTTTGCAATTTTTAGCAAATTTCAATTTTCTACTTTCTCAACTTTTCATCCTATATCTTTTCTCTATTCTTTTTCTTTTATTTTTCACTCGTCATCCACTTTTTATATTTATATTTTGACGAAAATCTTCACTCAATATAGTCCAAGAGCCGACTACAAATTACGCCGTCATGTGATAACGAAATCTGTCTGAATAAATGATTTAAAAAAATAGAGTGAGTGATGTCTCCATTACCTACATAGTTATTATAGATTTGGAACTGAAAATTCGAGAAAAGGTTATTTCCACGTATACAGGTATACGTTCACTTATTTGTGGAGTTAATGCTATTTGCTGATATAAGTTAACATATATGCGGTCGAAGGATATACTTTGCTATTATATTTGGAATTTAGTTCCTGATGAAAGATCATTCTCAACAGAATGAAACGAAATATCTTCTAAAATATACCTACTACTGTACTACTGTAGGTGCGTATATCAATAAGAATATATGAGCTGAATGCGCTGTTTACAAAATATTATAAAATATTGAAAAATATTCTTCTTGAATAGGAACGAAATTTGATTATCCCACGTCTTCGTTTTCCCAAGAAGATAGATTCTTAATTAATTACTCATCCTACAGTTATATCTGATGTTGCATCATTTCACAAGCTGCATCAATGATTTTGGAATTTCTCGATCAAATTAATTTCTTCAGTCACATCACAAACCGATACCTATTTCCACAGAGAATTCAAATTTCCCATATGTTGTTCGAAGATTCCCAAAGATTTCATATTCTTTTATTTTTATGCTGCATATTCTGATAGAAATAATCACCGTTTCGAAACCCTTTCCTGAAATCGGTCATCGGAAACAAAGATCTGATATTTCCTTCATTAACTACTTCCATGCATGGCATCCCAATTATTATAATATAATTGGGTATTCACAGTTACACTTGAATTATAATCACCATTGCAACATTTCTCATAATCAATTCTTCATACTGTCATCATAGAAATGAGATTTGATATTTTCGTCGATAACAAAAAGTTATGTTCCCCATTATGTTTTATTGTAAGTGGCAACAATTCTTCATAATTCAACTAACAGGCCGATTCTCGAGAACTTTTTTTATTTAAGTATAGAGTACCTAAAAGCTCTACATCCTGCTATGCATAATTCCAAGATGGATCTTCAACATATCTTACAATAATATCGAATAAGCGCCCGAAAATGAGCAAAGCACATTAGGCATTATTTTACAAAACAAAACCTCTATCGATTTAGGAACATCTGAAACCTACAAATCTCAAGTTTCAATACGGTTACTCATACCATACGATTGTTGGATGGAAGCACCCTCCATACCTTCTCTTGCTAGGCTCCAATACCAGCGAGGCAAATCAGGAACGAAAAACTCAGAAATGTTGACAGCATGCCTTTTCTCTAGAAAAGCTGATCTCACTGTGCCCAACATAAGCTTGTCAGGAGTAACCATACCTTTGAAGACATCCATTTCTATGCTTGGTATTACTATCAGCAATAACACTGAGAGACACTGGATATTAAAAATATTTACCAGCTCTGATTGTAATAACCATTATAAGGAAATCTCCTATTCCTGGTCATTTTATTATTACAACAGTATTCTCTCCATTCTGTAATCATGAAAATCGATTTCTCAAATCATTTGTGATACCCTTGGATGGACATTTGCTACCATCATAACGCAGGTGTGTTATGCCATTATGAGAATTTTATGAATTCCAGTCTATTTAGATTTTTTATTGACATAGCTCGTTTTGTGAATTATGCTCATTGGTGAATTCAGATAATGTTTGTCCCAATAATCATAGCTGTTTGGGTTTCTAGCATTGTACGTTGACGAATAACTCTAGCAATTCACATGTATGACGGTTATTACGCAATCATTCGACAATCGTAATTCGGCTCATTTCGGTCTACTGTTTCATTAGTATTGGGGCTGACAAAGATACAGATCGCGTTCATTTCACTGCTGTTCTCGGTCATGGGTGCCCGTGTTCAATAATTATTGTTCAATGGTTTCGATCGTCCGAATCGATAGAGCCGTGTCTTGTAGGTGAATTTCTGTGATGTAGCAAAGTTTTGTTTTAGTGCTGGCTGTGAACCGATCTGTGGAATACACCGTGCATTGCATTATTGCAATGAAGAAATTATTCTCCATACCCACTTTTCACGGCCTAAAATTGGTTCATTTCAAAAACAAAATGATCGATGATATTTTGAATCAAAATATCTGGGTTTCTGTGAGGGAAGTTTTATTGAAAATTCATTTCATCTATGGTAGCAAATGAACACATCTGTCCCCTATTTATTGCAGATATCGTGATTACGGTTATCAGATTTCCGCAATTATGATAACTCAAGTTTTCTCTCAGTGAACCTTTCTTGGTAAAAACACGTGAGATCAATTGCTAAAAGTGCATCCCAAAAACTTGGTATTTTGTTTCGGGCCAGGAGCTATTTCACTTCCATCAATCAGCAGGCACAGATTCGACCTGTCCTGGAATACTGTTCCCATATTTGGAGTGCAGCACCCAGACATACCCTGAAACTGTTGGATTTTGTCCAGAAAAGGGTAGTTCGTCTCGTGGGTGATGCCTCGCTCACTTCTCTGGAACACCGTAGAAAAGTTGGCAATCTGGCTAGTGGTTCCCGCGAGAGTCTCGTTTTCTAGAGTCTAGCATGGTCTCGTCTCGTTTTCGAGACAAGACTCGGACAAGACGAGACGAGACTTTTATTGGTCTCGTCTCGAGTCTCGTGCAAGACTTCTCGTGTCTCGTGCGAGAGTCTCGCAGGTAAATACTTCTGCGTGCCGACTGCAGACTTGAGAATTTCATTCATAAAACAACATATTGAGAAAGAATTCAGACTATTTAGCACAGATAGACAAAACATTACATTCATAAATACTTTAAAAACACAATTCATGAATGAAATGACGTTAACGGACTATTCTCTCTCTCACGGCGGCGGAATATAAAGGCAATTCTGCAATAACGACAGATCGCAAAGTGAATAACTACCTGAAAATCTATAAATAAGTTTTTATGAGCTAAATAGTCTAAGATGAAGAATAACTTTATGTCTTAACGACTGGGTGAAAAACAAAAACATTTGCGATCGTGAAGGCTGATCTGACTGATAAAGGTTTTTTTCGCCAAGCGGCAGGGATAGTGGCTTCTTACTGCCGCTTAACAGGCAGAAAAAGGTGTACTTTTACTGCCTAGGCAAAAAAAGTTTGTTGCTATGCAAACGCTCGCTACGCTCGGCTATGAACTTTCAGCCGCGGCAGTCAATCTACTACTTTTCTGCCTAGTAAAACGAATAACTATTTTCTCCAAGAGGCAGGGATAGTTGCTTTTTACTGCCGCTTAGCAGGCAGAAAAAGTGTACTTTTACTGCCTAGGCAGAAAAAGTTTGTTGCCATGCAACGTTCCAAGAAATTTTAATGAAATTAGTAATCAAAATTGACACTGACATTGGGTGGAACACAACATGATGGAGTTTTCAATAAAAAAATTATACAAAATTGGTTTTATATCATTTGGAGAAAAAATGCTATGTTTCACACGGCAGCAAATGTAGATTGACTGCCTTGGCTGAATTCCTAGCCTCGCTACGCTCGGCTATGAACTATCAGCAGCGGCAGACAATCTACTACTTTTCTGCCTAGTGAAACAAATAACTATTTTCTTAGATACCTATTTCTAAAATAAGTATAATAATGTTGGATTGAAGGTTTTGTTTTGTTTATTTGTTTAGACTATACGTGTTACTTTCTATTTTATTTTTATATCTTCCGAATATAAATAATGCTATGTTTTTTTTCTTGTTTAGATGTATGATGTATGATGTAAGTATGTACCTATTAGGTACTTACTTTATAAATAATGTTATTCTCGTTGTAATTTTTTCTTCCTACTTCTACATTATAACTAAAAAGTAGGTAAAGGTGAATATCCCGTACGAGACTGGAAAAAGATTATGCATGACGAAATTGCGATACATTTGCGAGACTCTCGTACGAGACGCGAGACAAGACGAGACTCGAAGCTGCGAGACGAGACTCGAGACAAGACTTTATATTCCATCGGCGAGCAAGACGAGACTTTCATAAAGTCTCGTCTCGTTGGTCTCGTGTGAATCACTAGATCTGGCTTTCATAGATATTTTCATGGACGATGATCTTCTGAAATATCAACAATTATTCCTCCTTTGGCAGTCCCCGCAAGATTAACCCGCCGAGCTGAGGCTTCGCACCCCTTCGTGGTCACTTTGGAGACCTGCAGAACATCTCTTTCGAAAGACTCGTTCATCCAACGAACAGCGAGGCTCTGGAACACATTGCCAATGGAAGTGTTTCCCGAGGCATATAACCTTCAAGGAGAACTACGATTCCCATCTTATTTCCCTTGGTTCTCACGATGTTCTCTGAACATTACAGGATATCCCTTTTCCTGGGAACCAAAACATTAAAAAAATATTTATTCATTCAGTTATTTCTTCATTTATTCATTTCACATGATGCCGATGATATTTTATGAATGTATACACTCTCTCAATATTGGCAATCTGAATATTTGCATAAACTGTAGAAATTTTCTTCGAGTGACTGCATAATATGTAGTTGTGAGTGAATTTACTGATTGAAATTTCTTAGGGAATTCTCAATTTTAACTTGGGATATTCTCAATTTTTCTCGATAATTAATTAACACAGTCAAGAAAAGCGTTAAATTTCAAGTCAATCGGGCGTGGACCGAAATTGAGAAACTAATTGAGTGGACCTTGAGTGAAATATCACTCATTTTTCCCCATCATTGTTAGAAACTCAGTGGCGTTCACTTGGCATGCACACTATTTAAAAAACTCTGTGAATGTTTTTTAACTCGAAATTTGTGAGTTTCAGATGGTTTCAGATATGCCTAAATCGAGAGAAGTATTATTGTCTCATAGTTATAGGGTCTTCTTCAATTGTTATCGTATAATATATGAAAAATGGGAATCTCAAAATAATGCAGTCTATACAGGGTGATTCAAAATGTTCCAAGGACATATTGTTGGGATCAAAATAAGACTTTTTCTTCATATGAACAAGTGTCCTAAAATTCACCCCCTCCAAGCTACAGTCACTGTAAATCAGGTGAAGAAAACAGATATTCTGAAATTGTGACTAAATTAACAGACCAAATGTCCTGAAAATTGGCAGGCCCCTGTCCTTTTAGACACTTTATTTGATTATTTCTTCGAAAGTTATGTCAATCCAGTTTTTGGGTGGGGAGGGGGAGGTGGGAGGGGGATCCTCACTTGTATTGTTCATATGAAGAAAAAGTCTTGATTTGATCCCAAAAATACGTCCTTATAATATTCACATCGAATTATGAATCACCCTATATAGGATATAGGAATTTATGAGTATCATATTGATAAAAAGATTCCGAATATAAGTCAACAGGTTATAGAATAATAAATAGTCGCCACTTGAAGATGAACACATAATGTTGGGCTATGACATGTCAATTTTATATTTGCAAATTTATTTTCTTCCATGCAATTTTTCAACCAACTGTCAACTTCCTGCTGCCCAACAAATCAACCCCCTTGGAAGTCCTTAAATTGTATAAACGGTCAAGTTACACCAGTTAGAGAGGTATTTTCATTACAACGGTATATTGTTTTCCATTCGCTTGAACCATATCCTCAAGAGATCAGCCGAAAGATTCGAAATTTATGATGGTATTTTCTTACAAGTCATTCCAAGTTATTGGTGATAGTGGAAGTTATGTCAACCGTATTGAAAAATCACCAATATACAGGGTGAGCCAGTCAGAATACTACCGACAAACTTCGTATATGCGGATTCCTAACCTCATTTTGAGGTGAAAAGTTCCTATGAACGTAACGTATGTCCTAAAATACATTTCATCTGGAATACAGTGTGTCAAGAGTACTGAAAAAATTGTGATTTATAATAATTTCTTCGGAATTCTTAGAGAAAAAAAATTCAAACTTGTATACTATTCCAGATTAATCAAGGCAATTACTAGGAGTTTTCAGTGTGGAATTTTATGAACGAGTGGCGTAGTTACGGTAGTATGAAGCCACATTTTCTTTCATATTTTTTTATAGATAGATGTAATGTCAAATTTGTGCATATGTCATCAATTAGGCTCATTGTTACTCCACATAAAAGTCATAATATTTCATGTACCTAAATGTAGAGGTTAAAGAGA
This sequence comes from Phaedon cochleariae, assembly GCA_918026855.4. Taxonomy (NCBI): domain Eukaryota; kingdom Metazoa; phylum Arthropoda; class Insecta; order Coleoptera; family Chrysomelidae; genus Phaedon; species Phaedon cochleariae. The sequence continues at coordinate 27,175,756 of OU896713.1, forward strand.
TATTTGCAAAAAACTAAAGATATGTCTCGAGTTAATATTGATACGTGGAATGCGTGTACAAGAAAAAATATCGTAATTCTCAATTTTTTTCATATATATTCAACAGCTAGTATCTCAAACAGGTTGCACTTAAAGACTAAGCTTAATATAAACTGTTCACCTTGAAATAATGTATGGAATAAAAAATAACTTTGTCGATCTTCTCCAGACTCACCCTTAAGCTTCCAATGTTCTCAACATTCAAAAATATTCAGGAGGTTGAGACATTTCTTGATATTTCGTGCAAGATCATTGCTTTGCGGTCATGGCACAAAGCAAGTTGGGTCTCTACTCAATAACCTCAAGGCATATCATAAGTTTTTCGCAAATATCTCATGAACCTCTACATTTACTCATAAGGAATGATGATACTTTTAGGTTAGATATGGATGAGCCCAACTGATGTCGTAAACCAGTTTGACATTTCATCTATCTACAGTGTGACCCACTTCTAATGGAAACACCCCTGTATTTTACGTAATCGTTGGGTAAGGATCCTGAAATTTGCTGGAGCGAGAGATATACCAAAAATGCACTCTATGACCAAGTGGGGGTGATCTTCAGTAATATACACTGCTCGGCAACAGCCATGGAACCACCCCAATTTCTGGGAAATGATATTAGGAGTCAAAATAGGTTGAAAATCACCTCGGATTTGGAATCAGGAAGCCCAATCCCAGTTCAGAAAAATTAAATTTTGTCTCACTTCTCATGGAAGCACCCCCGTATCTAACGTATTTATTTGGGTAGCGCTCTGAAATTTGCAGGAGGAAGAGAAAGTCCAAAGATGAAGTCAATTACGTAAGATATGGGGGTGCTTCCGGACAAAGTGCGACAAAATTTAATTTTTCTGAACTGAAAATTTTCCAGGCAAAATATGAATAGTTAGAGAATTGGGCGTTCTGATTCCGAATCCGAAGTGATTTTCAACCTATTTTGACTCCTAATATCATTTCCCGGAAATTGGGGTGGTTCCATGGCTGTTGGCGAGCAGTGTATATCACTGAAGATGACCCCACTTGGTCATAGGGTGCATATTTGGTATATCTCTCGCCCCAGCAAATTTCAGGATCCTCACCCATCGATTACATAAGATACCGTGGTGTTTCCATTAGAAGTGGGTCACACTGTATAAAAAAATATGAAAGAAAAAGTGGCGACATACGACCGTAACTACGTCACTGGTTAATCGAATTCAATACGGAAAACTTCAAGTAATTACGTTTTTTCTTTTGATTATTCTGGAATAGTATATCAAAGTTTGAATTTTTTTCCACAGGAGTTCCGACGAAATTAATATAAAACTCTTTAGGAAATACTTTGATAAAAACTTTTGATTTCGAAATGAGGTTAGGTATCCGTATACGGTTTGTCGGTCTTATTCTGACTCACCCTGTATAGATGTGATTCCACTTTGTTTGGTATAGTGAACTAAGCAATACGAAATAAATATTGAGTCTGAAAGTTATTCATTTATTCATTATATGGCGAACATAGGTAATATATAAGAAAAGTTCATGTGTCTATGACTATGTTGATATGACCTTCACCACTCAAACTTCTTTGTATCTACATAGATCTAAATAAAGATCTATGGTATCTATTTAAGGAAGTGTTTGGCATAACACGTTAAAATGTGAGGCCACCGTCACTGCTTGCTCGCATAAGTCCGTTGAAGACTTCTGAGGGTTGCTTGTAAGGGGGCAACCGAATGACGAATAGAATAACTTTTAACAACAAATTCGGAACAATTTCAGAACAATTTCAGAACAATTCTAGAACAATTCTAGAACAATTTTAGAACAATCAGTTTCCTTCACAAAGGAGCCCAAAAATGATGATTGATATATAGATTATCATTTCGTTCTTTGGTTAGTACGTGAACTCTTATAGGTCAACTATGGATGTTTCTAACGATTCTGGCAATCGTCAATATTGTATGACCAAACCTCATTGTCTCCATCTGAGAAAATAAAATGAATCAGTTGGTGAACAGTATAATGAAAGAACGTTGATATATAGTTGAAGACTCTGTGCATGATTACAATCGGTATATGATTGATTATTACTATAAAACAAACCTAATATTCTCATCGAATATAAACAAGTAATAACTACATATCCCTTTTCCAGATGAGTTCTAGAAGGTAAGCAATAACTTCTCCCACACAAATCCTTGTAAGATTTCAAGAGAAATACATCCGAAGTATTATATTGATACTTTTACGGGAAAGTCGAAGAAAATTACTGTGAAAAAAAGTTCTCCACAGTTTTTATTAGTATACCTATGTTGATATAATAATCATAATCGATGGATATATTTTTAGAATTTCAACCAAAGACAGATCTATTTTCCACACTTATTATATATCTAGCCCAAGGTACAGAAGACATTTTTCAAAGCCATTTTATCTCGTATTTTTGGAAAATAGTTCATGTTATCATTGAAAGTGGTTGAGAGCTGTCAGATGAGTGACATTGATGCATGAAAATAAAATTGAAAGGATTTCAGAGAAGACGCTAAAAATTATTAATAAACAAAGACAGGAATCATTTTTATTATCAGAATGCTTTTTTATTTTCTTTTGCTTGAATAGCAAGACAAAATCGTGGAAATATTATCAAGAACAGCCTTGTAGGGTAAATGCACTAGTTCTCGCGACCAGTTTACCGAAATATTCGTGTAGAAGCTTATACCATTATAATGGAGTGTGTGTATGCCGAATCCTTGATAATTTGAAAGTAATTTGTGAATATGCTTCAAGCACTGTGACTGTGTATCACATGAGATACTCATTCAAAAATTAAGTCACTACGGATTGAGAGGGAAAGTTTTAGATCTCATTAGTTCTTACCTCAACAGTAGATATCAATGTGTTGATTCGAACAATGACAAATCAGAACTCAAACAAATCAAACATGGTGTACCTCAGGGTTCCGTTCTTGGACCGTTTCTGTTTCTCGTATATATAAACGACCTATGCCAGTCTATTGCACCTATAAGATGCATCCTATTTGCGGATGACACGACTCTAATATGCACCAATAACATACATGCCACCTTAACTCAAACTGCTGGTTACGCAGAAAATATGGCTAAAAGCTGGTTCACCCAAAACAAACTCAAATTGAATGAGAAGAAGACTCAAAACTTAATAGTCTCCTCTAATCCTCTTTATCAAAATGGACAGAAGGTATCTTTTTTGGGTATTATAATGGATGATCGTTTAAATTGGTCCTGTCATGTAGAATATGTGCTTCCTAGGCTATCGAAAGTTCTATTTGTATTGAGACAACTTAAACCAATTACTAATATCGATATACTGAAAGTAGCTTATTTCTCCTTATTCCATTCGGTTATATCCTATGGCATCCTTCTCTGGGGTAACTCTAGCAATGCCATCACGGTTTTTCGATCGCAGAAAAAAGCGATAAGAATAATGGCAAATCTTGGATACAGAGATCATTGTCAACCATATTTTATTCAACTTGGTATTATGCCTCTCCCTACCCTATATATATTTACTGTTCTGCTGGAAATACACAGTACCTTGAACAAGTTTCACAAACACTCCGACATACACAATTACAACACTAGATCTGCAGATTTGCTAAATCTTCAACGACACCGACTAGCTGTCAGCCAACAGAATTCTTTGAATCTCAATTTATACAATGTTCTTGATAGTTCAGTTAAATCATTGGAATTGAAAAAATTCAAGATAATTGTCAAAAAGTTTCTTGTTGAAAACTGTTTTTACAATATACCAGAATACCTCCGTATAGCCAGTTCTCTCAGAGTATAAACTCTATTTATTTAGCAGATGTAGCTCACTGTCGGTCACTGTTGAATATTTAATTTTGTTTATCTATATATATATATTTATTTTTTATCTGTATAACTTTTAATTATCAACTATTCTCGTAATTCATTCACTGTTTACTTTTAAGATTTATGTGAAACATTCATAAACAATTTTAATGCAATTTTATTACATTTGAGTGTCGATATTTTAACTTGTTGTAAAAATAGTCCCTACTTTACATCTCTGACCTGCCACAAAATTATCTGTATAATGTAACATGGTTAAATAAACTGCTCTACTCTACTACTCTACATATTTTGGTATTCAACTTTTGAAATCTTGATAAACGGAAAAAATGTAAAGTTTCACTGGTTCTTGACCACTCCGCAGAGATCTCGACCATTTTAAAGTTGATTTTCGACCAGCATCAGATTGATTCACAAGGAAATGAAATGATTAAAAAACACTTGAGTTTTGGTAAGGAGTTTATTGACTGGTGTTCACTCTGCTAATTCTATCAAGATAGAATCCTTGGGTAAAGATGATTTTGACACGTGGAAACTTCATGTAGAAGCTATCCTGACTAAATATATGACCTTGATGAATCCAGGAACGCCTCGTAAGCATGGGCGACTGCCCACAGAAATACAGATCAGAACTCAAGCAAATCAAATCATGCATTACATCCCGAGATATATGGTTGAAAGTGGAATAGATATACCAATCGAAGGGTCCTATGAGAAAGACAACATTACCCAAGAAACTCACCTTGAATAAAATGCAATGTGAGGGTGATGTGAGAGAACATTTATCACAATTTTTCGATATCGTTGATGAATTGAAAGGTATGGGAATGAAGATCAATGAAGAACTTCTGACTCTTATGCTTTTGTACAGTGTATTCCAAGCGTTTTAGAACATTTTCGATGTGCAATCGAATCATGTGATGAGTTGCCTACGCCAGAAGCTATCAAGATGAAGATCATAGAAGAAGAAGGATTGGGGCCTTTTATTTATTGAGAACCCGTTTAACCCGCAGCTATGCCATCTCTTATCGAGTTTTCTTTCAGGCAGATCACTTCATGTGGTGGTGGACGCTGTATCGTCTGATAAAATTGGCATCAATTCCGGCATTCCACAAGGATCAATTTTGGCACCAACATTATTCCTTCTTCATATCAATGATCTGTTGGGAGTAACAACTTGCCCCATTCACAGCTTTGCAGATGATAGTACCCTCCATACTGCGTTCTCTTCCAGAATTCCCATTTCTTCCCAGGAAACTGAGAACTCACGACGCAGGCAGGTCAATGCTGTCAATGAAGACCTTCCTGAAATCACAGCCTGGGGAACCAATAACCTAGTTGAATTCAACGCCACCAAAACTCAAGCCTGTATTTTCTCTAGAAAGGCGGAAATCGGTATGCCTGATATTGTAATGTCTGGCACCACCGGTATTTCCATCAGCAACACTCTTTCATGGGATAATCATGTCAGATCCATCGCAAAAGCTGCTTCACAGAAACTCGGATTCTCGTTCCGTGCGAAAAGCTAACTTCACACCTCAATAGCTCCTCATGATCTACAAAGCGCAGATACGGCCTGTTCTAGAATACTGTTCCCACATATGGGATCCAGCACCAAAACATACGCTGATGCTCTTAGATTCCATTCAGAGAAGAGCCATCCGCTGGTGAGTGACGCCACAGTCACTCACTCTTTGACATCATTGGAACACCGTAGAAAGTTCGGCGACCTTTCACTTTTCTATCGATACTTCCACGGGAAATGTTCTTCGGAAATCTCTGCTATCATCCCTTCACTAGCAATACCAGTCAGACGAACTAGACAAGCCCAGTCGGCACATCCTTTCGTTGTCAACCTCGAAAGATGTCGACCAGCACTTTATCAAAACTCCTTCATACATAGAACGGCTAGGCTCTGGAATTCATTGCCTGAGGAAGTATTCCCAACAACATAGAATCTCCAGGAGTCGAAGAAAAATTCCAATACTACTATCCCTCTTCTCTAGGAACGCACGATGTTCTTTGAACATCATAGGGATTCCCTTTCGTGCGCTCCAAGCGATAAAAAAAATACTTGAACTCGATTCTTCGACTATGGGCAACGAATTTACAGATAGTACAGCATTGCACTTTTTCAATTTTAAGTAATTCAAGAACAAATAATGTAATTCTTTCACATTAATCTTTTTATATTGTTGAACCTAATTAGGCTGAAGATGATCTTTTATGAGACCGATACATGTCCCTTCTGATTGTGTAACAACTCCATCAAAATTTGTGGAAATGACATCGAGCATTCCATCCTTCCTTTGTAAAATTTAACTCCACTTTGAACAATATGGACTTCCACCAAGGATTAGAAGATGTAATGTTTGTAATTAAAAAGTTGAGCCGAAATCAAAGATATGGAGAAAATAAAACTGAATTCAAGTTTGAATGCCATGCATGTAAAAATATAGTCCACAAAAGTGCAGGTCAAGCTAAACAAGCATCAAGCATCATAAAAGATAACACAAATGCCATCGATCAAGATGATTTTATAGTTGAATCTCGGAATAACTGAGTGCTCTCAAACACAATTTTGAGAAGTTGAACATTAGTGATCTCCATCAAATGTTGACAAGTCATGACGTTACTAAAAGAGATGGTATAGGAAATGTTATTTTACCTATATCTGATGAAAGTCATGTGAAAAACTTGAAACTTCAGAATACGCTGCATATGTTGGAGATATCAGAACCAACCTGATATCTGTATCAAAAATAACGAATATTGGACATGAAGTTGACTTCAAGAAAGAAGAAGCTGTGATACTGCATCAGAATCGCGAGACCATGAAATAGCGGATAGAATAGGAGAGTCATGTTATCTTATAACAAGTACTGTATTTTGTAAACTGGTAAGTATATATACGGAAATCAGACCAAAGAATGAATAGTTTGAAAAACATAATAATATGGCAGAAGAAATGTGATCTGGGAATTGAGTTTGGAAAAATGAAACTCTGCATCAGTCATGTGAATTTCTTCTCGGAAGTAAACAAACTTGACTACCATTTTCGAAAACTGAAACTCAAAGAACTCAAGAATTGTTGGAAATTGTACAATGTGGGCCAATGAGGGTGCAGTCTATTGGTGGTGCAAGATATTTTATCACGTTAATCGATGATCTATCAATATATTGCGAAGGTAATTTCATGAAATGTAAATCGCAAGCTAATGAAACATCTCTCAAGTATAAAGCTCATGATGAAAATCATTCTGGTAAACAAATTGAGATCGTATACAGTCTCATAACGGTATATACGGAGTATTGTAATACAGAATCCGATGAATTCTTGATCTCAAACAATCGCGAATTCAATGGTATATAAAACTATAGAATGTGGCCTTCAGAAAATTCTAATGAAATCGTCGAACTCCTATTCATGTTTGAAATATTTAACAAACAACAAACGACAATGATTCAATGTGATTTCTAATATATGTTCGCTATCTTATTATAGCAAGTAAGTAAATAGGGAAAATACCCATAATGAAACAAAATCTGACATTTTCGAAATGAAGGATTTAGGTCCAATAAATACTGCCTTGGGATAGAGCTTCAACGAAACGAACAGAAAATAATAATGACAATGAATCAGAATGTATTTGTGAGGAATATTCTGGAACGTTTTGGAACTAATGGATGTAGGTATACCGATATCAACTCCTCTAAAGAAGTTAATCTGGAATCGTTATCATCCAATTCAACGGAAGAAATCATCAAGAAAATGTATCCTCATCTGTCTGTGGTTGGTTTTGTGATGCATCTGGCAACATCGACATGACCTGATATTTCGTACACTGTTAGTATATACAGGGTCGCTGATATGTATGGAAACAGGTGAATATCTCGGCAATCTGATGTTAGATTTTTTTGAATTTATGTACAGTGTGATTTCAAAACGTGGTGGATTTGAAAATGTTATAGCCTTTGTTGCCACTTTTTCAGTTATTCCGGATTTTTAGTAACTTCCTTATTTTGAATGAAACACCCTGTACTTTATTGGATTTCCAGATTCTCCTTGAAGAGCTGATTCCATCGATCTATCACACTTGGGGTCGAGCGGGAATGATTACATAGGTATATAGGGTGTTTAAAATCTAGGTTTTTCAACTTCAAGATTTTGTGTGTAGAAACTATCCATTATCGCGATCAAAACCGCTTTAATGTTCCTATCTTCAATTTTGATTTACCATCTACTGACTATTTAATTGGAACAGATACAGAGGGTGCACTGAGAAAAGTCCCAGGAAAAAGCTCTTTGCTGAGTTTTTCTCTCCTGTTATAGCCAAAAAAGTATCAATCGTAGTAATGTCGCTTTGCACTCACAGAAAAAATCACTTTACGGAATCCATGTTACTGGTACTACAAAAAAACTTTCTATTACGGAAAACAACTATGCTATAGGAGGAGAACTGCAATTCTATTAAATTATTTCTCCTACCCCGAAAATGTACTTTTCTGAGATAGGTAGATATCTTACTGTCGTAGTAAAGAAGTTTTCATGAATATTTCTTTATAATAACTGTAAGGCTCTGTGCTTTTCCAGGAGAGAAAATTATCATCATCAATATTTTCTTTACAATAACAGTGAAGTTATATTCTATCCCAGCAAAAAACTTAGCTGAAAGCGGTTAGGACGCGCCAAAATCGCAAGTCGGTTGGTGCGTATTTCATTTATTGCCAAACGTGCCACTGCTGCAGATCGTTACCTACCGGACATCACTTTTTTAGTTCAGACAACGATCTCTCAGACTAGTTCATTTCATTTTCGTGTCTCAGTGCATAAGTGCATCGTATATCGTATCAGTGTTATGTTACTATTACAGCAAAGAGGAAGAGTCGAGGTCAGCGGTCACAGTGTCGCGAGATTTATTGTGTACAAAGGTGTTTTTGTTTTGTTTAGGTACTATTTGGGTACTGTTTAAATCAGTTCAAATACGTCCATGGTTTGAGCACGTTCGTGTAAAACAAGGTTCGTTCGTGTTGTAGTACCTATGTGTAGTTAGTTTTTTTCCTAACTGAACTTCTCATAGTTGTGCTTGGTTGTGTGTTGTGTGTATTGTGTATACAGCACAAATTCAAGTAAATTTGCAAGATGATAATTTTTAAAAACACTTATAAGTACATTTGCCATTACTGACATTCCGAAGAAATCTATTTTTTATTCATTATAGATTCTAGGATTTTCAAGACTGATGAAAAGTATGAATAAAGCATTTTATTACATTTTTCATAATTTGTTCTTTATCAAAATCCTCAATTCCTGAATGAATGATCTTAGGCTGAAATAGTTTCAACGGTTTAATTAGCAGAAGAAGTTAATTCTCTTACATTAGAAAAATATTTGCAAGAAATTTCTTTGAAAGTGGAATCATCACTCGTCCAACAAAACTCACTCAACTTTGAAAAAAACATGGACTTTCACCTAAAAAAACTAGGATAATCAAACTTCAATCAAATCCCCAAAATTTCAAAAAGTGATATTCGAATATTGAAAATATAGAAGTTTGATTGAAGTTTGCTTATCCTAGTTTTGTTGGACGGGCTGAAGGTACCATATTTTCAAAGATATTTCCAGCAAATATTTTTTCTACTGTAAGAAAATTGACTTCCACTGACTATAAAAACACTATGCTGCACTTGGCAAGAACTTTGTTGTTCTAAAAGAGACGATATACTACAACAGCAAATATCTTTCCTGTATTAGTGATCCACTTTTCTATAACAAAATAATAAATTGGAACCTCTTTCTTGGGATAGTACAATTACTTTCCTACCATAGCAAAGTTACTTCACTATGACCAGAGAGTGACTTCCCTACAACAGTAAAGTGACTTCCCTACATCAGTAAAGTGCCGTTCCTACAATAGTAAAGTGACTTTCCTACAACAGTAAAGTGACTCTTCTACTAGAGGAATGTTACTTTGCACCAACGGTAGGTAATTTTTTTATAAAGTAGCTCTACTGCTACAGGAAGACGGTGCCAGTAAAGTGCATCATTCTGCAGTAGTAAAGACTTTGGCTGTCCCCTATGTAGCCAAAGTTTTTGGCTGTAGCAGCAGAAAAATCTGCTGTGACGGTGAAAAAATTTCCTCAGTGTGATCAGACTTCTGAATCTTGAACCACCCTATATTTGTTTCAATTTAATGTCAGTAGATAGTAAATCAGAAGTAAAGATGGGAACATTGGAGCAGTTTTGATCGATAATGAATAGTTTCGACACAAAAAAATACTAAAGTTGAAAAATCTAGATTTTAAACACCCTATACCTATGTATTCATTCCTGCTAGACCCCAAGTGTGATAGATCGATGGAATTAGCTCTTCAGGAAGAATCTGAAAATCCAATGAATTACAGGGTGTTCTATTCAGAATAAGGAAGTTAAAGTTCATCTATTTCTAATTGAAACAGCAGAAAAATATTGACTATACCGGGGACGCTTCTTTGTATATCATCACGAATGTAAAATGAATGTAGTTTTCGTGTTGCAACTTTTATAAATGCACTGGTATATTCGCAAAAAACTGCGACCGGGCGACTGGAGTCGTCCAAACTCTTAGTCAAATCGGCATGTATCGCGACTAAAGGTGACTAAAGAATAATAGCTTGGCTGACTGGAGCGTATTTCTTCCTGGAGAATACTCACTGCATCTCACTCTCAACTGCTTCAGTCAGTAGCGTGCTGCCGTGTCATTCAATATTCATTCGATCGGCGATAATTATATTCCGTATAACTTGCTGTTAACCAAACTAACAATGGCATTTTGGAGACCTTTCGAAACTGGAAACGCTTCAAATAATGGTGATATTCAAGGTGCAGAATTAGTGTTAGTTGACAGGGATAATGGTATCGAAAACAATGTTCAAGGTGGAGAATTAGTGATGTTAGTTGACAGGGATAATGGTATCGAAAACAATATTCAAGGTGGAGAATTAGTGTTAGTTGATAGGGATAATGGTATCGAAAACAATATTCAAGGTGAAGAATTAGTGTTAGTTGACATGGATAATCGAGGGGATAATGGTATCGAAAACAATATTCAAGGTGGAGAATTAGTGTTAGTTAACAGGGATAATGGTATCGAAAACAAGGATTTACATATTCAAAGTCAGCGTATTATTTTGAATATCTACGAATGTTTGACGAGTGAAAATTGTTATTCATCGCAGAACGATATTGTATTAAGGATTTGCGAATTAACCAAACTAGCTCGTTCAACAGTTTTCCGTGTTATCAAAACAGGGGATGTCGAGGGGCGAGCCGCAGACGAAAATTTGTACACCTGACTTCACATTCTCCTAAGACTTCACTGACTTCATCGAGACTTCACTGACTTCATCATGACTTCACTGACTTCATCATGACTTCACTGACTTCATCGAGACTTCAGTGAATTCATCGTGACTTCACTGACTTCATCAAGACTTCACTGACTTCATCGAGACTTCAAGTGAGTTTATTGGTACTTCTTGGAACATGTATTTCTTGGTATTCCACAGACTACTTGATACTTCTCAAGATTTTCATTGAGATATTACGTTGAGAAGTGACGTCACTATGTAGTTTATTGAAAACGAAGAAAAAATAGGAGAAAAAAATCGTGTAGTCGTAAATTTCTGTAGAGTGATAGAGTAAAGTGCTATGAACAACATACTAAAAGTCCTGACCCCTAGGGGATGAGCGAGGCAGTAGTGGAACGTTTGAAGGTAATATTCTCAAGTTGTTCTTGAATAATTCGACAATCGCGAACTCTATCGAAAAAATGGAGATATACAAAATTGAACAACATGGAATTGCCTATGAAAAAGTCTCTATTAATTTTTTGCCTACAATGAATAGTTCCTGAGGGAGAGAAAAAATCGAGAAATTCATGTTCAATGTCTCACATCATGGAATTCGTGTTCAACGTGGCTGATAACAGGGAAAAATACATTATTCCTTGAAAGCAAACATATCGAATGTATACGTTCTAATGATTGACCATTATAATCATCATCTTCGTCCACATTTTCCATATCCAGCAACGGTGCAACATTCGTATATAATAAGTATCGTGGCACATGCTGCACACAGTAGAGCATGGAATTCCAGCTTTTCATATTGTCCCCCACATTCAGTTGAACATCGGCAAAAGATGCTGTTCAGTATCGCTTCAGGTTCTACTGGATAATTCGTTGCCACTATGGGATGAGCGATCCATCCCGTTACTGTTTTTTGTTCTCGAAACCTCCAACTTTCATACTTGCACGCGCTTGCACGGGAAATGTTTCTCAGAAATCTATTCTATCATTCAATCACTAGCAATACCAGTCAAACGAACTCGACAAGTTCCGTCAGCACATTATTTCGTCTTCAACCTTGATATAGGTCGAACAACTCTTTATACGAAAACTCGTTTGTTTATAGAACGGCATAGCTTTTTCAATATTTACCTCCTCTTCCTATATTCCCTGGGTCGAACGATGTTTTCTTCCAACATTATAGAGATTCCCGTTCGTGCGCTCCAGTAGATCGAAAAAGTCACTTTAGCATTCACTTATCCACGTATCCCTTTTTTATTAACGTTATATCAACTACTGACAATATCACACTCACAAATTAAACACTTTTCAGTCATTGTTTATAGATAATCTCTTATTCAAGTGAAAAACTCACTTAGTGCCATAATTTGATGAAAAGACTCCATTGTATCTCAATAACTTCATTCTAGACAAAACAGGAATAAAAACTTTTTTATAGGAAATTTCATGTTGTTCAATTTTGTATAACTTCAATTTTTCACTAGAGGTTGCGATTTTCGAATTATTCAAGAACAACTTGAAAAAATGACGTTCAAACGCTCCCCTACCGCCCTGCTCATCCCCTATGGGTCAGGACTTTAAGTAAATTGTTCATGACACTTCCCTCTATACCACTGTACAAAAATTTGCGACTACACGATTTGTTTTCACTATTCGACCTATTTTGGCGTTCGTTGTTTGAACTAATGATCGAATGTATAGTATAGATAATGCATATTTTCCTATGATATATGATATCATTCTTCTTGAAGTTCAGACAAACCTGGTACGTATTTATATTACGATTTTCAGTAACGAGACTTCACTGACTTCATCATGACTTCACTGACTTCATCATGACTTCACTGACTTCATCGAGACTTCACTGACTTCATCGAGACTTCAGTGACTTCATCGTGACTTCACTGAATTCATCATGACTTCAGTGACTTCATCGAGACTTCTTCAACGTGTACACCAGACTTCATTAACGATTCGCCCCTCGGGGGATGTCATAGACCACTCCATAAAACGTAAACAAAGGAATAGCAAGTTCTCAAAAATTGATGAGGCTACGAAGGAAGTTATCAGGCGAATAATCTACAGTTTCTATGAAGACAACAAAGTACCCACCTTGGAAATGATTTAAGAAAAATTACTTGATTATCCGGATTATAATTATAAGTGTTTGGAAACTCTACGGGGTGTTATAATGTCATGTGGTTTCAAGCACAAGAAAATTAATAACCGTATGATTATAATGGAATCGAGAAGAATTGTAGAACATCGGCAAGAATATCTAAGGCAGATAAGAGGCTATCGTGAATCCAATAGACATATAGTGTATCTGGATGAAACATGGTTTGACACGCATGATGTTGTGAAATATGGCTGGGTAGATGATACTAAGCAATGCAATTTGAATACACCTTGTTCGAGGGGAAAACGAGTGATAATTTTGCATGCAGGAAGTGTTGATGGTTTCATTCCTAACGCGTTGCTCTTGTCGGCTAAGAATATAAAACAATCATCAGCTGACTACCATGAAGATATGACTGCGAATCTATTTGAAAAGTGGTTCAATGAGCAGCTTCTTCCAAATATTCCACCGAACTCTGTTATTGTTATGGACAACGCATCTTATCATTCTCGTTTATTGACCAAAATTCCTAACAGTAATACGAAAAAGGCGGATATTGTAGATTTCATGAAGAATCATAATATGGATATTCCAGAAAAACTCCCTACAAAACAGGTATTACTGGAGGAAATAAAAAGAAGAAATTTCAAGAAAGAATATGTGATAGATTCATTGTGCGAGACAAGTGGTCATATTCTTCTACGACTTCCTCCTTATTATTGTATATTCAATCCAATTGAAATGGTTTGGTCTACATTGAAAAGAAGTCTACGGAAACGTAACCAGTCACCAACATTGAGTGCAACAGTGCTAGACAATATAAGGAGAGTGGTGGATGAATTAAGTACTACTGATATTTGGAAAAACTGTATTGCTCACGTCATGAACGAAGAAAAAAAATATTATCTTTCAACCTCCATCATGAGTCCCATTATTATTCACCCAAACAACGATTCTACGTCCGAAGATAGCGAAAGCGACTAAGATGTTTGATGTGTATTTGCGATATATGTATAGTGCAGGTGAGTGTTTTCCTCATTTCGATATAATTTTTGCAAATCCATGTAATATCGGAAATATCGTATACCGGTTGAGTGAAATTCCAGTAGATGCATGGGGATCTCGGAAACGGTAAGAAATATAGAGGAGATTAAATGGAGGCAAAGTTGCGTATTATGGAGCTCATCACTATGATTTTGAAAAATCTGAGCTATATAGCCCTCTCACTTTCAGATATAAAGGAAAGAACGAAAAATTTCATTGATAAACAACGAAAATAATTAGTTGAAAATTGCGTACGCCTATGGCAAGTCGGCGAGCTCAAAAAGAATGGCACTGCCCATGTTTTTATGCTGGTTCAATTAGTAATAGAAAGACTTTAATAAAAAATCCGGTATAACTGAATAAAAAGTGGCAACATTGGCTATAACATTTTCAAATCTGCCACGTTTTGAAATCACACAGTACATAAATTCAAAAAAATCCAACAACAGGTTACCGAGATATTCACCTGTTTCCATACATATCAGCGACCCTGTATATGTCAGTTCAAAGAGAGACCTGAGTTACTTGAAAGGTACAAGCAACTATTCACTAACTTTCCAGGGAGGAGGTGAAAGTATCTTTGGATAAGTAGATGCTGATGATGGGCGTGCATGCCCAGAAGACCGAATATCGTATACAGGGTATTTATAGAAGTTTGCAGGTGTGAGCAATATGCTGGGAATCCAGAAAGCAGAGAACGGTGGCTCTTTCCAGTACAGAGGCAGAAAACATGGCGTTATCTAAATGTTCGAGGAAACCCATTTACCTTCAACAGTACCTACATGGAGGAACAAGAAATTCTCCAAGACATAATTGTTATATTCAACGATAATTGAAGGGCTTGCTTATTTCAATAACAAAATATACGAATAAATCAGTTATTTGTCCTCTACGTGGAAATATACAAGGTGATTCACGAGCCAGTGTACATACTTATGATGTACATATAGGATATACCTCTAACATGGAGAAATGAATATTTAAATTGGCCAATTCGACGAATTTATACCAAGGTACAGTATCGTGTTACTTTTTCAGCCATAATTGATTCACCTTGTATCTTTTCTATCGTTCGATAAAATCTCCTAGAATTATATACACTCATCGGTCTACTAAAAATCACAGATCAAAATGTAGCCAAATTCCAGGCCTGGACTTGGAGAATTTTAATCTAAGATCCCTTGGAAAGAGGACATCCTCTACAGTGAAATTTTTTATATTTCACAAGATGAATCGATTTGTGCTTAAGAAGTAACACGGCGATGTCTCTTGATAATTATTTCGAAATGACGAATTCAAACATAATTTTTCTATGGCAGAGGTATATGTACTATGTAAACCATATAAGTATGTACAGTGACTCGTGAATCACCCTGTATAATAGAAGAATATTTCAATTAAAATAACATTTTTAGTTAATTATCTATATGAACTCAGTTAATAATTCAGGTGTCTTTTCAAGCCCACCAAATCGCTATAGTAAATCACTTTGCATATCACTCGCAAAGCCATATGTTTATCATAATTTTCAAGGTGAGGTTCAATTTCAGCTTCTTGTCTGATTTCAATGATTCTCATTGTCATTCAAAAACTTTTGAATTTGTATCACATGATTATTTTTCGGGTAGTAATTTTCGAAGTATCGAACATTGAGGTTGGCTATGCCAACTTCCTTGTAAGGAAATCAGGAAATGGATCTGAAAGCATGTCTTGTTTACAAAGTACTCCTTCAAACTTCTGAAATTGATATTTGGTTCTTTCAGCCATATTGAAATATGGAGATATTCGTAGAGAATCATTTCAGTAGGCTTATGGTAGTTCATTCCAAAATTCAATTCTGGAATATTGAGAAGCACGATGTAGGGAAGATGGTGTTGAAACAGCTATGCTTTTCCCTATGTTAATATCACTTGAGAAGATATTGCTACAAGCGAAAGTGATGGGACGTCCGGTATACTCATACCTATGTCTTCAACTTTGCTTGAATTTGAATAATTAATTATTACAATCCTCTAAATAAAGTTTTTTCAATTCCATTGGTGAAAAAGCCTGATCTGATTTGAATGACACATTAAATTACATTCTCGACTCCCCTCATTAACACTGGAACTTTTGAGAAACAAAACGTCTGCAGCGACTTGTTTGTTCCGACGTTCATCAAGAGGGAATACCTACCTGACATAATAACTCTTCGCGGACGTCATCTTGTTAGAATCTCAACAAAGGCATGCAGACCAATTTAAAGAAAGATACGATCCGAACGTACTCTAATCTTATAAAATATTCGAAACCATTAATTTGAATAAAGGCAACATTAAAACATCTCAAGGTGGCAATGAATCTTGCTTGGTGCAGCCGAAGGTTTCCTCCTCGTTTCCTTGGAAACGCCATCTTTCCAGCCAATGGGAGTGTAGCAGGCGGTGTCCGCGGATGTTTTAAGACCCAGATACGCATTCTTCTTATTTCCAACATTTCCATTTACTGTGGATTCCCCTGCGATGCATCTTTCCTGCTCGAGATATTGTTCTTGTTTCCTTAACGGCTTTTTCGGACACTGACGTATTGGCCCGTTGCGAGGCGAGCTTCCAAATTGGGTTGCATGAGATATATCGCACCTCCGCATGGAATCTGGAAAATATGGGATATTATATTTTCTGGTCGTGCAGCACTGAGAGAAACTGGATATTAAAAATATCTACCAGCTCTGATTGTAATTACCATTATAAGGAAATCTCCTATTCCTGATCATTTTATTATTACCACAGTATTCTCTCCATTCTGTAATTATAAAAATCGATTTCTTAAATCATTTGTAATACCCTTGAATGGACATTTGCTACCATCATAACGCAGGTGTGTTATGACATTATGAAAATTTAATGAATTCCAGTCTATTTAGATTTTTTATTGACATAGCTCGTTTTGTGAATTATGCTCATTGGTGAATTCAGATAATGTTTGTCCCAATAATCATAGCTGTTTGGGTTTCTAGCATTGTACGTTGACGAATAACTCTAGCAATTCACATGTATGACGATTATTAGGCAATCATTCGACAATC
The DNA here is from genome assembly GCA_918026855.4 of Phaedon cochleariae. Lineage (NCBI taxonomy): Eukaryota > Metazoa > Arthropoda > Insecta > Coleoptera > Chrysomelidae > Phaedon > Phaedon cochleariae. The sequence goes on from OU896713.1 coordinate 27,193,201, forward strand.
GTAATTCGGCAGTGTTTCATTAGTATTGGGGCTGACAAAGATACAGATCGCGTTCATTTCACTGCTGTTCTCGGTCATGGGTGCCCGTGTTCAATTATTGTTCAATGTTTTCGATCGTCCGAATCGATAGAGCCGTGTCTTGTAGGTGAATGTCTGATGTGATGTAGCAAAGTTCTGTTTTAGTGCTGGCTGTGAACCGATCTGTAGAATTCACCGTGCATTGCATTATTGCTATGAAAAAGTTATTCTCTATACACACTTTTCACGGCCTAAAATTGGTTTATTTCAGAAACAAAATGATCGATGAGATTCTGAATCAAAATATCTGGGTTTCTGTGAGGGAAGTTTCATCGACAATTCTCATCATAACTCCGAAGGAATGGTAAATATAAGTATTCAACTTCTCATTTCTTAATAAATTCGTCAGTATGCATATAGATGACATTTCTCCGAAAAAATCAATGAGTAATGTCAAAACTTCCACAGATACCCAAATATTTCAATTCAGAGACAAAACGTATTTTCTTGTTTTTTTGAAACCAATAACTTTGGATCATGAAAAGTGAGTGTGGATAGGATATTTATTTTCATTGCAGTAATTCAAAGCACGGTTTCATAATGCATACCATCGAATAATGTTGATTTGATAACCTTATTACCACTGTTTGATGAATATACTAGAGTAGAAAAATATTGGGATAGCTGTTGAAAATGAGCTATATTACAATAGCATGTCAAAATGTCAGGTTTCATGCAGATATCAGATAACTATAATAAAATGAGACGTATTACTGCGTTATCTCAAGATGGTTGTGCCAGTAATAAAAACATGCTGTTTTATGTCGATAGTCTAATAACCACTGTAGAGTGGAGAGTTACTGCAACATTTCATGGGAATAATTCCTATTCGACATTCTGTGTTATCATAGAAACATAGAAAAAGTAGTAGTTATTCAGCAGCGGTGTTTTCATACAAGTTTGCATATTGAATAAGCTGCCATAACTACAAGTCACCTGAAAATTCACTTCATCTATGGTAGCAAATGAACACATCTGTCCCCTATTTATTGCAGATATCGTAATAACGGTTATCAGATTTCCAATTATGATAACTCAAGTTTTCTCTCAGTGCAACTTTTCTTACGACTTAAAACTTACCCAGCAAACATGATTGAGCGGTAAATAGGCGGCCGATTGCTGGTAACTGCGGTTAGTTGTCGGCAGCGGCACACCTATGTCGTTAAAATGTTGAAACGACATCGGTTTTGCCGCCATGGCTGAACGTACGCATGTTTATAATGGATGTTTGTTATTCAGCCAGAAATTGCCCGTTTAAAATTCCCGACAATCGTGCCGATGTCGCTTTGACGCAGTATGTATGTTGTTTACAGGTCAGTGGTAACTGAACCAAACGCAATGTTGGCATCACTGGGTTTTTGAGCATTGGTAGTACTGCTTATTTATTTTCGTGTTTTAGTTCTGTGTCCGTAGATCGCGTCAGTTGTCTGTCACTTGTCTTCAGGTATTTGTTAAACGGCGTGATAATATTAATATTATTTAGAAAAAGTTGGTGAGTTTTATGATTGATCCCAGCAAACTATCGTCCGACATCAAGAATAATGATATATGTTATATAACAATAATTAAACTCGTTATTGTCTACCAATCCATTTTTGTGGTAATGATTTTGAGCTAAATATTTGTTCATTACCCTATATTATAACAATGATGCTCCAATGCGAAGTTCAGCTCTTTACCTATATTCGAAAAATATTTGATTCACAGTAATAGATCAAACACTGGAAAAGTAATGTGGCTAGAACATTATCAGACTAAACCTATTCTACGTCGTCGAATCAACAAGTTATGATAGGTATATCGTATATGATCAAATATCAAATATAATTGAAGTATTGTACTATTTCAATTCTGTTGACTGATGGATTCGTAATAGTATCTTTCAAGTTTCGCAGTAGCCTAGTGGTATAAGCGTCTGACAGTTGATTGGATATCCGTTCGATCGCAAGTTCGAGTCCGACTCCCGACTATATCTTTTTTTTATTTCTAACCGAATAGTGTCGGTAGATAGTCGGGCGGCCTACTAGCGGCCGGTGCGACACGGGCTAGCCGGGCCGACGATGTATCATGATTGTGGCCCGCTGATGTTGACTGTCGGCAGTTTTTGGAGGGCGTCTAAAGGCCCGCGCGATACATGTTTGCTGGGTATGACTGCTTATGATAATTGTATGAACGTTTATATTGAAAAGCAATGAATGAACTTCTTAAGACTTATGACTCAATACATACGACTTAAAACTTATTACTTAAAACTGCTGCTTAAATCCACCGGAAGTGACCGGAAAGTGAAAAATATGTGAAAACTCTCCTCTTCACATTCCATTAACCTATACCAAATCTCACTTTGATACACCTAATGGTCTAGAAGTTATGACTTGTCTAATAGATTCGTTGACACCCGGTATAGTATAAAGTATAGTGCAGTAGTAATATAAGATTTAGCATATTATACTTGTGTAGTAGTAATATTAGATATAGTATAGTATTATACTTCTTTAACAATGATTGAAAACCACGTGACAGATTCCAATGCAGAATACAGTCGTAACTCTTAAACATGGGTGGAAAAGAGAAAAGAGGTCGCATTGAAAACGGTCACGTGGCACTCAATCATTGTTGAAGATCTGTCATTTTGTCGTGGTTATATTTAACCACAACGTTTTGCATTTACTACCGACTATATTTCTCTCAGTGTAAATAAACATCATATAAACATCATAGAATGTGAATAAACGTCACTCCAATGGTATTTGATTCTGAAGTTTTATGAAAAATTGATCAGAATTCAATTGTCGAACCCAAGCGTGTGTAAATTTGCTAGACTCCTAATACACTGAAAAAAATAGTCGATAGTGAATACCAAACGTTAAGTAAAATAGGCGCCAGTCACTGCATTCATCAAATAATACCAAAACAAAACTGTATTATACTATACTATAAGTATCATATTTTTTTATAATGGTAATATTTGATATAGTTTTGTAGTGGTATTATTAGATGGTGGTATTATTAGATGAATGTAGTGACTGGCGCCTATTTTACTAAACGTTTGGTATTCACTACCTACTATTTATCTGAGTGTAATACTTGAAAAAATCGTTGAAAGATTTTATGGTGAATTTGTATTGGTATATTTTTTGAAAAACAGTGACTGCTTTAAAGAATTTTTCACCATGAATAAACAGTATTAATCTTTCAAGGTATTCTATATAGAATATAATTATGATGGAGCCCAATAGGACGACATACAGACCAATGACAATCAATTTCCCTTGTATATAGTGCGACCGGCGATATCGACAGAAATAAGTGTGAAGAAAAGGTATCTTGTTTGAGTTGGGTAGTGTTTACTAATTCACTGTATTATCGAAAGAAAAACGATGTGGATCTAGCTATGCAAGACTCACACTGGTTCACAGTACAAGATACCACCAGTCAGTCATTAGCAGTTGTTGAAGGGAAAAGTAGTTTTTGGAATGAGGTCACAATAAGAAATTACGCACAATTCGATTCTTCGTATAAGTCGTCATCTCTCCTATCATCTTTATGGCGACTCACTCACATCATGTAGAAGAGATGGCCAAATACCTACTTAAGAAGTCCGAAAAAAATTTTGTGACTTCCTTTATATGTGATTTATGATAAAAACAAATGAACCTTAGTGAAGTCGATTTTCTTGAGCATGAGGCATCTTTCCCTTGGTTCCACTAATGAAAGATCCTATATATAGGAAGTATTCGTTAGGAACATATATAATTGATATCTAAGACACCAAAACGTCTTTATATAGGCTTTCAAAGACATAAGAAAATCATCTTGATAGGTATTTCATACATAATGGATATTCCAGGCCATATGCTATTATAGGAACTTCCCATCTTGAAAGTTATTCGATTTCATTACCACTTACCCGATATACCTATTTACTATACTGAAAATATTTATTGATACTATACCTAGATGGTTAAAAATATCATGTTATATCAGTTATCAGTGTAATCATTGTACCAATGAACTATATTTGCATATTTATATTTGAAATGTATTCAGTGTATCATTAGTCTATTTAAACTCGATATGAACCGAGAACGTCGAGAATGTTTTTTGCTGGAGCAATTGATTTTGGAGATACCTAATGTCCCTATTTATTCCTTAGCATTCATTTGATCCTTAGAATCCATTCGTTTCTGTTTGATTTGTTAGCATTGAATGTTTCTAATTTTTTCCGATATAGTGAACGTTCGAAAATTCGTTGGCAATATACCAAATGCTCCTATATATACTTCCATTTTCAAAGTCTGGATTCATTCATTATGAGCTTCAAGACAATATTTCGAAATAATCAACATTGAAATGGTCGAATACGAATGTATCAACCGAAAATTAGGAAACATTTTTCTATATCACCTTCACTTGAGGATATCTTGTTATAGTTATTAATGAATGGCAAGTATTGTTTTTCGTTTACATCTCCTCATGAATCGAACAAAATAAGATGCCTTCAACGATCCGCTGTACTGTTAGGGTTTCCCTGACAAATATGTGTGCGCACACGTTCAATAAAGGGGTACAGAAAAACTCCTTACATTTATTATGAATAAAGGATTTGTCTCAATATTTTTTTCAAATGTTTCGAGATATGATAAGTTGTGTCCTCACTCTTTGAAACGCATTTAATGGCAGATCTCCTAGGAACTCTAGTTGGCAAGAGCTGAGCAATTGTATTGTTGACATTTATTTTGTCACTATCGAATATGGTCGACGATTTGCAAAGCGTTTGACGAGGGATCGTAGAAATAAAAAAACCTGTAAACATTCATTCATCTAGCGGTAGAAACCTTATTTCCTGTGAAAATGCAAAATATGACCCACTAAGCAAATTTGTAAGCAATGTTGATGCAAAGTTGTAGCAATTACTGAAACGGACGTTCAGCTATATTGCAAATGTAATTTGTGGATGTAACGTTCCAGCAATGTTACAGCAACATGTGATATTGCTGCAACGCTTTATAATGAAACTTCACCGTTTCAGTTATTGCTTCAACATTGCATCAACATAGCTTTCAACTTTGCTTAGTGGAGAGTGCTGGTCAATAATTGGCGTGGTACTTCATTTAGTATATATATGAAAATGCAAATATTTCGAAACACATTGTACAGATACCAATAAAACAAAAAATGAGCCCTCCATAACGTTTCAAATCAAAAAGCGTTAACAAATAGCCATAAAACTATCACAACTCGTCAGTAGTAGAATTCGAGTAGGAAAGTGCAATAAGACAGTAACATAAAACGACGCGGCTGCCATAAAAGCCCACCGACAAAACCTCGACTTTTACTGGTCGTAAAATGGTCGTTACTATTAATAAGTATTCGTCGTAAAACTGATTACTGTTGACACATTTTTTCGGCGTTTGATATCGTCAACAAGCGGTATAATATTATGTTTTTGATGTGAGATCAGTTACTAATAGTTCCGATTGGTTCTTCCTCTCAATTCTTTCATCTACCTAAGAAAGTGGAAAGATGATCTGAATAATGAATAATGAATATAAGTTTGGAACCTACCTACATGATGCATCGAATAAAAGAACAAGAACAGGTTCAATGCGCGAGTGGGCTGATAATGAATAATTGGCATTGAATTACTCCATACTGTCTCGTTAGGGACCTAAATAAATTTTTGCAACACTTCTAACAACGCTTTTTTTTATGTAAATATTGAGTCTACGCATTGTTTTAAATTGTTGAATTTTAGAGCTCATTACAAACGTACCGTCATTGCCGCCATTTTGCGATACGTCGAATAAATATTGACGTCATTATTATGTTGTTTTGTTATTGGTCAGATAATCTTACATTTTCACTCACGAGGAATGGTTGATGAGTCACCAATTATAATCAAGTTATTATCAAGATGTGAGAGTCCTGTCATTGAATAAAAAATAATAGGAGTAACCCATGCATGATATTATAATTCATTCTTGACTTTTTCGAGCAACCAAATATTCCTTATACTTCATAACAAAATATCATGTAATTTTCGGGGACTTGAGAACATTGTGCTGTATGCTGAGAACTGACAAGACCACGCCCACAATTCGCGCGGTAAATTTCTATATTCGTTTGAAATTTATCGTGGCATTATTGATGATCTTAGCACCTGATAACCGACCAGAAAATTTCGAAAATATATGAAATTGAAAGGTATTTGAGTGATTATCTATTCAAGGAATGAAAAAGAAATCAGTCCACTCGTCTATTGCAACGGTATATTATTCTTCAGAATTGTTATTGCGTGTTACTGATGGGAGTGGTACACTTAAACTAATACAATTCTAGGAATTTTGGAATTTTTTCACAAGGAGATCCATTACTCCTCCGATCTCAAGATGATAATCCATTGTAAGAGTATCTATACATAGTATCTAAATATAGGTGATTTCAGTATTTTCACTAACCCTGTATAATACACATCTATACACATATGAACTGATAAACAAATTGTATTTATAAAATAAGAGGTTCCTCTTGTCGAACTAGAATGAATCGTAACACATTTTACACTTCTGTACTAGATTGTACAATTCAGCCATGATGAAGCAACAAATTTCAATTTCAATTGTTTCCAAAATCTGATAAATATTTCTCAAGATGGTAATATAGTAATTTGCAAAGAACCTGGTATTTTTCAAGGAAACAAATTATCTACAGTGTATTGAGATGCACCGTATCTCACAAAAACTCATATATAGGGTAAGTATAGTGCGCGAGAGTATGAAGTAGGTGAATTCTTGGAGTATAAAAATACCACCACCACAGTCAAACTCAAGAAAGTATTATCGATTCGTTTTGGGATTGGTACACGGAGAAAAAAAATCACTAACCCTTAGTGAATATTTAATAGTAGCAAGTAAAAACTTGTATACTATATGGGACAAGGAAACAAGTTAATAACCACAAGAATATTTGTGTTCCTGAAAATGTACACCTACCACTATTGACCTGTTTCATTAAATTTCAGAGTGATAACGGTTAGTGAACACATCACTTGTCATCAGTGACCTATTCAATTGTCATTAGTGACTCATTCACTTTTCATTAGTGACTTGTTCACTAGTCATTAGTGGCCTAATTATATGTCATTAGTGACTTATCTACTAGTCATCAGTGACTTATTTACTTGTCAATAGTGACTTATTCACTTGTCATTAGCTAGTATGAAAAAATTCCTCCATTGTTCTCTAAAAAATGATAAAACCTTGGTAATAAGACAAAAACACATGCATTCGAAACATTTTATTATATAGGTATGATGAATCCAGAAAATACAAAAAAAGGTAAGGCTGACGACAAATATTGAGATACTAGATACCGCGTATATCAGCATCATGCACCGATAAAAACGGTACTCTCACTCACTGCACTGCACTCTGGTTCACTATCTTTTTCCTTGCAGCATTGAAGATGAATCAACTTCCATACGTTTTAAACGTCACTTCCTTCCACTTCGAGTATCATAGGAAGTGGAAAAAAAATCCTGTATATATGTAGAAACAATTATGTACTGTTCTAGAAGAGTTTTGTCTTTCATTATCTCCTTCAAGAGAACAGATCAACAACACAACACCCCACAGCTCAGAGCACGGCACACAAACAGAGAATTCTCATACGAATATGATATAGTAGTTGTTCGGAAGGGCACTTGCATGACTTGGAATTTCAATGTTACTTGCGGGAGCGCAAGTATACTAACTTCACGAATGCTTAGATCGAAATGACACCGTGGACTCGTGGACACTGGGCAGTGATCGCGTAGGGCGTGGGTACTCGAATAATATCGGAGATGTCCGAACGGAAAAGAGATCTATAACTACAGGTGAGCTGTCACCTGCAACAATCGACTTGATAGATTGTCTTTATTGATGAGTTCGCTCAGAGCAAGTGATCTTATGTCAGAAAAATAATTTAATAATAGTGAGTATTCGTTAACCTAGCACTAGTTTAGTGTTCACTTAGAATTAGCGAACTCTAAGTACATATCGACTTGGTTGATACCAACAAGTGTTCTGATCACTTACAGCAGAAACGTCGTTACAGAAATATAGTTTTGCCTACTGCAAGTACCATATTTTCCTATACCGTTGGTGAAAATGTTCTTGTCACAATCGACTTTTTTTCAAGAAAACAATTTACTTGGCCGAGTTTTCTCAGTGTAGGTATGTATGGTGACTAATGTGTTGCGACCTGATTAGATTTTTGTCCCATCTCATTCTGCTATCTCAAAGTTTTCTTGTTCATGACAGCCCCTCAAGCATCAATTCTTTCAGGAATCCGAGGATTTCGAGGGGATCTGTTCGTGGTATTTCTTCCACTGTGAACTGGTATGATCCCTGTATATTCGATCTTCTGTGATGCACAGCATAACACTCCAGCAAGATGTGGTGGGTTGTTTTTGGATCTTACCCGCAGAATCTGCAGGTGGTGTCCTCTAAGCCTAGCTCATCTAGATGTTCTTTGAGTATACATTGCTCCGTTAGAAACTCCGTTATAGCTTCGAGACTAATTTTGCTGAGGTTGATCAGTGTATGCGATGTAACTCGGTTGAAATTGCCAAGGAAATCTTTGGCCTATCGCATTTCTGATAGTCTTAGCAAGTGTCATGGTTTCATTGCTTCTTCAACTCTATATAAAGTTCTGCTTGGAAATATGGAATTTCATGCCAGCAGAATGATTCTGGTCCGATCAGTGGCGGTGATGCTCCTTATGGTTCCAGAATGTCTGCTTGTATATTTCCCTCTACTTCAATGAGCTCCGACAGTCGGCACCCAGGAGAGGATTACTTGATTATTGTTTCTGATGCCTAGATACTTGAGTTTGTTGCTCAACGCTTTGATGGCTGTTTGGCTATCGGAGAGGATAGGATTCCTATAGTTCCAGAGTATTTTTTGGCGATGTTGAACCTTATGCACCTTTTTATGGTTTGAAATTCGGTTCGAAAACCGCCTGAGAATTGGTGCCGTTCGGATTTTTTAGTGCGAGGCCCAAACACTCCAGCTCCAGTTCCCTGTGATGTTTTCTATACCCGTCTGTTTACCTTATTATTATTATGGTAGGTATTCTTTCCAGTGCTTAGATTAATTATCTCTTGGTGCTAGCATAACAATTGATACTATATTGAATTTGTGGGTCCTTTGATATGTTTAGAAGAAGTATGCATAATCATGCTATATATAGGAGTAACAATAATCATATCACGTCATGCGGATGAAATAAAAGCTATCTGCCAAAGAAGTTTCATATGCGTGTTCTATTCGTTGAAGGTATAATCATTATGTTTATCGATTTTCTTCATATCTCCATCTTGAGTATTTATATCTTTTGATTGGCGGTACAATTTTTACATAATGTCTTCATCATCATCTCGTTGTTTTTCGAATAGGTATCCTGCGTATTACTATAGCCGTATAAGAACTGAATAATTTATAATCGTACAATATGTTGTCGAGTAACATTTTCATACAAAACTCCATAGAATTCTTCCATTCCAGGCACCTATAGACCGGATTTACACGTCAAATTTGGAAGTATTACTATTTTCGTTGTTTTGCAAATTTTATGTCGTGAAATGACTCATTTTAACTAGGTCTGCATGCTGTTATAACAGATACCTTACGTTTGAAATCACCTTGTACAGTTCATTAGGTAGATTTTAGGCTATATATATGTCGTTCGGGAACACCGATTAGAAAGCTTCAATGTTCAGGGCTTTGAAATAATTCATCGTGTATTCATACCTGTTGTATGGGTTTGTTATTTCTTCAAAATTGAACATTTTGATGAGTGTCATAAGTATTCATGAGGATCATTTTAAAGAACTCGAGAGAAAAATTCAATGGATGTTGGATGAGTGAATGTTAAATTTGGATTGACTTTTTCAGATGTGCAATTGTCATCATATTTTTGAATCACATTATTATAAATGCAATTATGTTCTTGTCTCGAAAATATGATTATGAAAAAATGGAAAATAATTAGAACGTCCATCATGCACAGAAAAATTCCTTCTTTTTGAAGGTTATATATCGAAATAGGAAATTGCCATTCTGAAAAAATCATAATGACGTCTTAACTCCAACAGTGATGACTTCAAAGTTATAAGTATAGTATATTTATACCTATACTTAAAAATGTGCAACTGATCATACATCAAGCTTTTGACCAATTTGTTCCAACCTTTATGTACTCAGTGTATAAATAATTCCTTGATAGGTATACCATATGAGATGAGTAAGTATAGGTTTTATTGTTCATCAATGATTCATATATCAATAAGTGGACAAAATAAGATATTAATACCTTCATTGCTTTACTCCTTTGAATGGTTTTCTACTGAATTTTATCAGACATAACAACCATACGTATATATAGTTGAATTCTCTTAAGCTCTGAAAACAATCTAAATTGTAATCTGATCCCTGAATGTTTACTTATTTGATATATCTTTCCCGGCATAATTCCTTGAAAAAAAATTCAATTAAAAAGTCTGACTGTGTGACCTCAAAACAAGACCTTGCCCAAAACGACGATTTATTTTTTCCACTGAATTAACACATTTTATTCCAGGTATATAAAACAGTCACTAGGCAGGTATCTAATAGAAACATTAATCTATAGAACCAGTTCTGAAGCGGCCATGACTGGATATCTTAATCTCTTTGTTGGGCAAGGCTATTCGTCATTTCAGGGGGTCTTTTGGTCCTTTCGGAAAGCATTCTCAACCGACAACCACGTTTTTCATTTCGACTTTTATAAAATGGAATTATTGTTACTGGACTCCACAGAGAAAAAAAACTGGAGCTTTATTGGTTATTACAATGAAGTCTTATTCATGGGAGAAGATAAAGTCTCCACATATATAAACAGATGAATAATCCTTCATGACCCTCTTCAACTTCTTCATTACAATAAAGGTGTACTCAAAGTTATATATAGATATGAATGCTTTTTTTGCATACATTGTGAATTTTATTTTATCTTTGTAGTCCCCAATAACAATGGTCAATGAACGTTTTTCTGTTAGAGAATTTGGGTTCAAAAAGTTTTACCCTCGGTTTTATCTTTCATTGTATTAAAGTCAACAACATATATAGCTACTACATACTTTGATATCGCATGCAATCATGATATGCAATCATTATATGCCACTGAAATAAGAAATAATGCAGCAATATATTTGTTATCCATACACCAAGGTAGTGAGGAATATCATTATTACCCAGGGACCCGAGACTTCAGCTGAGGGGTATCAGGTCTCGTGGTAATAATATTCTTTTTCTACTCACATAACTAAAATGGCATTTAGCGTACGGATATGTACCACGCTAAATGATCGATTAATCACGGATTGTCGATCTGTGATTTATTCAAAATATTAAACACGTTACCATGGCAACACGATTTCTTAAACACATTACCATGGCAACACAGTTCATCAAACACAGCTTCAGTAATTTGAGACATGTCTGGCCTGTCAATTGTATTAACTGTCAACTGTTATTTTCAAATTTTGTATCAGAATTATACAAGCCATATTCGTTTGTATCAGAATTCTTCATTAGAAATATATGTGCAATGTAGACGGAAGTGAAATCGAAGGGAATGTTCTGGTTCTTGCATATCTCCAAGAAGTGTAAAAATGAAGCATCCATCTTTGAGAACAACATATTTATTCTGCGCTGAGCATGACAATAAACGTGAAACAAAGATTAGTAAGCAATGGACTGGACACATCTACAACCAATATCATTTATACGTGTCTCGCTGGTTGCATGCAGTTGCATGTATTATGTTCTCAATTCCCATTCCTTTCGAATCATTTCGTATATAGGTTAGCAGGAATAGCAGGTATGTTAATGTAATTTTCGGAGTTCGTAGAAAAAGCATAGTATGTAACGCGTTTATAAACTCTTCTAGACACTCGTTTATTAAACACTCGCTCCGCTCTGCTCCGCTCGTGCTTGAAATACTCGTTACTAAGAGGACGTTTATAACACTTGTTACATAATATACTATTACTACCAAGGTTCAATCATTATAGTTCTGAGAAACTGAAATGTAGACCTATGTCACTACGAAAGCACTTCTTTTCAATTCTAATTGAAATCTAGTCACCTACTAGATTCCAGTGCTATTCCTATGAATATCGCAGAACAGTGAATTCGGGTTAATATAACAGAGGTGGCTATATGTGTTTATTGACTATAGTGGTTCATGAAATGACGAAAACTATCTTGGTAGTAAAAACACACGTTACGCCTTCAAAAGGAGTAAATAATGGTAGGTTTTAGAGCTAGAGAAAAAACTTCATGCACGACCGCGCGTAAAGTAGCACTTTACCACTTGACGTATAGATAACTCGTAATAAGCATTCCTGATGTATAATTCAGGGCATGCATTTATGTTCAAGTTGTCATGGTTCATTATCTAGTATTGAAATTCTCTTGCTATTCCTGAGATGCAAAATAATATGATGAACCCAAAATAAGTTATATGTGATTAGTGTGAAGACCTTATAATTGAATTTGACTGAGTTACCATGGTAAAATTAATGCCATCCTCACTGCAGCCATAATGTATTTCTATTCCTATCATTCTTGAGAGGTGGAGAGGTATTCACAATGAATAATCAAATATACCGGTCGTATAAAATGTTGTATGTTTTTCGGGTGTAATCTGCTTTTATGGACCTTGGCGTGTGTCCACAAAAATCTATTTTGCGCCCTTGATACATAAATTACTCGATGAAGCGCATGAATTGTTGTGACAATTTGCGAAGTGTGTCTCGTGAACATATTATGCGGCAAATATAAGGTAATTGAAAATGCTAGTGTTTATATAAGTATATAAACAAGATGCTCAACATGTAAACGTATAAGAAATTTGGAATCGTTAATTTCTACCATTCTATTTTCTTATCCTAATAGGTGCAGATACGAGATAATGTTTGATTTTCATAGATTTATTTCTCAAGAACGAAGTGAGAAATGGAAAACCCGGAAATGCGGTGGTCAGAATTGAAATTCGGCGAACTTTTTTTTGTTGCAAGTTGAGTTCCTAGACTACTATGAGCAACACATATTTTGAAGCATTCCATGAGCTGAAAATAAATTATTTATTTGAAAGCTATCATAGATTATTTCCGGCTTGAGTAAAAGTTCTCCCAACATTATCGAAAATTCGTTCAACTTATTTTTCAATATAAGTATAGGTATTAAATAAAGATGAATAGTTTATAAATAAGAAAATACTCTTACTCTTACTCTTACCTCTTACTCTTACCTCCACTCAGAGAAATAGTCGGTAGTGAATACCAAACGTTTATAGTAGAATAGGCGCCAGTCACTACATTCATCAAATAATACCACTACAAAGTTGTACTATACTAAACTATGAGTATTATATTATTTTGTAGTGGCCTAGTAGCGCCTATTTTACTAAGCGTTTGGTAATAACTATACCATCTTTTTTTTTCAGTGTCCTTCGAATAATCGGCGTTATCGAAGTTTCATATAAAACAACAAAAATATTGAAAAATAATCTCTGAACAAAAAACATTGAACTTTTTTTCTCTCAATACGTTTCAACTTTACTCCCAAACCCAAAGTATTATGGATCTTTGAACAATAATCGTATTTTCAACTTCTTCGCAAATCCCAACATTCTGTGTCCTTTTCATTTGATACAGGATTTTTTTAACTTGTAACCACTGGTTTTGTAAACAGGTGTATGATCGGCACAACTCATTGGAAGATATTTCGGCAGATACCATATTTCTTTCGTCAATATTTCAAGTTCAGCTCGACAGTCTTTCTATTCCTCTGATGGTGCAGATGCATGACTTTTGTCAAGTTTTGTGAAGATATTTATCTTAATTGGCATGAAATGTATGGTGATTAGTAGGTTTCAAGTATGAGTGAGAAAAGGCAGATGTTGGATCAACCAGATAATTAGATAGGAAGGCTGGTTAAGTGCAAAGTGCACACAGTCGCAGAACCAAAAAACAATGTTGCACCCAAATGAACACCAGAGAAGACTTATCGAATATATCAATATATTCCCAATATCGATGATATGCAATATTCAAATCTCAATATCGCCGAGCTCAACCAGCCAGAGTAAATTTCGATTTCATTGTTAGAGCTGGTGAATTCGAATGATGATGTTAATCAGTTTGTCTTGTAATTGGAACTTATCGTCAACTGAACAGCAAACACTGAATTCTGAATTATTGGTTGATTCAGATGATATGCTATTCAGGTCATTCATCCACTGATTTTTTAAAATATATTCAGAAATTCATAATCGGTACACAATTATACATGTTACATTTCACTTCAGAAGCCAGCCAGTGTCAATTTCGATTTTGTTGTTTAAGCTAGTGAATTCAAATGATGTTAATCAGTAAGTGAATCTTGATCTCATTTCAACTCAACTGTAAACACTGATTACTGAATTGGTTTACTCAGATGTTATTCCACTGAGGTTGATTATTCAACTCAGAAAAATAATTTCGCTATAAGATTTAGGAATTTATAATAATTATTGTTACTTAATATATACGTGAAATGTGATATGATACACCACGTGAATTTTACTGGGTCATTTTTACCTATTATAATTTTCTTTTACTATTTATACAGTTATTTCTCCTTCCCTGCTGCTTGTACCGGTTGACACATTATGAAGTACCACTTCTCATGACTTGATGAACATTTGATAATATTGGTGCAATTATATTTGGAAATATTGGTGGATCATTGAAAGTCATTAGGTTACTATGTCCTCCTCTCTTGAAAATATTGGTAGAATATTTTCATACCAATATTGGCGAGACCTAAAATTTGAACATTTGGCGATATAGGCCTCGTCCTGGCTGCCTTGATGATCAAGGTCAACCCCACGCTAGGTAAGTATGATTTTCAATCTTCTCGAGTCAATATTTATATTCTCTCGTCTTACCGGCACTGGGAGTACATTATCAATCATTTATAGCGCCATCTATCGACATCGATTTGAGAACGATATTACACTGAAAAAGAATTTGGTGAAATTTCACTCAATGTCCATACAATAATGAGTCAATTTCGGTCCACGCCCGATTGAGTTGAAATTTCACTCTACTTGACTGTGTAAAATGGTAATTATTCATGAACCGATTCAATCAAATTTATTATAAACATTCTCATTGTTATGAGAACTTGATGAAATATCTAGTTTGAGTTGAGAATTCAATCAGTAAATTCACTCACAACCACATATTCATTCACTCAGAGGAATTTTCTACAGTGTAAATATATATCGAAATACCGGTATCGATATGAATCTTCAAAACGATATGTTGACAATATTGCTAAGATCATGATATTGACCAATATAGTATAATTCAACTTTTGTGAGTATGGCTAGAGAACTATTCAACCGATATGCAATTGAACTTGGAAATACAATATTGTTTTTTTCATAACCGATGTATACAAAAATATCGAATTGTCGATTTAGTAGTATTGTGGGGAGGCTGTAGCCAGGCAAGTAGGCCCCCATGGGCCCTTTTTGCCAACTCCTGCTCTCCACATATCTACACATCCCTCTTTTAGTTATCCTTTTCGAACCTTCCCGTCCTTCTGATGAAGGTCAGGATGTCCGTTCACTCTAATTCGACCAAATCTTCCTGTTGTAGTTTATCTACTCCAAAGATTTTGAATCTCATCCTTCCATACGCCTCACACTCTCCGAGGAAGTGAAGTGATGTCTCCTCATCTTCTCCGCATTCACTGCAAGTGGGACTATCTTCCACACCTATGAGTGATAGGTGTCTGCGTAACCTGTTGTTTATACGTCCATGTGTTGTGCCCTGTCAGTACCCCTATAATAAGGCGCAGGACTTGGCGATCCCTGCCAAGTAACCTGGCTTGCTTGGACCGGCCACCAGGTCTCTCGATTGCCTGCAGCCGCCTATACGCCTCCAGTATCCCGCCCATTTGTTAAGGGCAGATGAAGTTTGGCTTCTTGTTATGCCCAGTGCAGGCTCCGGCCCCCAGAACGGTGTCGCGGATCCGATTCCAGCCAGCTCGTCGGCCACCTCGTTCCCGGGCACCCCCCTGTGACCCGGAACCTATACTAGTTCGACTTCCTTCTGTTCAGCTAGTTTCTCAAAAGTATCGCCACATTCCTGCACCAAAACTGAGCTTGGTTTAGGATGGCAGATAGCCCTGAGAGCCGCCTGACTATCCGAGCAGATGTAAATCTTTGCTCTGGTCCCTCTTTCACCTCTTGCCTCTCTGCTACGGCCAGAATGGCAAATACCTCGGCCTGGAAAACTGTGGTATACTTTCCAAGAGCAATTGTCGATATAGATATTCATCTTTGGAACAATCTTCCTCATGATATAGTCGAAACGATTACAATTATCATAGGTGAATATGATGTTTCAAATATTGTTGAAACAATAATCAACCAATGTGCCGTCGAATTCGTATATTCAATATTTCATAACCGCTCTTCAGAATCGACATGGGGAGAATGTTCAAGTTGCAATATTGGTTAGAATTGTTGGAAAAAATATGCATACGATGTTGTTGAACTGACATTTATAAAAAAAATATTATACAGGGCATGTCATGACTTACACTATCTCTGTATCGAGAATCAATGTGGAAAAATTCATGAAAATATGCATGCTCGTATTTTAGAATACGCTCTATTCATTCGAAATATCTTCAGCAATGCAGTGTTGCCGCTTATATCAAAAAGTAGCAACAACTTTGTTATTTCAAATAGAATACCCTGTATTTTATAGCATTTTTAGATTCTTCCAGAAGGGCTAATTTCATCGATACACACTTGGGGTCTATCGAAAATGATTACAGAGATATAGGGTGTTCAAAATCGAGATTTTTCAACTTTAGGATTTGTTTGTGTCGAAACTCAACTTTCGATTCACTATTTACTGATATTCAATTGGAACAGATACAGGGTGATTAGAATTCTGAATCTTGCACCACCTTGTATCTGTTCCGAATAAATATCAGGAAATAGTGAATCAAAGGTTGGGATAGGGACATCTAAGCCGTTTTGACCGATATAATGGAAGTTGAAAAATCTCGATTTTGAACACCCTATCTCTCTGAAATCTTTGTGGATAGACCCCAAGTAAGATGTATCGATGGAATCAGCTCTTCAGAGATAATCAAAAGATACGATAGAATACAGGGTGTTTTGATTGAAATATCAATGTTGCTACTACTTTCTAGTAGCGGCAACACTGCATTGTCGAAAATATTTCAAATGAGGAGAGCTTATTCTGAAATATGAGCATGCACATTTTCATGGATTTTTCCCGACTGAATCTCGTTATAAAGATACTGTAAGCTCGTCGTGACACACCCTGTAGAATATTCATAAAGGTAAAGGTTTTTCCACATATTGTTAACGAATTTTCCAACTAATATTGCTTCAATATAGAAGCTGACAATCCACATTTAGCCCAGGTTGAACCAATATTCCACCAATATTATCATTCCAATATTGTATCTTATATTGTATAATATACTCTCATATATTGGACCAATATAATTTCTACGTTCATAATATAACTATAAAATCAGGATTCAGCCAATATGATGTGCTATACCTGATGGGATGCCTACGGATATCAGATAATTCATCAATATTTAAAGACTATATAGATATGATTTCTCGTAATAATTTTGGTAACTGTATGGGATAGTGTGAATACTCAATGATGGAATATAAATTCGCTGTGTCATTGAAACATGACACTCAAAACCTTGTTAATATATCACCCAGGGAACATACTCTTTGTGATATCATGTATTTAGGTATATGGTGATTCTCTTGTCATCATGAATCATGTTAGATATATATATTTCAGAATTGCATGAGACAATCTAATTATTGAGCGTCAATTTCTTCAATTCATATCTATTTCAAGAGCAGATGAGTGCGTATACGGATTAAATTTCATTGGAACCTCAAAGTTTATCATCTATCATTGTCCATTTTGTGTGTGAACTGTAGACCCTTCAGCAAATTATTAACATTAATATTAGATCTCCTTCTACCCTTTCTATCCGATGATTCATGAATTTCGCTTCCCCCTCTAGGACTCAATTCGCCCGCTTTTCTAAAAAAACTGTGATGCGCTCTTGTATATCTCATTGTTCAAAACCCCTCGGCGAAAATTACCCCAATAAATTCAAACACTTTACTCACCCTGTAAATTAAAATTCAAATTGGGTCGAGCCCTCAGTTCGGTAATCCAACCGTCCAATCTTGGACGATATACGATTATATCCGCGAAGTTCCGGTCGATCTCGTTCATCCGGGAAGGCCGTGGATATGTGGTTATGTGAGGACATACCAGTCCATCACCCTTTATCGCTTGAACAAATACAACCCTCGCTTCTGGCCATCTAGTTGTGTCTGGGAGGATGACCACCACCCACACCACGGGATGCTGTGTTCTATTGTTTCGTCCCTGGAAATTAAATTTGTGTATTCGTTATGCTCGTTCTGTAGTGCTAAAGTAGAGTTACCAGTCTGGAAGGGTTGAAATATCATGATTATTATGTTGCTCTCGGCTAATACAGGGTGTCCGGAAAGGTCATGTCGTAAATGAAAGGGCTCATAGAGTGAGCCAAAATAATGTTAGTACTTCATATAAAAAAATGTCTATATTGCACTTCGCTACGGAGTAATTGACCTTGAAAGTATATGAATTAAAAACATTGCCTACTGTAGCAAAACTCTTAGGAAAACTACATAGTACATAAAAGACTCTTATCATTCTTGGACGGCTATAAAATCATAACTCCCAATCAACATGGATTTCTGAATAAAAAATCAACTTCTTCAGCAATGTATGATATTACTCAAGCAATTTATAATAAATTAGTCACGAGGCTCAACCAAATCGGGTTAGCCTGTGACTTTAAGAAGGCTTTCGATAGTGTGAGTTTTGAAATACTGCTCCTCAAACTTGGGCATTATGGCATAAGAGGCACGCCTTTCAAATGGTTCACTAATTATCTTCTCAATAGACAACAAAGGGTGATCATCTCTAGAGACAATAAGGAAGTTTATTCTGATTGGGGTGATATAAACACAAGGTGTACCACAAGGATCCATCTTAGGCCCACTTTTATTCGTTCTGTATATCAACGATCTGCCAAGGAATATTCCTCAGGCTTCCACAACGATGTTTGCCAATGATACATTATTCCTAATCTATGGTTCAAACCCGCAAGAATCTACCCTGAATCTGAACTCGACATTGATAACAATAAATCATTGGTGCGAAATAAACAACATTAGTGTAAACTTTTCCAAAACGCACTGTGTAAATTTCTGCCAGAGGCCTTTATCAGGTGTAGTTGATGTTGCCTTCAATGCAGCCTTTGTACATAGTAAAAAACCGCTTCGAGTGAAATCCGTAGAGTATGTTTTCAGAGTTAAAAAACTCTGACAAACTCACTCTCATACTGCAATCAACTCTATTACTACACTTCTCGCAGATTATCTCCTTTGAAACTACTTCTAGATTGAATTTTCACTATTCTCGTATTGAATTCACTCTATATTCCTGAAATTTCAATAAAATATCGATTCAGATAAATCAATTCACAAACAATTGAAATTGAATTCATACTAGTGTTTACTGACACTAGTGAACTTGAATATTCCTCTCTTGTCGATTAAATTAACTCTCTATCATTGTTCAATTCAATCTATATACGATGAAATATCAATCTATACAGTTTCAGATCGTTCAGTCTACTAGATAGTGAAATAAGTAATACAGATCATAGTGTCGATGATATAATGATCATGATATTAGCTTCAAGTAGCTTTTTTACTATACTCGCGTATTGAGAAATTTTTTTCAACGTTGAGTTATGAACGTATTTCCGTATACCTATCTGAGTTATTTTTCGTTTCGAATTATTATTTCGAACGATTTATGGAACAGATATAGGTAAACTAATTAGTCTAGTGGGACTCGAGTCATTTTTCAAATATCAAACGATTAAAATATTAAAAAGTCACACTACTTCTCATCCGTCAATTCTCGCCACTGCATGAAGGTGGCGCTGCGGAGACTTCGCCGCTGAACGTCTGTCGGGGGCCTATAAATACTGTGGCATGTGAAAGAATGGTGAATTCAACTTGGATGAAATCCCAACAGGAAGTAGTGACTAGTTTACTCAAATAGTGTTCTATATCAATCTAGAATGATGAATAAATGATAACTCCTTATTAGCACCTGAACAAATAGTAGTGTCAATTTGAACAATGCAGGAGCAATTTAACATCCACGTAGAGTAAATAATTCAATCAATTTTCGGTGGATCCGACACTGTTTATAGTGTGGAATTTACTCTCTACTATTATATTACAACTCTAAACTTTTGTGACTATGTGATATTCTGTTATTGAATTTCACTCTATAGAGTGATGATATTGACACTAGCTTGGGTCTTGAGTGGAATATTCACTCTTGAAATTGTTTCTTTCAACTCTATTTTGTGTTTATTCAATATATTTAAAGAAATAAATAGAGTGAGTTGCAATGTGCTTGCATTGAAAATTTACACTAATGGAATTGAAAAAATCACACTATAATATACTAAACTATAGAGTTAAATCATTCACTCTGAAGCTTAGTGGTCCTCCTGGGAACAGGTATAGTGTTAAATTTCACTCTAATTTTTTTACTGTGTAGATGAAAGTAAATGTCTTGGTTTCTTATTGGATTCGCAATTGAACTGGAAGCATCATATTCAACACCTCAATAAGAAATAAAGCAGCAGTTGTTTTGCTTTGAGATCCTTGGAACCGAATGGTCTATTCATCCAAACCCTAAAAAATGGTTTATTTTGCGAATTTTTACTCTCACATGTCCTGTGGAATTCTTTTCTGGGGTAAATCAATGATGTGGATATCAGTGTTTGTGCTACAGAAAAGGGCAATTAGAATAATATCAGGACTTTCTCGAAGTATTTCGTGTCGTATAAATATATTTCGAAAAATATAACCAGGCAGATCCTAGAATGGAGTAGGGGTAACCTGCGAATTCGGACAGGACTGCTTACGGGACACTGTCGTCTAAGATACTACCTGATGGGAAGGATGGGTCTGAACCAACGAACGGACTGTTGGTTCTGATGTGTGGAAGACGAAACGGCTGAACACATATTATGTTCAGGCTCTTGCTTAGAGAGAATGAGCTCCGACATATTTGGCATTACCAATTAAGAACCTATTGATTTCAGACAAATCTAACCAAATTCAACCATGGACTTTGTAAAAAGATGTGGATTGTACAGTGAACTGTCCCCTCTAGGGGTGAGCCACAATAGACCCATCTGGGGTCGCAGTGGAGGGGCGGTATTCGCCCCACTCACATGGAACCTATCTACCTACCTTCCTAGGTAATATAAACTCTATTCATTCAATAACATTGTCATAATTAATTGACATCAAATTATTTTGACAGAATTTAATACTTTGGTATGACCATGGATAAGTTTAGTCATGATGAGTACACTTAGAGAAATAGTCGGTAGTGAATATCAAAGGTTAAGGCGCCAGTCACTGCATTCATCAAATATATATAATACTACAACAAAATTGTATCATACTGTACTAAACTATATATAGTATCATTCTATCTTGTAGAGGTGCGATATTTGATATAGTATAGTATTATACAATTTTGTAGTGGTAATATTAAATGAATGTATGGACTGGCGCCTATTTCACTGAACGTTTGGTATTCACTACCGACAATTTGATTCAGTGTATGCACATATGCACCTTGTGTATGGACTTGCAGAAACTTTCAAAGTCAATAACTCCTTAGCGAAGTGAGATAGAAATTTTTTCAAGATATATGATAATAACGATATTTTAGCTCAATTTGTCATCCCTATTATTTTCGCCATGATCTCTCCGGACACCCTGTATATGTATGTAGAATATTTATGGGCTTGGACTTGTTTACTTGTCAGAATTAGTCACTCAACGTATATTGTCAGAATTATTCGAGAATATTATGCGTAAAAGAAATAACTTCGGGTTTGTTTAAACAAAAAATACATAATTTCATAGGTAATCATCACATGATTTTTCTTGGTTTTGATTTTCGAATAAATATTCAAGTGAATAAGTAGGAAAATTGTAACTGCCTGATGAGTCACACAAATGAATACCTATATATTGATTATTTTAGTAAGTTCCATAAGCAAATTGCGGATTGATATTTCTCATATACCTATTATCAATGTTCATATACTTATAATCTCATGTTACTTATAATTCTTCATCAAATCACGAAGATATTATACCCAGTGCCGTAAATAGGGCGGTGCCACCGGTGCCCAGGCACAGGGCGTAGACTCTGGGGGGCGCAAGAAAGAATGGCCAAAGCAGGCAGGACTATCATTGTTTCGGTTTGCTCATGATGAGTTCCCGTTATTGCTGCGCCCCTAGTGCTCGATTCCAACACATACTTACCAACATGCCAAATTTGGGATTAAGTTTTAGAGTCTGTTGATAGGGTGAACGTAGCTTTACAGTCGAAAACTATTGCTATTGACAAAGCCTCTGAATTAATCAAAGGATTAATAAGGCAGATTCAGAATATTCGCGAGACTATAGATAACGTTTTTGAAAAGGCAGAAAAAGTTTGTGTAGAATGTGAAATTGAGGACTATTTTCCGGAAAAACGTAAAAAGCGAGTGAAAAGACAAGACCTTGGAGAAATCTCAGACGCCGGCTACGATATTACCCCACAGCAAAGGTTCAAAATTAATATGTATGAAGCAATTGATAAAATGATTTCTGAATTCACATGGAGATCCGAGAAACTTCACAATATTCACCACCTTTTTAATTTTTTGACAATAGAAAATATTGCTAAATATCCAGCTGAAGAACTAAAAAAAATGCCGCTGATTTGAGTATCAAATATTCAGCAGATATTAATAATACTGAATTTCAGGCTGAATTAGACACTTTAAAGAGTCAAGCTGAAACGACTATATTATTCAATGAATGTGACCGTAGTACAAGTCTGGGTCTTCTTAAAGCTATAGTCGAACTAGATTTGAAAGATATGTTTCCCAATGTAGTAGTCGCTATGAAGATTTTTTTAACAATGCCAGTGTTCCTGCGAAAGATCATTCAGTAAGCTCAAACTAATAAAAACTTACTTGCGCTCTACGATCGGCCAAGAAAGGTTGACCGGCCTAGCGATTTTGTCGATTGAACGCGGCATAGGGCGCTGCCTGTCGTATGAAAAAGTTATCGACGATTTCGCAATGAAGAAAGCGCGAAAAGTAAATCTGTGAAAATGTTCATGACTTGCTTGAAAGAATCTTCACTATCTGAACTCATTCATTTGTGGTCTCAATCATTTGTGTATTATGTATTATGTAGTTGTAAATAATCTTGCAAATATTTTCGAATAAATGTTTTTTCACCAATTCATACTTAAATGCAATTTATATTACGCTACCTTCTCTATTCAAAACTTTAACATACCAAGTACTTGAAATTAAATCAATATATATGGGTGCAGTTATAGAAGCTCGCACAGGGCGCAGAAAAGGCTATTTACGGCACTGATTATACCTGTGAAGCGATGTCAGTAAAATTTTGCAACACCCTGTATATGTAATCTAAAAGTCTCTAACCGCCGAGATGTGTATAAGCTCAATAAAAAAGTATTGGAAAACATAATTTCATGACAATCACAATACAATCTGAATGAATCGACTACGGACTGTTCGGATGTCGTCTATTGTAATTATTGTGATCATGCAGGTTAACTTGCAAAAAGACATTTTTCGGTGAAATTGTATTTTTGAGTGAATTTACCTTTTGAAATACCCTGTATTTAAATTCAATTGGGTGCACGAATGTATTTCAAAAGTTTTTTGTTTTTCTTTGAAACATTTTGAATTCAGATGACAACGATCATCAGTATCCGAGGAAAACACAATAAAGGAGAATGAGAAGAAAGAAAACACATTTGTCAGGACTCTGTTTGCAGAGAAGAAAAGCGCAGACGCTTTGTTTGGCGAAATCGCGAATAATAGCTAAGAAAATGAACTGAAAACTGTATATCAGATGGTTTATCGTTTTGTTTTCGTTTCTCATTGCAGTTTGTACAAGTCTCCGGCGCCCGGAAAGACCGAGGAAAAAGGCATCATATAATATTCCAGTTAGGAATATTTCGTCCAAACGGCAAGTAAGCTCATTTCGTCGGACAGTTATATGTGTGAGTTAAAGCGTTTCTTTTCGTTTTACTTTGGCGCTTATCTCGCCACTAAATTTCTGATTTTAATGGAAGCCGAGGCCGTTGAGCGGCTATGAAAGGAGCGGTGTATGCGCCAAAAGCCGCGCTTAACTTTTATATCCCCTTTTTAAATTAGGTCTATTGTTATTGGCCGTTTGGAGCAATCTTGTCAGCCTCGACTGCCTCGAGAATATTAAGTATTTCGCGATGGATTACTCTAAAACTCCTCTAAAATGATACTAGGGTGAAATTTAATTTTGAGCTTTCAGGCACTTGTGTTGCATATTTGCAGATCCCATTCAATTGGTTTGGGTAGTTCGGACGAATTTATTGATTTCAATTACTATTCTTCCAATACTTTTGATTGCGATGGCTGGGCGGTGATGGCTTCAGCGATATTTGCATTCGACAAGGGAGGGTGCGCTAGATAATCGGATTATCATTGAAGAGGGTTAGGAAGCGTTGCGAACCCTCCTTATACTTTCCCATGGAATGTCCACTGATATATCATTTTTCCCTAGAGTCGGTCCTATTCCTTTTGGACAATATTTGACAATACATCCGAGAAAAGGTGTTTAGTGTTTAATATGAATAAACAATATCTCTATTCATATTCGTTGATGTAGGTATTTGACAAGTGGACGTCATTTACGCAGATGCTTTAACTTGACTGCGAAGCTATTACACTGACTGAATTAAGCATCAGATCCCACGATATTCATAAATATGACTACTTGACGGTGCATTGGATGAGGAGCTCGACTATAGTAGTCACTCGAGTAGTCAGAACATTGAAAGGTTGCCAGTTCGAATCCTCGCAGAGCAGAGAATTTTGATTCATAAATTTAAATTTTCCTTGTTCGGAGATGATTTTTTTGGAGCGTTTGGAATCAGAAACAAAATTACTTTTTTCTTTTATTATTATGTGCAATCTGATCAATATTTTTGATTCTGATATACAATCTGCAGCTCTTTCATTGATGACGTCCTACTCAATGAGTTGAGGAATGATTATTTGGCGAATGCTGAAATATCTTCTATTTACTTCGTTAGATTTTCTTTGTTTGTAAAAATTCAATATGCAAGTGAAAATTCGCAACTCTCTGATAAAGAGAAGAATGCTGAATCAATGAATATAATGATGTTTCCTTCAAATTCACAAGATATAACCTGATTGATGTGTTTTGGAGTATTTCACTTTGCATCAGAGTAAAATTGATATACATTAATTCAATTATCGAAACGCTATGATGAACTATTATTGTGTGACACCAAAAAAATATGTGTAGGGCAACACAAAGCCGGGCTTCGTTGATCGGGACAGAAATAAAATTGTATATAATTATACAATAATTTGATAATATTTAATAATAACAAATCATTCTGTCCAAGTGTCCATCAGTGATTGCATGCGTATCGTTCTAAAACCACTTGAATAACGTTCTGAAACTAGACTCACTATACATACATTAATGTAATGAGTGTGTGCATTTTTTTGGTTCAATATCGATATGAATTGAGTCACATCAGAATCATATTGTCGAGATATAGGGTGTTTTCACCATGTCACCACGATAGTTGTTTCCCCATGTCACATCTACATTCTACATAGAGGTAGGACTTTTATTATGTCACGACATAGAATGATATTTCATCTATACCGATTTAGAGGTATGCTTGGCTTGATGAGCATTCAAATAAGCAGTAATAGTTTAGGGGAAACTGAAAATACGATTGTTTATTCAAACATACCAATATTTATTATAACATGAAACATCACGGTAGTGATGAGAAATATGAATAAACAACTATGAATATAAAGACCTAATAACAACTTACATTATAACCACCACTTCTTGTCAAGTCAAGAGTAGCCCCAGACCAGACTAACTTTGGAACCCTCACATCCATAATAGTTCATTTCAGATTTGCATGCGTCTCTGATGAGAGTTCCTTGGCCAGTATTCATGTGAAAAACTAAGTAAAGTAAAAATATGTCAATGCATTGTGTATTATGAAACTGCATCTCACAACCTCTAATTCACAAATATTCATTGAGAAGGACAGTAAGCATTTAATCAACTATTTTTCACTTCCTACAATCTTCAGAAGATGACAAAACTAACTAACAACTAACAACTAAATAGCATGTCAATTTTTGTATAACCTACTGTTTCACGCACCTGTGATTCTTTCATGTTATCAGGTCAATTTTGATGTCTCATCAAACAATTTCAGAGTTTAATTATAACCTTTCGGTAATTCAAGGGCACGTGGACCGTTGTAAGATATAAAATCGACCCAAGAGTGTTATAAGAAAAATGTCAGATCCTTCTACAGAGACAATCATGGAGCATATATATTTTCTTGTTTGCTCTGTTATTTACTATACTATTTGTATGTCTACTTTTTTCATTTTCATAACTATCATACTTATTATTGGTTGATGATGGGCTCATATAAGCCCAAAACATGTACCGTTACGATTGATCTTCGATCACTCTAATGAAATTTGTGGAGATGAATTTGGCTTTTCATCTATGTAATAATGAACAATCTCAAATATCTGTGGCAATTATGTCTACTCTCAATCATTGTGTACTGGTTACAGATCAGAGGGCTTGAGCGATGAAGATACAGTGAACAATTAATAGTACGGTTTAGCAACCTCATTTAATTTTTTTATACAACTGAAACATGGAGGGCGTTTATCGAGCCGACCAAATTATTAAAGAGTTGCTCTACGTGGTAAGAAATGCTACATGCCTCTTATATTTCACATGTTAGATATGTGTGAAAACAATGTGTGGCAAATATTACATAGGATGCAAGGCGGTTCCCTTGATCATTTATCTGTTCGCAAAAAAAGAAGCCAATCCAAGGCAACCAGAGAAAACTTTCCATGCGTTTAGAGACCCTCTTGACCCTCTTCATTAGAAAACGCAGTTTTCCGTCACGATCATTTGATGGTAACGCAGTAGAAGATAACAAGACGCCGATATTCTCATAAAAAACGTTTCCACCAAATGCCACCTAGGTGATTCATTGTCGTTCGACAAAGAGAGAGCGGCATTAACACTTTGTGTTCAAAATTCATCAAAGATTTGTACTATGGGCGATTCAGAATAAGCAATGCGCCCTCTTGCGGACATATAAGTTACTAATGGAAAGTATACATTGCATTTTTGTTTACATTCAATAGGTTTCCATGCATTTTATGGAAAGTTTAGTGGTTATTGTGATATTTTTTGAGTTTGAATTATTTAGTGGAGTATCTTGGATCATTATTGCTCGGTTTCACGCATGTTATTCATCATGAAAGTTTTTTCACTGCATTTCACAGGAAATGATAATTTCAATCAGTGCATGATTGAAAGATTTTCTCCGAGATTGAATTCAGTTGTATTCAATTCCCAGAAGTGCAAAGTAACAGTACAGGAATATCAAAAAAATTAATTACTTACACAAACTTAAGTATATATATTCAATTTTTTCATTTTTCCTATACTATAGGTAGATCATCGGCGGAATACATCCAGCTTTGGGGACTTTTTCTCTTTCATGAACACATGTAGATGAATTGACTACAATATTATATATATCTACATATTCAATGTGAACTTCAACATTATATTCACTCCACTTAATTCGCAATACTCATTTTACTACTGAATGGCAACGAGATGTTGCGAATCTCACGTATTTGAAGTAGTGAAACATACTTTATTGAACGAGTATCTGCTGGAAAGCTCCCTCGAATCACAATAGTACACAAATAAACAGTGAAAAGTGCAGTTCTTTGCTTGAATCACTTCCAAAAAAATAAATAGTGCACCCGAGCAAATGAACCATTTCAAAACAATGTATTTTCATATAGTTCCACAACCGACCACTTTGGCGCTGCGATCTTAAATTCAGTCGCCTATAAAAGCAGCCCTCAACACAAACAAGAAAATACTGGTCTCACCAAGATTGAACCCGAACCATTCGCTTGGTAACCTGACACCTAGACCAATTATTTCAACTTTTCAAATATTGAACTCAAATCAAGCTGTAATATACAATATCGTAAACCAAGAATTGAAGAATTCATTACAATTTACTTTGATGACTTCATATTCTGAAAAAGAGCCAGTAACACATTTTTCGAATATTTTTTCACCTTCTTGGAGTGCGGCAACAATTTATGAATGACTATTTCAATTCATATTTCTTTCTTGATTTCTCCGGTAGGAGATATGGAAAATATAATTCATATGGTTGCAACTCCTGCATATTCTGCTACATCAGGAGGTGTGTTTGGTAGTTCACTGACACAATTTTTCATCATGCAAGAATAGGCTCGAATGGCAGCGATGCGACCGATGTTTCATCATTTCCGTTCATGAACGCAACTGCTGTCAAACTGTAAAAGGTCAATGATGTGTTCAAATTTGACTGCTTCAAAGGATATACTTTTTTAATTGGTTGTGAACATTTATATTCGAATAATACATAAACTGAGGAAAATTGTGCTATTAGAGTTTTTGCTGAGATATTTCTTGCTAACATAACATGAAATCATATCACCGTTATACATTTTCGAATAGAAGCAGCACCTTGAAATCCTATGATAGCAATAACGACTATGCTGAAAGTGAATTTCCTGCCACAGGAAGGTATACTGCTGTCGCTATCAGGCAGCCACTCTGGGACAGCTTGTTTTTTTTAAATAATTGTCTAGCTGAACTACTACTACAAGTTATATGCTTGTGGCAGCGAGGTTCATCGCATAAAACTGCACTCACTAACAATTATACAACTGTAAGTCTGCCACGAAAATAATATTTGACCAACCTACTTGGGGTTATTTAGCGCATAATTATCGTTATTCGATATTTTGCTGATTCGTCCCCCTCTATATAAGCATTTGTGAGACATCTTGCTTGATCAATCATTCACAGTTGATGGGCTCTTGATGCAAACCCATGTATACAGGACGACAATCTCGGCGACATCACGACAGTTACGAATTCTTCCCCTCTTGAATTCAATTCATTATTTAAAATCTGAATCTGAATTCAAATATAAAATGAAAACATTTTTAAAATCTGCTGTGTCCCTTTGAGCGCTTTCGCGTAGATCTGAGTGCTTCAGTTATTACCAAGATTGATGGAATGATGAAGGTGAGTTTTTTCGAGGTATTTCGTCTGAAATTCAAATATTTTGTTTTCCTGTATACGGATCTGTAATAACTTGCCTAGTTTAAGAAATACAATGGTTTCAGAAAGTTTCATAAACATTTTTTTTTTCATTCATTAGGTAGGTACTCAAAAAACTTTCGTTTTTCCTGAGGGTGCATGAATCAATTGATCTATTGAATTTCAAAGATCATTGGTCCGAAATTTTCTTTACGCATCGATAAATTGCTATCCATACCAAACATCAGGGTGGAAATTATGGGAAGTGAAACTGGATATCAGTCAAAATTTCACGTTTCTTGATGACAACAATCCTGGAAAATAACTGAATAACTACAGCAAGAAGGTCATGCAACTCTCTATATGATCACCCATCAAGAGTAGCAAAGCTCCCTACCTACGATTATAACATTGACCTACTCCCATTATTAGATGCACTCACTAGCGGTAGCAAAGTCAGATATCTACTACAGAAACATCGTCTAATAGCAATATATATATACAGATACTCTCGCTAGTGGCAGCAAGGTTCTATATCTAATAATCGCAGGTGGGTTATAATCAGCAAAGTCGACTTTATAATCACAGGTGATAAGTCGCTTGGCCCCTACGCTATTAGAGTTTCTTGCTGGGGTGATTCGATTTATGACTATGATTAAAATAGGAATTTTTCTCAGTGTAGGTAATTAGGCATTATTTTGCCACAACATTCGCGCGATAAATATATGTATACATACTTTATTTTTACTCGACTATTCGATTAAACGTAAACGAGCATTCTTAAAACTCATCTAATCCGAACCCAACATTACCGGCATCAACTTGTCGTTGTTTCGTTGTTTTGATCTTCATTATCGCCGACTTAATTCGCACGCACTCTACGATTAACATTTAGCGTGACAATTGCCGGCTAGATAGTCTGACCGGGTGGAATGGGGATTTAGCAACGGGATAGGGGTGCACGAGTGGGACTAGGTTCAGAGGTGGAATCCGAGTTCAGGGCTTCAGGGATTCAGACGGCCATTATCTGTGTTAAATGAAGTGTATGGGGAAGGTGTATATACACGCTCGGCCTAATCCTTCTGCCTGTGCTGCAATTCCCGGCTCGCTAGGATAAGACCCCAAGATTGGGAAGTGAAGCGAAACGCTGTTTGATAAGAAATATTGCCGGGGCCTGCTAGATGGGTTTCTCAATACAGGGAGGAATTGGATATGTTCCTGAAAATGAGTGAACCTTTCGATTTCAGAGAGGAAATTATGAACCAGCTTTATGGGGCTAGTCGCAGTTATCGATAAAATTTGAATTAATGTATGATTCGTTTTGAATGTTTGATAGCCAATATTTCATATCCACGTACTTTCGAACCTGATCAACTAAAATGATAACTGAATATACTGAGTTTTCTTGAAATAAATGGTTATAACTCGAAATCTCAGAAGTCTTTATTGGTATACTATATTGAATGGCGGCATTGAGGAAAATATAAAAGTACCAGAATAAAATGAAGAGTAAGACTTTGTTGTTTAAAGTTCTTCACTTTACCTAACTGACATAACCTTTCTGATTTATTTTCAACTCATTCATATTAATCGGAATGAGTATGTATGTTTACATGACCTTCGATCTACACGATGTTAAAGATTCATATTTGGAATCCAAAATAAAATCCGGTCTGTAAGGACGTCATTCTGTAACTCCGTGAGGGTTTTCCACAGCCCAATGAATAATGATGAGTGTTGTGCTTATTAAAAACACCACAACCTACTCGATCATCGGACAACAGGACATGATTCACAAAATCCGGATTCTCATTAAACTTCCAAGTAGGGTAATTCCGGGGTAGAAGGCCATAGTTTTTATATCGTTCTGGAAAACACCATAAGATTTGATTTTCGAAAGATATTTATTGCTCAAGTGAAAACATAGGTACACTTACACAATGTGGCGTCAATAAAATCGGGATTGATAAAAAATATGAACGTAAAAGACGGTTCTTGAAAAAGCGTGGTATGGTCATCTCTCCCGTGTCATCCGGGAGTGATGGCCCATATGGTATCTGATACAAATAAACAGATGATATCAATTCTTCTTGGATTTTTTCGACTCATTATCAAGTTTTCCACACGTCTGGTCAGTTTTAATCTTCTCCTGAAGATGCTAACATAGTTAGCGAAACGCACGTGTCAAGTTGTTTAAAAAATCGGTTTGGTTAGTGGTAAAACAGTGTAGTGAATCTGAAGTCAGTTATCTAGTGCAATAAGTGTCCTCCAAAACATTTCTCATTTAACCATTGCTGTAGGTAAGACTATACTAGTCACTGGACAAAAGCCACTATAAAATTCTAGTGATCGCACATCTTGCTCTATCGATAATCAAATAAACACTACTACGTTCTCCGAAAAACAAACCTCCAAGATCCCTCCAGTTACATTAAGAGCATTCACTTGATAACCCGACTATATCGATTTGTATTGTGTATACTTACATAATGTGTTCTGAACCTTTCCAGACATTCCTGTATCTGGTTATTCAAATAATTCAATAGCATTGATCTCGATGTCGTTATATATGACTCTAATATATTTTTTGGATACTTTTTTTCTCATTCGACCCTGACAAAGTAGCTTCGATCTTCCTAAAAATCATGAAAGCATGGTTTGAATATTTGGCAACTACTTTTCTGCAAGAGTCAAACAATTGTCAGGAACGACACAGATGTTTTGAATGTGACAAAACTGTTTCCTCTACTTAAAAACAGATTAACCCTTAACTCTATACTTTTTATGGCACCGTTTCGAAGGTTCTGGTTTTGAGTTGTAGTGAATGTGAGATGACAGAGTTTGTGTACCGACGCTTATCTATTTGTATTTGGTTTCATTGGGAATATTGTTGAAGGAAAAGTAGTTTGGTTTGCTCTTCATAAGGCGTTGAAAAATATAAATGATACAGTCCACGGGGTACTGTCATTTGCACCAAATACAAATATTGAGTTATATTCATTGAACTCTGAAAACATTTCGAAAAGAGTTTTTCTGGCGTTAGAATAAATAATCATTTATTTTACAAGGGAAACACTAGTAGATTTTACCTCGAGGTTATGTTGTCTCCCGACGCGTAGGGAAAGAGACAAATGACCGTGATCTAAAATCTAATATTTTCCCGTGTATAATAATCAATTGTTTCCTGTGACAGGACAAAGGACAAAATAAATATGGTATTGAGGAGATATTACATTATATTGAAATCAGAGAATTATCGAAGTGAAATTTGAGGTTTTTAACAGGAATTACACCTGCGTTGCAGGCATATTTTTGCAGGCATCTTTCTTATTCTTTTTGAAGTAATCAAATATCTGTCAGCGAGTCTGTCAGTCTGATTCTGTGATTTGATTTAGAAAACTTGCGAACTTGTTGTTGTTTAGTCATTCAAGTAACCGCGATGTGGGATATGGAAAATAAAAGAACTTGAACTTCTTTCTCGGAGACGGTGTTATTGAATTATTTTTCGGGACTAGCACAACAGAAGCCATCAACAGTTCATATATATCCGCGAAAAAATACTCACTCAATATGTTGTGAACTTCCAGTTACTGTCCAAAGTAAGACCTAAAAATTTCACACAGTATGATGCTTCTATAACCTTATCATTGACTTGAATATCTAGCTAATACTTACTATCATTTTGACGTAGTTGAAATCGCATACATTAGGTTTTGCATGGATTGAGGAATATAGAATGATTTGATAAACAGCAGGGGAGATTTTGGAGACTGAAGTGAATAGTGGATTTTAGAGTATACTCATTTCTTCTTGTAAATGAAAGTGGCGAGTCATCAGCATATAGACAAGAAAAGGCCTCAGCTGAACCAAAGTTTACAGATATAATTCTGTAAACTTTGGCTGAACCTACAGGTAATTGATCTATATAAATAATGAACAAGACTGGTCCCAACACAGAACCCCGTGGTACGCCTATTTTATTATATATATAATTGGAATGATATGAAATGAGTTTGGTCATTTTCTACTTTAAGGGATATCTTTACGCTCTGAGTGCGATTTTTAAGGTATAAGAGTCAAACCATTCATGAATATCTCTCTGATGCCCAAACTGTGTAGAGTTATTTCTAAAAGATCATGTTGAACACAGTCGAATGCTCGACTCATATCACAAAACACTGCTACAGGATTTCCATTAGATTCCAGACCTTTCACGGAAACTTTTCAAAGAGTGAATATATAACAGTCATTATTGAACGACCTTTATGAAATCCATGTTGATTTTCATGTAGGAAATAATTCTTAGTTGGAAATCTCATTAGAGAATCAAATATGCTATACTAAAAAAATTTGATATCATAGGTGGTTGGTTTGTGGCCTATAATTTGTCATACTGTATACATCGCCTTCCTCAAACAGAGGTTTAATTAGAGACATCTTCAATCTGTAGGGAAAGAAAAATATTTTGGAATGATTAATTTATTATATGAGATGAAGGTTTGATAATATGAGTCGATTTTTTTTATAACAAATGCGGATAAACCGTCTGGACCAATACAATGTTGTATCTTTCAATTTGTGTTTTATCATATACTCCAGCACTTCTTCATTCAGATGCTGAATGAGCATGCTATTCCTGATATTGTTAGTGGGAATCACTCTCTCTTTTCGATTTGAATGGTCAGTTTTTTTATCACATTATCAGGGGATTCTATCAAAAAATGGTTGAAGTTTTCAGCTATCAACTGTGGATCTGAACATGTTTCATCGTCCTCAACAATAAATATTGAAATATTTCTCAAGCGAGATTCACCTTTTCCAGTGAGCTTCTTGATAACGGACCAAGCACTTGGAGAAGCTTGTGAACAATGTCTTACAATGGTACAAAATAATCCGATACAAGATGTATCGAAATCATCAAGAGGTTGTTGTACGAATTATTCAACTCGAAGTGGCTCAACAGGTTTGAGGGATGATGGGAAATTCAATTCTGGAAAGTATACTTCGAAAGCTTGCCAATAATTCCTTACAATTATTGGTTGAAAATTTGTCGGTTGCTAGAAATGGTTAATTTCATGAATAATTAATTCTATATTTGCCAATGGTATCCGGTTCCGAATGAACTAGGCAGCAACAATGAAGTGATCCTCCTCTGGGTGCCAGGGCATATTGGAGTGGAGGGGAATGAACAAGCAGACACTCTGGCACGACAAGGAGCTTCAACGCCACTGATCGGAGCAGAGCCATTCTGCGGCCTTGGAAATTCCTATTTCCAAGGAGACAATGGATAAGATTTCCAGGACTACGGCAGGCTTAAGATCTCCTTGGAAATTTCAACCGAGAAAGATCTAAGACACTGACAAACCTCAGCAAAGGAAGACTCGAAGCAATAACGGGACATTGCAGACTCAAAGAACACCTAAGGAAGCTAGGCTTACAGTAGGACGGCACCTGCACATTCTGTGAGGAAGAACCAGAAACGCCCCATCACATACTGATGGAGTGTGATGCTGTACATCACAAAAGATTGAACATACTGGGACCACACCAGCTGACTGTGGAAGAAATACCACAACTAACCCCCCTCAAAATCCTCAAATTCCTGAAGGAATTGAATCTCGAGGGGCTGCTATGAACAAGAAATCATTGATATAGCAGAAGCAGATGGGGCACAATAGATCTAATTAGGTCGCAGCGCATCTGTCACCATCCAACCTACCAATACCAATACCAATACTAATACCAATACCAATACCAATACCAATACCAATATAGTTCCGGATATTCAATTCTGTTCATGAAATTCAGCCATGAGAGTTTCTGAAAATCATCACTCTGTATACTATATGAAGTAATGACTTGTCCTACATGATATTTATAGTCTCTGAGCAATGCATGCTCTGTACTTTTAACATCCCTCGGGAAACTTATATCTGAAAACTCAAAACACACACCTATTCGCACTCAATTTATGATTACATCAACTAATATCACTGGACGAAAAATTAAAATTATCTTAGGATTCTTGGTATTTCGTGAATAATCAAATGCTTCAAACTTTCTAATAACTTGAGATACTCTAGGCCACTCTAGGGACTTCCTATATATTGAACTCAAAATATATGCATGAATTCCGAATTTATGCCGCTTCATGGAGGACCAAATGTTTGGAACCAATATATCTTCGACGTCTGTTGAATAATTCCAAAACTTTCCAGCATCGATTCTGCCTCTAATACATTATTCATAGACACTTATATTTCAAAAGTAACACGCAGAGTCCAACCCTGCATGAAAAGCAGAAACGCTCCCTGGAAAAGAAAGGACGAGGAGAAGGAAAACTAGTGTGCTCAGCTATGCGAACCGAAGTTGGGTTAATGGCCGAATGGAATTGCGCTTTCCATCTTGTCCCATCCCGCCCATTCCTTGCACGTAAGAAACTCAACTCATGCGACTTGTAATATTTGTTCTCTGCTCGTCGCCATTCAAAGGAGTTTTATCTCTGCTTATGAGCTGCCGCAAGCACGTGGGGATTAGAGCCTCCTCTTCGCAGCTGCGGAAATTTTTATAATATCCCATTTTCTTTACAACAGGAATGGTGACATATGTATCCTGTAAGCCAACGCAATATCAGTATTGTTTAAATCAAATACGTGTCACATACCCTCTCAAATGGCGACTGTTGTTCATCTAGAAGGTATAGGCTGGTTGTCTTGCGTATACACCTGCCGGTATAATAGCCCACTGATATTGTAGATACGGAAACATTTCATTCTGAGGTATCATTATGGTTTCAG
Source organism: Phaedon cochleariae (assembly GCA_918026855.4). Taxonomy (NCBI): domain Eukaryota; kingdom Metazoa; phylum Arthropoda; class Insecta; order Coleoptera; family Chrysomelidae; genus Phaedon; species Phaedon cochleariae. Next base: position 27,229,638 of record OU896713.1, read on the forward strand.
GTATATCTCGTTGTCCTGACTAAAGTCTTAGGTAAGAGGCTACGGATACTATGTCAGCAATTTGAACGTCTTGGTACAAAGAGAATTAGGAAAAAAACTGATATCATGAGAATGTTCATTAGACTGTGTCATATCTATGTGCTGATTATATGTACTCATTTCAAAAACACCTTGTATATAGTGTTTCTCACTTCTGAAGGATTCACCCATGTATATTCCCCGATTGAGAAAGTTCATTTCTGTAAATCGCATCAAGAGAGAGATAGTTATCGATGTTACACCCATTGACCACATGGAAATATCGTCAGTGATATACACTGCTTGCCAGATAAGTCAACCAATCTTGACTCGCAATATAGATTTTTTCGAAAATATCGATGATCTCTTGAATTACATATTTGGAAATGACGAAACTGATATTGATACGCGAAATGACGTTCGCTTTGGATTGATTTTTACTGCGGAGAAAGAGGTTGACTGGGGATAGAAGAACGTGTTGACCTTGAGATCCAGCTGGTGGAGTAAATTTTCACATAAAGTCTACAATATCTACAAGTAATATAGTGTACGGTACTTTTGTTCCTGATAAAAACAGAGTGTGATTCAATAGCTGTTATTTAAAGATGCAATTCTTCGCTCCAGCCTGCACAGTCATTAGACGAGCCCGTTTTGTATCATCTCCTACTCTTATATGGTTAGGTTAGGGTAAGGCTACAAGTGAGTGGGTATATTCAGCCCTCCACTGAGACCCGTAAGGGTCTATTTGTCGCGCACACCAATTCATACTTCACCAAGAAGATCCAGCTTATCAATGAAACCAATTAGATTACTTGGTGAGCGATCTTTCAGGTCCGACGGTGAGAGTGAAACCCTCCCAAACAATGAAAACCTGATTCGAGCCTCGGCATGGCAGGCACAGACTACATGCTCTGCTGTTTCATCATCTTCAAGGCAGGGAAGGCTAATCGGATCATCCGACAGCCCAAGTCTTGACATGTGATTATTCAGACGACAGTGGCCTGTAAGAAGGGTTGTTAGAGAGCGTAGGTCCCTGCTGTATTCTAACGTTTGTTTGATAAAATTCTTCCAAGGATGTATGATTGCGTTGGAATGAGCCAATAATCCTGGTAGATTCTGACAAAAGTTTGGAAACTCTTCTTGCGATCCAAGTGTTCAGTATCTGTTTGGCAGAACTTGGTGAGATGCCAATGGCAGTTTCTGGTACAATGAAACTACTTGTGGCACCCTCCCTTGCAAAGGATTCTGCCGTTTCGTTACCTTCCATACCAGAGTGACCAGCAAACCATCAGACCAGAAATGATTTATCTAGCCTTCCAATCGCGGAGAGTATTTTTTGACAGTTCAATACCGGTCTAGAAGTTGCTCTGTTTTGAGCTGACTGCTTTCAGAACCGCTTGGCTATCCGAGAATATTTTTATTATTTTATATGTGTGGTTGGTTTCCTCTAATCTCTCCATACACATACCAATGGCGTAAATGTCCGTCTGAAATACGGTTGCATAGGACCCAAGGCAGGATGATATCTCTGTCCTAGGATTGCTACCGTATACCGTATAGCCCAGCACCACTCAGCACCAGAGCCTGTGTGTGTTTTTGAACCATCTGTGAACCAACAGTTGTCTGCTCTTATATAGTAGTTCCTTGTTTCAGAGGAGCCAGTCATCTCTATTCGGGATGTGGACGCCGGAAGCGAGGCCGTAAGGCAGGTGGTAAATAACTGTTGGAGGCATTATGTCGGAGGTCAGTCCCAGAATGTTGTGCCTTTTTGTGTCCGTCGTAGTCTGCTGCGCTCCGTGTTAGCCTGATTTGGGCAATTATGTGCGCAATTCTTTATGTTGTCCATCTACCCTATATATCCATGAAACTGTGGAGAGGAGGTAGGTCTAGAAGGATTTCCGATGCTACGGACGGTTCAATGCTTCTTCTACATGTCCATATGGATAATCTGGCTTTGTGAAGAACCTTGCCCAAGTGAGCGTTCCACGTGAGTTTCTAATCGAGGATTATGCCATGATATTTCATTTCAGCTGCAAATTGAATGACCTCAACATTGTATGGAAGTGGTGTCAGATCATTCAGGTTGCTTTTTCAGGTGAAGGGTATACTATTACAGTTTTCGATATCCCAAATTGACACGACCAAGTCAAATGCAAAGGGTTGACCGACATCTATCCTCTGTGGCACCCACTGTAGACATCATCCAATGTACCTTGGAAGAAATTGAAGGCTACCCTTCCAGTCGTGTTCCTTGGTAGTATGACAAGGTCGTCTGCAGAAGCTTGCAGCTCCACCCCTCTTCGGTCGAGAACATTGAGCAGACTGTCCATCAGGATTGACCACAGAAGGACAGATAGCACCCCGCCTTTTGGGAAACCCTTGGAGACCCTGAACCTAATGGCTTCATCCTGAAGAGAGGTAGTAGCTGACCTGTTTATGAGCATGTCGTAGATGAAACCAGTGGCAGTTGGTTCTATGCCTCTTCCAGCTAAGGCTGATCCATTAAAGTTTGGTAATATGCATTGTCAAATTCAATATCGAGAAAAATGGCCACCGCAATCCCTTGGTTGTTGAGGGATTGGGAGATTCTCTCTACTAGGCTATGCAGTATTTTCATATGACACGCATATGTTATATCATTGAGGCATGTTCACTCTCTTACTATTAGTTTTCTTCCCAAGAGGAATTTGATTTTATAGAATCTTAATGGATACCATCATTCTGTACATCAATCTCATCATATCTTCTCCTCATATATGTTCCCATTCTGGAGGAACTTGTCAGTTGATTTATCATGCAGTTTCACTATTTGGAACAATAACCAAGAGTCACTTCAACAAGTTTGGAGTACATGTTTTGGGTGTGGTGAAGCTGGATGGTTTTCCCGTGGACAAAAAATCATTTATAGAAAGTGTCATTTTATAACGTGTCAACAGAGATGAAATGTCGATTAGTTCCACATAAATTGTGATTGATTTGTATTTTGTTCGTCTTGTTAACTATGTCATTATTGTCTCATACAATTTTATCATTACTAACATGATTGTGAAACAACCTCAATTGTTACAAAGCATGTTTTGACGAAGAAATAGTTTGGGAAATTGGTACCCCTTTTCATACGGAGTGAAATGTGAAGAAGGCGACAGAACCTTGACATTCTGAACGAATGACAAGATGATATGACAATTTTTTTTTATCGCTTGGAGCGCACGAAAGGGAATCCCTTTAATGTTCAAAGAACATCGTGCTCTTGACGTGGAAGACACCTAGACCTGAGTTAAAACAGGCTGTCTGGTCTGAACCGCACATTAGACGTATTTTTTGTCCTTAAAATGACACTGAACTGAAAGTTTGTATACAAGGATTACCAATCGGGTCCTGTGTGATGAAAATATTCTCAAAAGGTCGGCACTCGTGGTTATACCAGGAGCGTATACACAATTTCTTTATTATAAATGGAAGTATATACTCAGAAAATATCTTGAACAATTCCAGAAGCTGTATGGTGCCTAAAACGTCAAGTGCAGTAGCAGAGATTAGGCAGTAGTATAGAAACCCTCTCGGATCATATTGCATATTATCTTTGAAAGGAATGTGCGGAAGGTTCGAAATATCAGATGGAAATGGGTCTTCGAAAACAAAAATGACCGCTGGTGTTCGAGGCTTTTTCAGAAACCATTGGTGCATGTTCCAGAAAAATCGAATTTGATTAATGATTTTGCCACACACTGTATATTCCCGAAGAACCTGATACACAGAGTAGGTACAACACAAGGCTATAAAATTGAAATTCAAATATGCTAATCTCCTGAAAGTTGTGAAGACCTGGATTGTTGGATTTCCATAGCACGGACGCCTCTCACTTCCAAGCGGCTTATGCGAAGCCGTAAATATATTAGTTTGAGAATCCCTCCAGAATACCAAGTTTAGACAGGATTAACACTCCATTGGACGTCAGATGCTGAACCAACGAAATAAGAGAATGGAAATATATTTGTATGTTGATCACTGTTATCAGAGATTATATACATATATATTATATATACAGTTTGTGCGATTTTAACCCGCATCACCCTCCTAATTAGGAATCCTTCGACCGCTTTTTTGAAAAAAAAATTTCATAATATAGTACTCATCGGGCTATATTCGAAAATGTGGACAAATCTGAAATATTCACATTTTCAAGGCCTAATTTTGATTGTTGAATGGATCAAAATGTAAAAAACGAGTATTAGGCAATTTTATGTAGAAACAGTGTCTAGCCTCTTCGACGTATATCTCAAATACCTCCATACGAAGTTTGAACGCAATATCTCGAATAGGGTGTTAGTTATTCAATGGAAACTTTCGATATTTTCGATTCTTCCATTCAAGACTTGATACCAGCCAACTCCTTTTATGTTAGCAAATTAACTATACTGAAATATAATTGATGCTTTCTGAATTTCAAATGACTATTCTAAAATACAATGAACAACTGGAAACAGTGTAGTAGTAGTAAACATTGATACTATCCAGGGTGAGTATTCGGAGACAGTATATCGAGAGTAGGTACCTACTCTGAGGGAAAAATAATATCATTAATATTCTGTAAGTTCCGGTAACAAAGACATTTCCCTCTATAACCGCATTCTGCCAGATTCAAATTACTTATACCCAGCGTGTGGAACAGTTACAATCATTTTATGTTGTGATTTCCTGTTCTAAATTGCATCTTAAAACATTTGGGACATATGCTACATCTTAAGAGACCATCTAGTTCGCTAATGGCCCTCTTTAGTGAAAATAATTATATGTATAGGGTGTTCCTTGGTTGTAGGCAAGTAAAAGTTCAACTATTTTGAGTATCAAGATACATTTTATTTACGTCAATTCACAAGTTTTCACAAGATGAAAAGATGTTATGTATGATGAGTTGAAATGATGAGTTGCCAATATTGAGTTATTCTCTTTACAGAACCTTCTATGTAACCTTCAGCAACTGCTAAGGATTTTCATTCTCCATGGACCTTTATACACTGTAGAAAATTCTTTTGAGTGACTATCAATGAGAATATTTACAACTAATTTGATTGAATCGGCTCATGAATTGCCATTATACATAGTCAAGTAGGGTGATATTTTAACTCAATCGGGCGTAGACCAAAATTGACACACTATTGCGTGGATCTTGAGTGAAATTTCACTCAATTTTTTTTAGTGTATATAGCCAGATGGCGATTGAATAGACAATATGAATAATCACATTTTGTAGTGTTAAGCTCCTCCCACCTTCCTAAAATCGGCAACAGAGGTACAACTGACCCTCCGAAGAGGTGATGTCAGGTATAGAAACTGATTTGCATAATCAGAGCGATAATTTCTAAAATTATTATTTATTCTAGTCTGCAGAACCAGATACTTTGGCTAAGCCTGAGAACTTTTATATTATCGATTCAGGAATACAGGTTTCTTTTCAGAAAATATAGTCTTATTCATTGACATTTCATATTATTTCAATTCAATTAATAAAAATGTTATTATAATAAGGTTATAAGTAAGTAATTATTATGTATGTACATTCTGATATTTTCATTCCGTTCCTCGTTGAGTAATTTTCATTCCTCTTGGTACCCTGGCAATTTCTAAAATTATTATTTATTCTAGTCTGCAGAACCAGATACTTTGGCTAAGCCTGAGAACTTTTATATTATCGATTCAGGAATACAGGTTTCTTTTCAGAAAATATAGTCTTATTCATTGACATTTCATATTATTTCAATTCAATTAATAAAAATGTTATTATAATAAGGTATAAGTAAGTAATTATTATGTATGTACATTCTAATATTTTCATTCCGTTCCTCGTTGAGTAATTTTCATTCCTCTTGGTACCCTGGCATCAATGATCTCTGGAAGAATACCTTCTATGTAAAATTTTGTCAATTTTGGAGTCATTTCATTCCATATATCACATATAAGTATCATTTAGTAATTCTGCTTCATAAATCCAGAAACCAGCAGACATCTGAAAACTTCTACTAGTAATAACACATCAGTTATGTATGGTCGGAACATGGATATTGGTCCTTCCTGAAACAAAAAAAACTCAATAATAATTATGTCACACCAGGCCCACAAAAAAATAGGCATCTAGAAGATGGATATCTACATACCTATAATTATCCGGAATCTATCACACACTCTATAGCATGAAATTACCTTTTATCACAGCATGCTGTGCTTTTATATTCAAACCTTTCTGTTTCAAATCATTGACTGTCTTCTCATAGATTTTTTGATAGCTTCTTCTGTTATTTCCGCACAAATATAATCTATTAGGTAGACATTTTTTCTAGATTTCTTATTTCCACTTGAGTAGGCTGTACCATTCATTCGCTTCGGGTAGGTAGATATCTAGATATAAAATTAACTCTAAGAGCACCAGCGTGTGTTTGGGTGCTGAACCCCATATGTGAGAATAATATTCTAGAACTGGCCGTATCTGTGCTTTGTAGATCATAAGAAGCTGTTGAGGTGTGAAGTAGATTTTCGCACGGAATAAAAATCCGAGTTTTTGCGAAGCAGCTTTCGCGATGGATCGTACATGATTCTCCCATGAAAGAGTATTACTGATGGAAATACCGAGCATCGATGTAGTGGTCTTGGAAGGAATGGTGGTACCAGACATCGTAATATCAGACATACTGAGTTCCGTCTTTCTAGAGAAAATACAGGCTTGAGTTTTGGTGGCGTTGAATTCAACAATGTTTTAAGTTCTCCAGGCACTATAACACATCGAATACTTAGATACAAAATTTCACGAATTTTCTGATTATAGAATATATGAACGCGTTTATGTATCTAGTAAGCCGGAATAATAATGATAATAATACCTACCTATATTGGTAAAGTCTATGTAATGTCAGTTGGAACAAAACATCACGGCGGGCCGTCGGTTCCTTTGAAAGTTCAAAGAGAGCGGCGACGCGCTCCGAAATTCCTTCCATGACCTGTTTCAACCGACTTTGGATATCTAAACTATGAATACATATTATTATTTTGTCAAAAGTGCCTTCTTTCGTTGAGTTGTTTCATCAATTTAGATCTGGTAGATCTCTTACATGAACTCTTGATGGGACATTTTCTCACCATTCGCCGTCATTAAGCAATTACGGAAGAAATAAAACAATACGCACGACACAAGCTATCAACAAATACTAAATCTCTTGTTTCATGGGGTAGTAATCAGAGTAGGTAATAAGTAATGTGGCTGGTCATGGGTCATTCTGATTGGATCGTGGGTGAGGCCTAGCGAGGGGCGGAGATCATAAGCGTAAATCAATAAAAAGTCGAAAATCGATTTGAAATGCATTATGCAAAAAACACATGATTTTGACTCATCGACACGCCGATAGAAATATGTTAGCATTGTCTTATGTTGATGAATGTGAACAAAATTAAAAAAAATAAAACAAATTCCCATTTTCAAAAGCAATTTAACGAGAAACTGAAAGGAACATTCGGAATATTCTTTCCACGATCTATAGTATTCATCAACATCAACAGATTGTCAAAAATTCAAATAAATTTATCGATTCATTTCCATTCTGTAGTTGAATTTGAAATGCATTATCTGGTATAGGCGTTATAAATGTAGGGAACGACCTTAAATAACTTGTATAATAATATTCTATTCTGATGCTAACCATTCATTTAAATTCTTGTACCTCCCATCAGCCAGACTTGGGCAACTAATAACTTTTTTGTGCCCATTATCTATTTAGTCGTTTGACGTATACCATCCATCCCAGTGCCAATTATAGGTTTCATATCCAATATGGAGATATACCTGTTCAGGGTTTCCCAACATAGTCATCATTAGTTTGAGTCCAACGTATCACCTATCCTCAGTATAGATGCATTAAAAATCGTGTCGATCTCGTTAGCTTCTGTAACTGAGATGTTCGAGTTCGAATGTTTCCAAACTTTTGTGCTACACTGTATGCGTGATGAAACAATGAAACAAACAATTTGAATACGTTATTCATTTGAGTACAAAATCGTACACATTGATTAAAATGAACAGTTCTCATATAACATAAATATTCATAGCAACATGCCATAACAGCTCACAATCCTTCCAATAACTGACACAGAATCAACCCGCAAAGCGTATAAAACAAGTCTAGAATGTTTTGATATCTGGCATATCGATGTTATCGATTCCATACCGATATATACTGCGAATCGAACGAGTCGTATCTTTTTATTACCCATTCAAAAGCCCATCTCTGTCACATCTCCCCACATGTGACCCCAGGTTGCATTCATAAATGTTGGAAGAGCTCCCGAAGGTACTCTGGAAAAATGTCATCATGCCGTATATTTGAATTTATTATTATACAGGCCGCAAAAACAACAACGTATAATCTGCGTTACTTCCGTAATGGTGTCGGGAAGTATGTAGATATATGTATGTACAAGGTTAGGGGTGAGTCACAATTCTTTCACACTTAGCTTTTATTGGCTTATTTTTTCTGTACCGAGGTGATTAAAAAGTGTGAAAGGGTCTGTAGGATCGTAATCTGTCGTTTTATTTAAGTTCAATGTTGAGTTAGGAAAACTCATATAGAATGAGAGAAGTATATCAAGCAGGTTTTGAGCTAAAACGAAAAATTATTCTGAACTCGTCTATATCATTGATTAGAAGTTCAGTGGAAGCAAGTTCGATGATAGACAAAAAAATAAAATATACATTTAGAGTACTTTGTTGAGAATGAAATAATTTCAACAATTATCCAAGAAAAAAAGTTGATGACGGTCCTACGAATACGAAAAGTCGTGTAGGGAAATCAATATCGCCATGTTAAATCTCATCAGAAGATGCTATGGAAAAAGTATTTTCAGTTCTCCTGTTTCTCCATTAATAACGTAGAAAAAAATGAATTTTCCAAAAATTCACTTTTCTATAACTGAAAAACTATATACAAATTAGGAAATTTCTGAAGGCCATTGGTATAACCCTCGGAATGCGCAACTTTTTTGGTATGGTATCTCCTCTCATGTTGTGCAACTTTATCCTTGCATGGTCACACTGTATAGCTTGGCTTGAATTACTTAATACTTCACATGAATCATCATGAATTTTTATAAACGCTGCAAGCGCAAATGAAAATCTTTCAGATTCATCGATCTAAAATATTTTCAGCAATGCAACGTAGCTGCTTATACCAGAAAGTTGCAGCATCTTTGTTATTTCAAATGGGACACTCTGTATATCACCGCATTTTTGAACTTATCATCACTTTCTGATTATTTCTGCCTCATACTATCCTATACCTATCTCTAACCGTTTTTGATCTACAATCAATGAAGAAAAAGAAGGTTGTAGGATTACAATGCAGAAAAGTATTATCTCACTATTGACCGTCGCGGTTATAAAGAGGTGTCTCTTGTGATAATGTCCAAATTTTTCGTTACGAGACAGATAAAGAGGACTTTTCTTCGACCATCGTAGAGACAACCGTTCGAGTTTCAGAGGAAAATATCGATTTGTCATTGTCTAACAGTGACATTTCAAGCTTATGAGCGGTGGTATGTGGGTGAAAATATAACGTGGAAAATGTGAAATCCAGGGTGAACAATAATTTACCCCATGGATAATATATGAATAAGTAATCATCAGAAACCATAGATTCAATTTTCAATTCTGTTGATTATTCATATCACTCATGTAGTGAACTGATGACCCTCTATTCCACATTTCCCAAGTAATATTACCGACCATTTACCATTGCTTTCAAATCTGGATAAAGAAGGAGGCGATGGCGGCCCACCTGAGGATGCGGGACTCAGGAAACTGGGCAAATGAAGGGATAATAACAGGACATGCAAAAATAGCAGAGTGGGTGGAGCAGGAGATTCCTATCTCTGCTCTCAGAGTGAAGTTCAAACTTACTATTCCAAGCAGAGAAGAATGAAGAAACAATACAGTGGAGTTTCGCCTAGGAAGCTTAGTATGCTACACAAACGAATCCCGTCTGACTGACAAAGGAAAAAGGAAGAAACATACGAGAAAGCTACGCTCTAGGAGAGTACACCACAGATTTCCAAGCTGCAACAACTCGATATTGGAACAAACTTGTTCTGTGGGACTACTGAGACATCCACATTGAAATAAACGCGACATACAATGCACCATTCAACCAAACTATGGATGTTAATAATGAAAATGAATTGTAGTAAATGAAGACCACAGGGGAAAAGGGGGAATGTCACAATATAGTGGAAATTGACTTGACACCACTATCTGATAGTCAAACCACTATATTTCAGAATAAACAGAAGTCCATAGCAATATCTCATCTTTATATAAGAAACAAATACAATATACACTGTAGAAAATTCCTCTGAGTGAATGAATATGTGGCTGTGAGTGAATTTACTCATTGAAATTTGAGTGAATTCTCGCAACTCATACTAGATATTTCATCAAGTTCTCATAACAATGAGAATGTTTATAACAAATTTGATCGAATCGGTTCATGAATTACCTTTTTACACAGTCAAGTAGGGTGAAATTTCAACTCAATCGGGCGTGGACCGAAATTGACTCATTATTGAGTGAAATTTCACTCAATTTTTTTTTTCAGTGTAAAGAAAAGACACATAGACAAATCGAAACTAGCTGAACATATCCTAATTGACATATGGCAGAGTGGAACGCACGAAAGGAAATCCCTATAATGTTCAAAGAACATCGTGCCAAAGAAGATATAACAACCAGAAGAGAAAAAATCATGGAATCTGCTTGCATTCTTCTGAACGGAGACAATAGCATTTCTTCCTGTTAAGTTGATATAGATAGAAAATTATATTCACTACTGAAATCTGAAAATGAAAATGGTAAATTCGAGATAAATCAATGAAACCATCCTAACTCATTTGATTGCCAACGTCACCAATTGTCAGTGAGAACTGAAAAGTGTCAGGACAAATACGAAAATGCAATACAAAAAAATCCATTTTTCATGTTGATAACGAGAGCAGATTCGTTCCCGAAACGTCCAAAGATAAGTAAAAATTTCATATTTTTTCTATTGGTACCTTTATTCCTCTTCTCCAAACCTTTTTCAATACAAATTGTCACTGACAAGCTAGTGAATATTTCTTTTAGGCTCTCTGATAGGAAAATTCTTCAAACGCAGTGACATTCTGGGGCAAATCATCTGATTTGTCCTAACTACACGTATATTGAAATAGTATCATATTTTTATTTTATATATAGAGAGGACGAGAGAAAATCCCAAAAAAATCTGGAATATTCTCGAGATATTTCGAGAAAATGTAAATAATTGAACATTTTTAAAATTTCTGCCGTGATTTCGGGGTAACAAAAAATTAATTATCAGCTACCCCTAACCCTATCTCATGAATCATCAACAAAATTCCGAGTTATTACCAGATAAAGCTCATATTGTCGACCAAACATCTTGGCTACTATTTTGCCAAATTTCTCACGCACTAGGAATAAATTTCAAACAAATCTGGCACGAATGCATTAGAGGACCATCACATTCGTATTAAATTAAGTAAATTAGTAGATTGATGAAAGTGATAATGCACGGGAATATTTCAATGACAAAATAGTACTGTTGTCCAACATAACTAAATATTATGAAATTGATTAAAATTCATATAATTTAGGAAAATTTATGCACATCATATATAAATATCTGAATATATCTACCTACCACCCATTAGATGGCTTCATTCAATTTCCATTAGTATAAAAGCAGAGAAAGACTATCTATCAATACGTTCATAATAATAAATTGACCTATCTGGTGAATCATGTCTTGTCAACGAACAAGGAAAATCTTCATCAAAGCTTTAATACTAATTAAAATGCCATAGTGCCAGCGGGAGAGGCCATTTTGTTTGTACCATAAATTATTTTTACCTGCCATGTTGATAAAATCAATGATGACCAGTCGTGTGATTCAGTTGTTATTTTTGTATTCCACATGAAGAATTATAGGTCACGTCGGACAGCAGGTAATATAGTTAAACCAATGCCATTTCATGGTTGAAAGCATAAAATGAATATTCATTTTAATATGTTCACACTGTTCTATTGTGCAGCTGGTTCTATGGATCCTCAATGATCTAGTTTATAACTTGTTCGTATCCCATCAGCAAGCTGCCCTAATGAAGGTCTGTTATATTAGAAGATTGTACTACTATAACTGTTTCTGAAATGTAGACCGTTAATTTTTTGTTTATGATGTATACCCTTCAAAAAGAAGCATTCACCCAAGCTGGAGGAAGTGTTCAGAAATATTGTATAAATATCAAGTCTTGATTTCTGTTTATGGACTCATCGACTAAAAATTAACGGTGTTCTGAAGTTGCTGAATGTCGGCAAAATTAAGGAACTTTCAATATTTGTATCCTTCGCCGGAGATAAATCCGCACGAATCACTGTTGCGTTCCAACAGTGCTGCACCTAGCATATCACATGGAGTCACTAACAAATCCAACACAGAATACACATATATGTGCTGAAGGACCTCTCGTAGTATCGATGGACAGTTAGTGGGTTCACATTCGATGCATAATATCTTTAATCAATCGATCAATTGGGCCTTGACTACAATGTTTCTGTATTTTATCATCCGGGCATAGTTATACATAAACACAATAATTCGTGAAACTATTTCGTTATGCCTGTGATTACTTTCATTGTTTTCACTCAAATGGAATGGTATTCTTTTCTTCAAACATATAATTTTGGAAAGATTTCAGTTTCAAATTACTTCCGCACATACGTGAATGCCTAATGCCAGAAATAACGTTCAAAGTAAAAGCTGCTATAACCCCTGAGTAAAGAACATTTTGGTTATTTGCTTTCCAGCCAACTCCCCGTTGAACAATGAGCGCGAACTTTAAAAGTACAGTAATATACATAATTCCTGCTGAAACTTTTTAAACCATAAAGTCCCATATTTATGTTACGTTTCCGGAGCAAAGCATAATATCTGAATTTAAGTTAGGTTTCATATAAACCTTATTTATTGCATCGTTTCGATATATCTTTCCAAATCCTTACAGAAACGTATCCAAAGATTTACGGTTACATTTCTTTCGTCGGATTCAATCGAAGCGAAGTTTCCCAAGGTTCGAATACCGAATTCAAGAATCGATTGCATGAATCCTGATGATTAACATGTTCCATTCGATATGAGGAATAAGAACTATAATGATATGAGTTCTATAAAGACTTGTTATCAAAACAATACGTATCAACAACAAATATTACGGGAAGGACTTTTGTATTTGTTTTCTAATGTGATAATACATACTATAAGGACTGATTCAATTCCGGTTGCATGAAAAATTTTCAAGATTGAATAGTTAATTAGTTTATATCAATGGCGACGAATGACTTAGCTGATGAGTTAATATTCTGTGACATAATCTAGGTTATTCTACGCTGCGGAGTAAATCATCATGGGTAATAAATGTAGCCAAGAAGTTAGTTTTTCCTGTATATACCAAATGAATTCTCTTCATATAGGTATACCTAGGTATAGGAATATAAATGAATTGGTTGGCGAGGAAATCAATGGTTGCACTTTATCTCAACGAATTGATTCTCGAAGAAAAACGAGACGAAGTACCCACAACAGAAAATGTCGATGCGTCAAGTCCTAGGTCGAATTTGAAGCGCAATTTTGATATTTTTCTGGGCCAGGAGAGGAAATCCCTAATCGTTTGTGGAACATCTTGCATTCCTATGGAGGATAGGAAAAGGATGTATAGGCGTTGGAATATGTTTGAACTCCTGGGGATTATTAGATCTTGAATATTCTTCCTTTTTTTCTCTTGAGGCGCACGGAAGGTAATCCCTGTAATCAGAGATTCACGGCTTGACTTGATATTCAAGCTACTTGACTTGACTTGACTTGAAATCAAGTCAAGTTCAAGTCAAGCGAAAGTTTTTTAATGTCAAGTCAAGTCAAGTAATTATTTATCAAGTACTTGAAAAATCAAGTAGTTCTATCAAGCTACTTGATTTTCAGCAGTTTTATTGTGTATCTATACAGCGTGACTCACGGTCGATGTTATAGGTTAGACGTTTATGGAGAACGCGACGCGGGATTTTTCTGAAAATTTCGCATACACAAAAAATTCCTGAAGTTGAAAAATCTCGATTTTTCGCACTCTATATCTCCATAATCTTTTCCGCTATACCCCGAGTGTGATGTATCGATGGAATCAACTCTTCAAGGAGAATCTGAAAATGCAATAAAATACAGGGTGTTCAATTCTAAATAACAAAGTGGTTCCTACTTTTCTATAGAAGCGGCAACGTCGTGATTTTGAAAATATATTAGATCGATAGTACCGATGATGAAATGTGAGATGCAAAATTTTCAGAAAAATCCTGCGTTGTGTTCCTATCATTAACGTGAACGTCTAACCTACCATCGACCGTGAGTCACCCTGTATATAACTGATGAAATGAAAATGGCATCGTAAGACTGACTGCGCGATCGATTCAGTCAGCTCGGATCTCGGGGAACCCCCGTATTTTGTCTAAGCGTGAGCGAGCTTGCAGAAATATACGCCGTGCGACTCGTGCGTATCAAGATCAAGTATTATCAAGTAGCTTGATTTCAAGTCAAGTAATAAATATCTCAAATTCGAGTCAAGTCAAGTACGTAATTTGCCACGAGCTTGATTTTCAAGTCAAGTCAAGTAGTTTGTTAAAATATCAAGCTACTTGACTTGATGAATCTCTGCCTGTAATGTTCGGAGAACATCGTACGTACTCTGGGAGGATAGAAAGAGGAGGTATAGGTATTGGGATTTCCTTATTTCTTGGAGATAATAAGTTCTTGAGAATGTTTACTTTGGCAGAGAATTTCAAAGTTTCAAAGACGGACGTGTTTTGGTAAAGAGTTGACGAAGCAAGGATGTGCTGACTAGTATTGTTAGTGATATAGCAGAGATTTCTGAAGAACATCATTTCCCGTGGAGGCATCTATAAAAACAGGTCCTAGTTTTTGTGAAGCAGCTTTCGCGATGGATCTGACATGATTTTCTCTTGAAAGAGTATAGCTGAAGGAAACACATAGCATAGATGGTGGGCTTTGTGGAAATGGTGGAAACAGACATTGATATATTAGGCACTGAGTTTCGTTTTTCTAGAGAAAATTCAGGCTTGAGTTTTGGTGGCGTTGAATTCAACTATTGGTTGTTGGTTCCCCAGGCTGTAACTTGAGCAAGATCTTCATTGAGAGCGTTGACCTGTTTCCGTCGTCAGTTCTTAGTCCCCTGGCAAGGAATGAGAATTCTGGAAGAGAACGCATTAAGGAGAGTGCTATCATCACCGAAGCTGTGGATAGGGCAAGTGGTTATTCCCAACAGTCGCAACCGATCATTGATATGAAGTAGGCACAATCTTGTACCCAAAATTGATCCTTGTGGAACGCCCGAATTGATGGCTATGGTATCAGACGATACTCCGTCCATCACCACATGAAGTGATCTGTCTGAAAGAGAACTGGATGATAGATGGCATATAGCTGATAAGCCGTATAGCTTTGGAGGAGTCCCTGGTGCCAAACGCGGTCGAATGCTTTCGATATATCGAACGCCACAGCTAGAGATTTTCCATGTTTTCTTTATGAAGCTTGCCATATTATATGGGTGACGAAGGCAAGTAAACATCCTGCTGATCTTTGGTGGCGGAAGCCATATCATGAATGATTCCTGAGCTTTCCCGATATTTGATAAGCTCAATGTTGATGACTTCCCCTATCACTTAGGAGATGATAGATTACAGAACAATAGGCCAATACTTGTTGGGAAGGTTTTGTTTCATTTTTTGGAGATTGGTTGGACTCTAGCAATTTCCAGGAAGATGGAAAAACACAAATAATTTGCAGAGAATCGATGTCAATTCTCATGCACACTTTTAGAGAATTATAGATGGAATTGTATCAAGACCGTTAGCATTATTTGTATTGAGATCAAGCAAAATCCGTCTGATAGTGCGTAAACGGAAGACGGTTTCGGGCATTCGACTTTCAGCGGGTGGAATATCTGGCGGCTTCTTCCACTGATCATTTATGGTGGAGTTTGTTGCGAACATATCTGCGGAAATGTTTGGTTCCTCTTCCGATGTTGCTGCTAATGTACTGTCGGCTTTGGAGAATGGTGGTAATTACCTATATTAGTAAAATTCCTTCCAACTGCTTCAGCGAGAGACCAAAATAAATGAGAGCCATTGGGACAATCTATGAGTCTCGATGCTATTTTGGCATTGTTTGTTCCTTTTGATGCATCTTTTCTTCATCCGCAGTTATTTCTGCTCTCAACATACTCTGTTCTAGTCACGAGGTTAGAACTTTTGCGCCAACGTTGGTGGGCTGTTCGTTCCAAGGAAATAGCTCTAGAACAGTTTTTGTTGAACTAGAGTTTCGTCAGATATTAACTTCTTGAACAATGAGGTATGTATGTATTCAATCCAAGCGTGATGATCTCGGATATTTCCACAGCACACTGTGTTAAAGAAACTTCTGAATGATAATGCCATACAAGACTTGGGGGTGCTGGAGCAGGTGATGAAATGAAAAATGAATGAAAAAATTCCGAATTATTGCTGTTCTAAACAAACACGAGTTTTGGTAGAGAGTTGTTCAACCTATTCCAAGGTTGAAGATGAGAGGAAAGTTGACTGAGCCTATCGAGTAGGTACGTAGGTGTTGCTAGAGAAATGTCGAAAGTCTCTGTCTTCCCTGCGGTTCTACAATAATTATGTCATGGAGTTGGTGAGTATGGTATCAGCAACTAGGCGAATAGCTAGTGTCTGAAGGAAATTCATAGAGCATCAGCGTATGTTTGAGTGCTGAATCCCGCAATGGTGAGATCATCATTCTAAAATGAACTGGAGCTCTGTATTGTGAATCATAGGAAGTTGTCAAGTTGTTAAGTAGCTCTTAGCATGAAATGAAAAGCGGAGTTCTAGTGAATTACTCTGATGGTGATACCGAGCATGGACTTCGTGTTAGTGGTGGTACCAGAACCAGACATTGTTATATTAAGAATAGTTTTTAGAGAAAAATCTGGCTCAAGTTTTAGTGATGTAGAATACAACCATTTTGTCGATTCCTCATCAGGCTAATATTTCAGCAAGATCCCCATTCACGAAATTGAAATATAAATTGAGGAAGAAGATTCTAGAGAGTATCTAGTATCATCTAGGAAGCTACCTGGATAGGGCCGGAGATAACTTTTCACAGACCATAGTTAATAGGAATAATGTTGATGCCGAAATGAATCCTTGTGGACACCGGATATATCACGTCCACCACCATACATGGAGCGATCTGTTGGAAGAACTCAATTGAATAAGTCATTGTCGAGGTGGTAGTGGTTTCTGAAGTTTGTGAAGGAGTAATAGGTCAAACGCGATAAATTGGACTGGAAAATAACTCCTAGAATGCCAGTTCTATCGATCAACGGAAAAAGGGCAGAAAATGATTCAACTTAGAGAACGTGAAGCTGAATAAAATAGTTTTGACCTACTCATAATATTATCGAATCAGGAAAAGAAGTTCCTGAGATGAAGTGCAAAAATATAGTATAATTAGCCATCGTAATCACGATATGTTGAGATTAAATTGGAATTCTCTCTAGATCCTCTAGTTTAATATTTGCGTAAGATGAGATAACTTTGCGTCGTAGTTTGGAGATAAACGATACCGGAATTTAATTTGGGATATAATTTAGTGTGTTAATTAAAACGGTTGTTTAATTAGAAGCAAGGAGGGTGAAACATTGCCGCCGGAGAGCCTGCATGCAGCTGATATAAGTTTTGGTATACTTCAGTTATATTGCTGCGGTTCTGGATACGTATACGTATGACTGCCGTCTAATGGCACATCTGAGCCATTCTCCGTATTTACTGAACAATCGGAATAATCTCGTTAACTGCATATGATAAATTTTTTTAATGCATTTATGAATTGTGTATGTACATACTTATGTCAAATTTTCATCACTCTTTTAATTGATACTTGGGGAAGGAATGTGTTGAAATATTTTTAAACCATCAGGAAGATTCTTTGATATTGAAAAACCAACAGATAATGGTTTTTTTTTCTGCAACCGACACAACAGTCGTCCATTTTAAAACGAAAATTAGCTCTTGAATTAACGTTTCTATTACTGACACAGAAATAGGTATGTTGCTAGGCAACATATTTGGTTCCTAGGAGCTGAAGTTGAACTTTAGTTTCAAGGAGCTAAAGTTGAACTTTAGCTCCTAGGAACTGAAGAGGATGTACTTGACGTCATCAAGAATGAACAACATTGTGATACGGTTGGTTATTTGGGTTGGGACGCATACCTGATTTGTTTCCAATTTCGGCAGATTTGGCATTCCATACCCATGCCGGAGATATAATACACCTTATTATATAGTATATAATAATACTCTGAGGCGTCTCCACAACGTTTGATATCATCAATCATCAAATCATAAATGGGAAGGGGACATGTTTCGGGTCTATAGAGTATCCATCATCAGCCGATTGAGAAAATTATTCTACAAAGAACAAACCAACAATAATAGGGTATCTATGGTAAAACATGGTAGTACTCACGTGGAGCAGAAATATATGTTTTTGGAATCACATGAAGCTACAAAAAAATTCAATAATATTATGAAAATTAAAACTTTTGTTAATTTAACAGGTTTTCCAAACAGGGGCCCTGTCTCCGATGAGACTAGTGATTCACATGAGACCAACGAGACGAGACTTTCATAAAGTCTCGTCTCGTCTCGCCGATGAAATATAAAGTCTTGTCTCGAGTCTCGTCTCGCAGCTCCGAGTCTCGTCTTGTCTCGCGTCTCGTACGAGAGTCTCGCAAATGTATCGCAGTTTTGTCATGCATGATTTTGTTTCAGTCTAGTACGGGAAATTCACCGTTACCTACTTATTAGGTATAAAGGGAAGTAGGAAGAGAAAATCACAACAAAAATAACATCATTTATTGAAAAGTACCTAATAGGTACATACTTACATCGTACATCTAAACAAGAAAAAAAACATAGCATTATATATGCGAAAGTTATAAAAATAAAATAAAAAGTAACACGTATACTCTTAACAAATAAACAAAAAAAAACTTTTTTTCAACATTATTTTACTTATTTGAGAAATAGGTATCTAAGAAAATAGTTATTTGTTTTACTAGGCAGAAAAGTAGTCAATCTACATTGGCTGCCGTGTGAAACATAGAATTTTTTCTCCAAATGACATAAAACCAATTTTGTGTAATTTTTTTTATTGAAAACTCCCTCATTTCGTGTTCACCCAATGTCAGTGTCAATTTTGATTACTAATTTCATTAGAGTTTCTTGGAACGTTGCATAGCAACAAACTTTTCTGCCTAGGCATTAAATGTGCACCTTTTCTGCCTATTAAGCGGCAGGAAAAAGCCACTATCCTTGCCGCTTGGAGAAAAAAACCTTTTTTCTGTGACGGGAAAAAAGTTTGGCATTTCATCTCTGTTGGCAGGTTATAAAATGTCACTTTTCATAAATTACTTTTTTCCCGTGGGAAAAAAGTGAGTACTTCTTTCCCGGATATATATCACATATATATACTCTGTTAATGGCTTTTGTTGTGCTATATTTCCGAAAAATGAGTCAATAATACCGTCTCCGAGAAAGAACTGCAAGTCCTTTTATCTTCCATTCGACTTCGCGGATTCGTATATTACTAAACAACTACTGAATTCGCGATTTTTTAAAATCAAATCACAGAATTGAACTGACAGAAGTGACATCAGATATTTGATTACTTCAAAAGAATGATAAAGATGTCTATGAAACGCAGGTGTCCCTACTGTTAAAAACTTGAAATTTCACGTCGATAATTTTCAGATTTCGAAATAATGTAATATCTTCTCAATATTGATTCGTCCTTCCTTCTGTCACAGAAAAAAATAGTGTATTATACACGGGAAAAATATTAGATTTTAGCTCACGGTTTTTTGTCTCCCTCCGCTACGCGTCGGGAGACAACACAACCTGGAGCTAAAATCTACTACTAGTGATTCACACGAGACCAACGAGACGAGACTTTCATAAAGTCTCGTCTCGTCTCGCCGATGGAATATGAAGTCTTGTCTCGAGTCTCGTATCGCAGCCTCCAGTCTCGTCTTGTCTCGCGTCTCGTACGAGAGTCTCGCAAATGTATCGCAATTTCGTCATACATAATCTTGTTCCAGTCTAGTACGGGATATTCACCTTTACCTTCTTTCTAGGTATAATGTAGAAGTAGGAAGACAAAATTACAACAAAAATAACATTATTTATTGAAAAGTAAGTACCTAGTAGGTACATATACTTACATCATACATCTAAAAATGAAAAAAACATTCGTTTTTCAACATCGTGCAGATTGATGTTTTCTTATAGTTACCGCAGCACGTGAGAAGAATCTTTCCGCCAGGACTGAAGTAGCCGGTATGCTTACTCAAACTTAGAATGGGAAATTCAGAAGCATGAATTTTCCACCATTGCAATATATCTGTGTTTCTATTACACCGTGGCACAGAACAATATTTTTGAAGCTCCTGCATCCATGCTCCCGTCAAAACATAGTTATTTATTATACAAGGGAAAAAAGTAGTAGATTTTAGCTCCAGGTTGTGTTGTCTCCCGACGCGTAGCGGAGGGAGACAAAAAACCGTGAGCTAAAATCTAATATTTTTCCCGTGTATAATACACTATTTTTTTCTGTGACAGAAGGAAGGACGAATCAATATTGAGAAGATATTACATTATTTCGAAATGTGAAAATTATCGACGTGAAATTTCAAGTTTTTAACAGTAGGGACACCTGCGTTTTATAGACATCTTTATCATTCTTTTGAAGTAATCAAATATCTGATGTCACTTCTGTCAGTTCAATTCTGTGATTTGATTTTAAAAAATTGCGAATTCAGTAGTTGTTTAGTAATATACGAAACCGCAAAGTCGAATGGAAGATAAAAGGACTTGCAGTTCTTTCTCGGAGACGGTATTATTGACTCATTTTTCGGAACTATAGCACAACAAAAGCCATTAACAGAGTATATATATGTGATATATATCCGGGAAAGAAGTACTCACTTTTTTCCCACGGGAAAAAAGTAATTTATGAAAAGTGACATTTTATAACCTGCCAACAGAGATGAAATGCCAAACTTTTTTCCCGTCACAGAAAAAAAGTTATTCTTTATCTTAGACTATTTAGCACAGAATGACTTATTTATAGATTTTCAGGTAGTCATTCAATTTGCGATCTGTCGTTATTGCAGAATTGCCTTCATTTTCCGCCGCCATAAGAGATCAGGGATTGTGTTTTTAAAGTATTTATGAATAAAATGTTTTGTCTATCTGTGCTAAATAGTTTGAATTCTTCATAAATATGTTGTATTATGAATGAAATTCTCAAGTCTGCAGTCGGCACGCAGAAATATTTACCTGCGAGACTCTCGCACGAGACACGAGAAGTCTTGCACGAGACTCGAGACGAGACCAATAAAAGTCTCGTCTCGTCTTGTCCGAGTCTCGTCTCGAGTCTCGTCTCGAAAACGAGACGAGACCATGCGAGACTCTCGAAAACGAGACTCTCGCGGGCACCACTATCTTTTTTCCCTTGTATAATAAATAACTATTATCAGTCAGATCAGCCTTCACGATCGCAAATGTTTTTGTTTTTCACCCAGTCGTTTAGACATAACAAACATCGTGCAGATTCATTAGAAGTTTTCCGATAGAATTGTTTCTAAATATGTTTCATTATGAATAAAATTCTCAAGTCTGCAGTCGGCACGCATCAGAAATATTTACCTGCGAGACTTTCGCACGAGACACGAGAAGTCTTGCACGAGAAGTCTTGCACGAGACTCGAGACGAGACCAATAGAAGTCTCTTCTTGTCTTGTCCGAGTCTCGTCTCGAGTCTTGTCTTGAAAACGAGACGAGACCATGCGAGACTCTCGAAAACGAGACTTTCGCGGGCACCACTAGATGAGACAGTGGGATCGCCACATTAGGAGGCCGAAAGACATCCAAAAATGAAAAGAACGTTATCATCTTGATCTCACTAGATTAACTTGATACCATGTGACCAAATGTCAATGTCAAACCCAACTCTGACAGACAACTGTAACTTCAGCTGTCAACGGTGATGCAAGACAGGAGACATTGGTTCCATGAAAATCATGACAAACTTGTGGATGGTGACATTAGAGTATGAAGATAGTGAGGGGAACAACCTAAGGTTAACAATGCTATATGAGAATTTTGAAAAGGAAACTTACACTGGGAACCAAAGCAAGGGGAAACAATAACACAAACATCAGAAATTCAAGGCATTGAAGAGTTTTTGGCAATCGAAATGGCTTTGTTCATTGAGTGAAAGAATATTTTTGTCCTTTAAAGATGAATTGATCTCAAAATTTCCAACAGATTCAGAAAACTACCTTTACACACCTCATTATAGTCAAGTATAGGAATTATAAACATCTCAGTTAAGAATTTTTGTTTCGATCAGGGAAGCCTTCAAGATTTTTTGTCTCAAACAACGATATTGTTTACCTCTATTTTATTATCTAGTCAAACACAGTGTGGTATGGAGAGGAATAAATAATTGCTATTATTATTGTTGATATGGTCACTAACCTAATATTTTCCACGTCTTGTTCCTATATACCTGACACTGGCGCGGGATTTGCCATTAGAGCACCTGGTCCATATTGAAATATGTCACTCTGTGGTTGTATTTATATTGAAACTACAATTCGAACATCCTCAAAAATCGAATAAACCTGCTGTTAATGCATGTAGAATATTCTCACCACACGGATTTTGCATTGATTCTGATTTGTTGCATTGTATACATATGGCACGGCATTGGTGGTTACTTCACATATTTATTTGAGTTAATTGTTTCGGTTGCAGAAAAAAAAGCATGTTCCATTCGGATCAAAACTGACTTTGTTTGACTCGCAAATTTTGCATTTGTGAGGCGGAGCGTTAAGCGAAGCCGAACAACGTGTCACTTTTGATCCTAATGTGTGGTTGTGAAAAAATAAGAAAAATTATTATTGCTGTAGGTATATCAGGGGTAAGAATTATTCACCAAACCAATGAAACACCTTGTATATTTTCTTCTGGAGAGTTGTCTGATGCGAACGATTTTTTGTGACTATCTTACATTGAATATACGACATTTATTTTCGAAAACCACAGTGGATTTTCTAACTAGTGCGTGAAAAAAAAACAATTCATTTCATTTTAGTGTGTATATTTTCTTAAAACAAGTGATTATGAGTATGTTACTAATGCATCAACTTAGCATTGCTTTGTTATACAGGGTGGGCCACCAGTAACGCCTCGGTCTCTAGAAGGCTAACCACTTATCTTCTTGGAATTCTTCCTCTCTAGGAAGTTGCATGTCAACATAGGCTACCATTTGAAATTACTTCGAAACATACAGGGTGTCCCCAAAAACCATAAAACACTGAAGTTAAACTTTTTTCTATCGAACACCCTATATATTATTTAATTTTGAGATTCTCCCTGATGAGCTGATTTCAACGACCCATCATACTTGGGGTCTAGCAGTTATAATTACTGAAATATAGGGTGTGAAAAATCGAGATTTTCCAAGTTCAAGAATTTTTTGTGTCGAAACTATTCATAATTGGTCAACACGGCTCACATGTCCCCATCTCAACTTTTGATTAACTATCTACTGATATTTATTTGGGACATATACCGGGTGATCAAGATTCTGAATTCTGCACCACCCTGTATTTGTTTCAATTAAATGTCAGTAGATAGTTGATCAAAAGTTGAGATAGGGACATGTGAGCCGTTTTGACCAATTATGAATGGTTTGGACACAAAAAATTCTCGAACTTGGAAAATCTCGATTTTTCACACCCAATATTTCAGTAATTATAACTGCTAGACCCCAAGTATGATGGGTCGTCGAAATCAGCTCATCAGGGAGAATCTCAAAATTAAATAATATATAGGGTGTTCGATAAAAAAAGTTTAACTTCAGTGTTTCATGGTTTCTTGGAGACACCCTGTATGTTTCGAAATAATTTAAAATGGTAGCCTATGTTGACATGCAACTTCCTAGAGAGGAAGAATTCCAAGAAGATAAGTGGTTAGCCTTCTAGAGACCGAGGCGTTACTGGTGGCCCACCCTGTATACTGTCAAAAAATAATTTCATCTAAAATAAGAATTAACGAAAATATACGTTTTTCCATTTGGTAATGATTGATACCTAGTCCCTTGCGTTGAATTGGATTTTCTAATTAGTGCGTGAAAAAAGAACAATTCTATTCTTTTTAGTGTGAATATTTTCTTAAAATCAAATGATTATGAGTGTTTTTTTTTTATGTTCTGGTTCCCACGAAAAGGGATATCCTGTGATGTTCAGAGAACATCGTGAGAACCAAGGGAAAGAAGGTAGGAATTGGTGTTCTTCTTGAATTTCTGGAGGTTATATGCCTCGGAAAACACCTCCCTTGGCAATGTGTTCCGGAGCCTCGCTGTTCGTTGGATGAACGAGTCTTTGGCAAGAGATGTTCTGCAGGTCTCCAAAGTGACTACGAAGGGATGCGAAGCCGCAACTCGACGGGTTAACCTCGCGGGGACTGCCAAGGAAGGAACAATTGTTGATATTTCGGAAGAGCACCGTCCATGAAAATATCTATAAAAAGAGCCAGATCGCCAACTTTTCTACGGTGTTCCAGAGAAGTGAATGAGATTGTGAGCGAGGCATCACCCACGAGACGAATTGGCGTTTTTGGAGAGAATCCAACAGTTTCAGGGTATGTTTGAGTGCTACACTCCAAATATGGGTACAGTGTTCCAGGACAGGTCGGATCTGTGCCTTATAGATCATAAGCAGCTGACTCTGGAAGTGAAATAGCTCCTGGCCCGAAACAGAAAACCAAGTTTTTGGGTTGCACTTCTAGCAATTGATCTCACGTGATTTTCCTAAGAAAGGTTATTGCTGATAGTGATACCAAGCATCGAAATGGATGTCTACAAAGGTATGGTTACTCCTGACAAGTTTATGTTGGGCACAGTGAGATCGGCTTTTCTAGAGAAAAGGCATGCTAGTGTTTTGTTTGCATTGAAATCTACCAAGTTATTGGATCCCCATTCGAGAATTGTTGCCAAGTCCATGTTTATGTTGCCAACATTTCTCCCTCTTTCGTTTCTGATTTGCCTGTCTGGTATTGGAGCCCTGGAAGCTGTGTACTGGACATGAAGTTGTTCACAAAAAATCGTTGATATGGAGTAGAAATAGTGTTGGTGCTAGAATTGATTCTTGCGGAACACCAGCATTCATGATAAGAGAGTCAAATGAAACTCCATCGACCACTACATGGAGAGACCTGTTTGAGAGAAAACTAGCTAGCAGAGAACATAGCTGGGGAAGCAAGCCATAAGATGGAAGCTTGGCGAGGAGTCCGTGGTGCCAGACTCGATCGAATGCCCTGGAGATATCAAGTGCCACGGCCAAGGTGTGTTCCTAATGCATCGCATTGCTTTGTTATTATACAGTCAAAAAAATTTCTGCATCTACCTAGAATAAGAATTAACGAAAATATACATTCTCCCATTTGGTAATAATTGACAGTCGCTTGCGTTGAATTTCAATTAGAAAATGGGACGGAATCAATGTGCTTTCATAGTATTATTGATTGGTACATCGAAATCAAATAATCAATATTATAACGGCGCTTTGTCAGTATGTCAGTCTCCCTATACAGGGTGAATCTGAAATCTTGCCTATGAATAAGTTGTTTGGCCCAAGGCTTCATTTCCTTCCTAAAGTTTTTTGATTCGCTATAAAACGAAAGGTAATATGTTGAAAATGTTAAAAGATGTTTTTGATTAGTGTTCCTGATGAAATAATAACTGTAGGGTATCTTATGCTGGACTAATAATGGCATCTTGGCGTTTTTGTTGAGAAAATATAAACAGAATGTTTCATATTTGGAGTCTTCTTTGAATCATCAAATAATTGTACCATCGTTATCTTAAATATTTCATAAGAGTAATTTCTTGCCAAACAACTTATTCTGGTGAAATATATATACTGTTAAAAAACTCACTTTCAGATTCACCTTGTATATTCGAAATACGATGCGCCAGCTTATCATTGATTTGAAAATACGTACAGAATCTGTATATCTTCAGGAAACAGTTTGCGATACTCTAAAGCCTACCTAAATCAAGGCCTTTTCAATTAAATTAGATTTTTACGGATGTAAAACGCAGATGTGACCAACTGTATAGGGAGAGTTTCAAGGAAGGAAACTTTCTTGTGAATGGAAGGGCCGGATATTTACATTTAATTTATTTTTCATGAATATTTAAGAGATGGCGTGATAGCCATTTGAGGAATCAACGAATGGCAATCTGGAAATAAACGAAGATGTTTAATTAAAAATGTTCACTCTCTGCTTTGTTTATAGTCTTTCAATTATCTACTTGGTTTCAACAAAGTATTCATATTGGTATATTCCTTCAGTTGGTATCAAAGGAATAAAAGTACAGCCCACCTTCATTAATTCTTCCTCGTATATATACACGGTGATTCATTGAGAATGAGCAATCTCTGAATTACAGATGGTAAACACAAAAATAAGAAGATTGTTAGCCTAGCATGCGCCTTATAAAAATGTTGCTGGTTTAGAAGATACATTGTGTGCATGGGGAACATTTTATTTTTAAATTAATCAAAAATTTTCACTATTGTGTTTGTTGTTGGTGTTGACAGTTATTGTTATTATTAATTACTGTAATTTTTTTCAGTGTCACTTCGCTCATTTTATAAAATATCTAATGAAAATTCCATTGTAATAGCATTGCAAAATATACCACTATGCAGATGACACACAACTCATTTATCATTTCCACATTGATGATTACGAGGAGGCAAGCAACAACATAAATTCGGATTTAGATTCTCTTTTCAATATTTCTTTGGCGCATAATTTGAACTTGAATGCCAGTAAATCTTCTGTAACATTCTTTGGTTCCAAAAGTAAGAGAATAACAGCATCTCAAATGATGGATATTGTGATGAACAACGAAAAAATCCCAACTCTAAACGAATGCAAAAACCTTGGTGTGTGGTTTGACTCCGATCTGAGGTTTAGCAAACACATTCGTTATTCATGCCAAAGCTCCTATGGTACCCTTGAGAAACTCTACTCTCAACGAGACATTCTTCCGAAACAAATTAAAATCAAACTATGTGAATCTCTAATATTCTCTAAATTAGCGTATTGCGATTCGGTCTATGGGTCCCGCCTTACTTGCTTCTGACGTAAGAAAACTCCAACTGATACAGAACCCTTGCGTACGCTTCTGCACAGGTTTAAGAAGATTTGATAGGGTTAGTAGACAAACCCAAGAAATTGGTTGGCTCCCACTCAACAAAAGCCGCGACTTGCACTCTCTTTGCTTGATACACAAAAAATTAAAAACGAAAACCCCCCTTATCTGGTCCAAAAACTAGAACTAATGGAAAGTAATAGAGTTACTACCAGGAAAAGAGACCTTTTCTTAATACCCAAGCATTCCACATATGATGATTTTTGATTTCCGATTGTACTTCGCACGGTGTTATTATTATATTATTTTACATATATTATCACTTTCTCTTACCTACCTACTTTTGTTTATCTCTCAGAGTTTACGACACATTGTTAAATCTTTATCAAGTGAAGTTTCACAATTTAAATTTGAATATATTATATTTGTCTTGGCTTCACCCTTAGGCATAATGAATGAGTTATGTTAGAACTATATTTTGTTTTTGTATTTTTCATTTCCTGGTAAAGTTCAAAAACAGCACTCGCTGACACTTCACCTTTTCATCACTAATATGTTATACTATATATGATATTCTTGTAACTTGTTGTGATGAATAAAGACGATTTATTATTATTATCATTATTATTATTAGTGACTATACTCTTCGGACTTCACATTGCCTCTTTGGCAATTCAAAAAATAGAACGAAAATATTTTTGAGGAGAAATTGAACATCAGGCATTCAGATTGTTAGCTTATTTAAATTTTTTTATCATGTATACAATTCTTTGAATTTTGTGATCAATTTTATGGTGTTGCTAAAGAAATTCTGTTACATTAAAAAAATGTTTTGTTAAATTCGTCACAGATCCCGTGTTGTTGATTATATCGAATCTTTCCTTTCTGTGTATCTTTTGATAATTCGTAAAAAAGTGTATAAGTCTGTATATGGAAACCGAGTGAGACAAGTCGCTGATGCATTGGATTGCTGCAAAGTGTACAAAAACGATTGTTCTTATTCTTATTGTAAAATCAATATTCGAGTTCGATTAAGTAGCAGGCAATTAATGAATAATTCCATTTCCAATTGTAAGTCAAAGATGATCTTCGTATTCATTCAATTATCCCAATAATTCCCCAGCACAACCAAACATAAGGTATATCGAATGATATTCAAAACTAATAATTTTCAAACTCATATTAGGAAATTATAATATTCAGAATGTCCGATTGAGCCCTCACAAAATACCCATAGCAGACATTTTACCTGAATGAAATATATTACTGGTTGGATACACGCTGTGTGGAATAACGTTAAAGATAATTTAGATTAGGAATAACGACCTTAATCGGCCATTGTCAGGTTGAAAGTGACTTTTTCATTGGGAATGTTTTGTTCACATATAATAAATGCATTCGAAGGAACTTAATTGTGGCATGAAATGGATGAAGAATTAAGTTGTTTGCTGGCTGGAACGATATCATGTGAATAAGACATTACGAAAAGAATAAAATATGAACTATATATTGCAAAATCATGATAGTGCTTTTATTCATGTATACGTTGTTTTGGGCTATTATAACCATGACATAGTGAATAATTGTTTTGTATGATAAACATGAAAATATTTGCTAGAATTGGAACAGAGTTGTTGCATTCTTATAAAAATATTAACAGTTCGAATAATATCTGAACACTGAATATAAAGTATGAATATTTTGTTGGGTGATGGTTCGAAGACGAAAAAATGCATTCATTTTTACTGGTTCTTATTCCTGATGGAATGAAGAGAGATTTAGAAGTGAGAAACAGTAAACCATAAAAAACCCTGAGAAGAATAAGGTGGTCGATTTCGAAGGCAGTTCGACGCAAGAAGGTGTAAGAAAATAATAAAAATTAACAGTATGTGGAAATAACAGATACAGTCACAAACATACCGAACAATAAGAAGTCACTGACAAATTCTTCATTCAAGCCAGTCAACATCGTCACAAAAAATTGCTTAATACGCAAAACATGCGATGTATAATGATTTTTGTCTGTAGATGTGTGTCTAGCGTGGCCTGGCTTGATCGAAATCGATAGGCATTTATGAAAGAATCACTTGTATCAGTATTCAGTATTTATACGTGTCGATGCATAGATTTCGGGAGGATGTAATTCAATGTTCTTCGTGATGGCATAAGCAAGGAAAGTACGAAATCTACCATTGTTGTCTTTATTTAACATATCGTTCCACTTTGAGCATTGTGGCCATTTTGTACTTGAAATCACGCCAGTCGGGCAACCAGCCACTCCCGAATGGGATTTTTTGTTTTGGAGTGTTTCTATCCTTCTTTTCTACTCAGATGGCGTTGCTCTCATATTGTCTATGGAGGACGCCTCTGAGGGAATATAGTGACGACTTGATTTTTGTTTGGCTGGCTACACTTAGTCGACGGTCATAAGGCTGCTGGCTGAAGACTGCCCTGCACTGATGAGAGTCAAAGAGTTCGAAACCGGTCTGTAGGTGTCTAGCGTGGCCTGGCTAAATCGAAATCAATAGGCATCCAGGAAAGAATTACTTGTATCAGTATTCGTTTAAACGAGTCGATGCATATAGACTTCGAGAGGATGTCATTCGATGTTCTGCAAGGCATTAGCCAGGAAAGTAGTTGTTTTTCTCCTGCAATCAAACTTTGTTGTTCTTCGAGCTTTTTGTATTCTTTTTGTATGAGAGAAATATAGGTATATCAAAATATATCGAACTTTTACTTATCTTTGAACGTTACCGCGGAATAACGCGTATATGGATATATTGAAATGAAGTTTTATTAAAAACAGCGTATTCTATTTGAATAAAGAATGGGTTTGGGGTATGTCAAGCTTCACCCTCTCATATAAGTCTAAGTCTCATGCGTTCAACTTATGCATATTTTCTTCTCGGTGAGAACCAACGTGATGCATAGGGATGGATGGGACTCTTTGATGGATAACATTATAATATACTATTTAAAATAGGTCAGTCTTGAAAAAAACGTGTTCTGCAACCTTCTAATGCTAAATAAAATGAATTTCTTCGTACACATCATGAAAGTAATTGAGTCTGCTGAGACCACATAAGTTGGTAATTCACATTGATTCGCAGTTGTAATGGAATGTTCACATTCAGTCATACCATGTTCATTGAAAGTGAACGTAACTGCTTATCGAGTTTGACCGAGATTTTTACTGAAAATGTCCTTATTGAATTCTACGTGATGGTTGTGCTTTTGGTTCGGACACCTGCATCTATATTTTGTCCCTACCTTCTCGGACAGAGAACGGTATGGTGTAGTTTTCAAGTGATAGCTTGAGTTTTTATCTGAATGGAGAAGAATTCCTGCTTCATAATGAGTTATTCTATGTCTCTATATGCCAGATGAGTGTTGACTGACCTAGTCACATCACAGAAACTCGAACAAAAATCATCGGAAACAAATCAAATTTTGAAATTGATAGCAGTCGTCTTACTCATTTCCCGTTCAACAATCACCATAAATATTCTCGTTGGTAAGTAGCTATAGTCTCTCTAAACCATTTATAGTGTGTTGGCAGATGATTTTGATCATCCTATATATGGAGGATGTGGAGCAATCAGCACGTAATCTCATATGGATCCGGGAAAGAATTATTGGCTGGAAACTAACTTATTGAATCTCATTTCCGAGGATCGGAACGATCTCATTTTCACGTTCTCAGCACCAGTTCGTGACTCCATCGTCCGACCGAATGGAACTTTATTTAGTTTTGCTATTGATAATAACGAATTTTCATTCCAGCAGAGAAACGTGAGATTACAGCACTAATGGAAGCAGTGTTAACGGAATCGATCCAGGTATATATAGGTAATGAAAATGAGTGCCTTTTTTGTATTCGCATAAGTACACAAAAATATGTAGTTATTGATTCTTAAAAAGAATATAAACCACTATAGTACCAATTTCATCTTACGGTATAGGTTAAGCTGAAAAACATAGTAATTGAAAATATAGTCTCGCTTTTCAGAAATTCGTGTGGCTGAATACCACGGTTTTTATTCACATCCTCATAAAAGATAACTGAAATGAAGTACTATAACATCCATTTTTTCCAAAAGGAAGAAGAGGAGCTCAAAGTCATCTCCATCACTACTCTATTATACTGATGTGAATCAATCAAGGGGACATGTTTAGGACTTATAAAAGTCTATCTACAGCCGTTTTTAGAAGTTAATGGAAGTGAAACAGTACTCTAAATTGGATGCCGATGTCTATCATCATAATATTGTGGTTACATTGGTGAAAAGATTGGATTGAGTCTCAACCGTTGAGGATAAACGGAATCTCATATAACCACAATATTATGATGATAGAAATCGGCATCCATTAAAAACCCAGACAGCACACGACGTCCCAAGGACGTACATATTACGTCCGATTCAAGTCCGTACGTCTGGGAACCAAATTTGGACGTCCTCAGAACGTACCATCCCCTACGTCTCCGGGACGTACAGAGTGTACGTTTTCAGGACGTCCATTTTTAGTCTGAATTCTTTCTATGTTCATAATTCACTTTATATAATAATGAAACATTGTCAAATGTGATCAAATGAAGTAGTAAAAAGGCCCCTTTGGTGTTCGCTGCCGATCATCTGCCGATTCATTTGATAATAGGTCAGAATGAATCAAGTAATTTTTTTGTGACCAATGTGGAGAAATTGAAGTGAATTTGGCCAAGTAGGTATATCATTATCCTATGAATGATGTATATCCAAACTTTATAGGACACCGATTTCGAAGGATATTGAGATGAATTTATATGCACATTCTACGTCCTGTCCGATATCTAACCAATCGAAACATTCAGTCTGATTCCATTTGGTGGAGTGTTTCTGCACTCGATCTATATTACGTTTTCTTCTTACTTGCATGTTTTGAACAGAGGTATAAGTCTGATATTTCTAAAATTGTTGTTTAGAGTAATGATCAGGACATCTGCCTGGTTATAGGTCGCAGGATCGTTCCACGGTAGGGAAGGGATAATTTTTATTTTATATTCAAAATGAGATTTTTCTCTACTCTGTATAGATTTCTTCTTCATCTGAGTAAGAAAAGGCAAAGATTATGGTATTGATGGCGATGAAATACCAAACTTGGTCCTAATATGGACGTCCCTGGAACGTTATATCTTGTAACATCGGACGTCCCCAGTACGTCTTCAGGATGTCGTCCCAGAGGTTCGTTCTCTGGACGTACACAGGACGTCTTCGTGTTATCTGGGAAATACTGTTTTCACCTCCCTAACTTCTAAAAACGGCTGAAGATGGACTTTAATAAGTTCGAAACATGTTCCCTTGATTGATTTACATCAGTAATAAAGTAGTGGAGATTACTTTGAGCTTTCCTTCTTCTTTTTGAATAATTTCACTCCACTTTGAGCAAACATGGACTTCTACCAGAGATTATCCATTTTTTAATAAAATATACTTTGATACTTCAAACAACATCATTTGGCATTTATACCCAATAATGTCAAGGAACATCCAACCATAGCGTTCGGCGGAAGACTCTTCTATGCATGCTGACGTGATATTCTTTTTTCCTGTGTTGCCAGCTGTTTCATTTCAAGGAAATATCAAGTAAATCAATCACAATTTTCGAATCTATTCAAACTGAGAACTGTTGAGATAATTTTATATTCATCGATATTGCATACATGTCATCAATATGAATCAGTTTTACCCCCACTGCCAATTCTATCAGATATATTCTATAGCTGACATGATTACTAATCGATTATAGGTTGTATAGCATCCCAACCAACGGATCTATGACATGATATCTGTAAGATGTCGCGTTCAAGTAACAGTGCGATTTCAGAAATTACGTTCCATATTTTGGAATGTTCATAAACAAACACATCGCGACATGATATCTCTGAGATGTTGTGATAAGGCAACACTGCAATATTACGAATGTTACATCACTGCGATATATAGAAGCAGACACATCTGCAACATGCCATCTCTGCGATGTCGCGATGAGGCAACACTGCGATATCGCGAATGTACCATTGCTGCGATGTACAGATGCAAAGACATCGGCGAGAATTTTCAAAAATTTATTTATTCAGACTATTGTTTGGTGAAAAAGGACACATGTAGAATAAACGTTACTCAACAAAGTGAAATTCGAAAATATTCGTTACATTGCTATCAAAATGTTTTTGGTTTGTTTCCATCTCGCCGACACACACGTGATTATATTTAATACAAATACGAGTAACATATCTCATTCTGACAGAGATTCGTATGTACCAAGGATAGCGCCGCTGAAAAGATGATTGAATGGACAGGGGACCCGAGGAACCACCAACCATCAGTCACCAACAACATATTATCAATAATAGATGTCACCATCAGAAGTCAGCGGTGTAACTATTATCACACCATGTTGGATGAAACTCTTTTTTTCTGTTCTGAAACACATCGCTTTTCCATCACAAATGACATATCCCAATAGCATTGCATAAAATATATCGCTGTTATATTGCAGAGAACTTATTGCAGCAACGTCGCATGGATGATACTTGGGTGGGACAAAATAACATCCCTTCTGACATCGCAGTAACGTCTATGCGACATTGAATGCGATATCACAGTTCACAATTATTGTTACATCGCTGCGATATCTCGGTGATGTAATTGTGTTTGCTGGGATGTTGTAGGTTCGATTAGCAGCAACAAAATTTGGTAAAATCATCAACAATTACTCGTTCATACACAGGAATCCAACGTTTATACATAGGAATATATCTCTGTCATAATATGCCACATTCAAGTCTACAAGAAAACAAGAACAAGTGAATTTTAAACTGTCTTGCTCAGTTCATCCAAGACATTGTTGAAATCAGTTGAATCTTGAGAGCAATGAATCTCAACATATCCAAAAAAGTGAAGAATCGGCTAACGCTCACTAAATAGTGAATTACCGATTTTTTTTTCGACTATACCAACAATAGCCGGTCGGCGCGATATAGACCTTGTGACGTCAGTACCGCTTATGGTTTCCCGTCCTGTTCTAACGGGAGCATTTCTTTGGGAAGTTATTTTGGGAAATCTTGAAAGATTTAAAAATTCAAAACAATTATCTGTGCCTTCTCTCATTGTGATGAACGTTATAGTATTTTTTTAGAAATCAGTGTTCTTGTCTATTGTTGTAGTATTTTGTATATTGATAAATATAAATATTAATATTGATAAATATAAATTTTATACCTACTGATATATCCTCACTGTGGAAATCATAGAATTTTTCGAGAAACCCAAAATTTGTTTCAGCAGTTTCCAATAGTAAAATATAAATAAATTGTACACAGAGACACGGTACGTCAATACGCACATCTCAAAGTGACCTCAGTATGGTTGCACTTTGTGGAGTACTCGAAGAAATATAATTAATGCGAATTTAAATATCTGCGAGGTGATATATTAATACTCCGAATGGGGCTACAACTTTATTTTAATGTGGCTCTTAAAATATTAATGTTACTCCTTATAATATGAGAATAACACTCCCTGGAAACTTATCGTTGTTTGCATTTCCTTTCAGATCTGAGACCTAATTGAGGGAAAACAGTCCATTGATAGTTGACAAATAATAAATAAGATATCATGATTTATTCTTCTCCTTACTTCACACTTATCTACACGTCACATTTCAATATAATATACCTCAAAATGCTTCAATATTCATTCAGTAATTCCATCAATTGCTATAAAAGCTATAAAATACAATCATGTATCCATAAAATGGAACACTTAAGAAGACAATGAAATCCTAACAGCCTTAACTATCGTCAACAACATCTCGTAGAGGCCTGCTTGTGATATTGTGAGAACGTTTCAGGTGTGTTTGGATGCTCAGTTGTTTATGTTTATGACTTGAGGCTACTTGATGTCGTTTGGGCTATAAAAGTGACAGTTGGGAAGGTGCGATTCATTGAAATGTCAACGTAATAGACTGTTTTATGACCTTAGTCCGTGTCTGAAACTTGATAATGGATACACGGTCATAATGTGTCCTGTAAGAATTAATTTATTGTATATATAGTATATAGTGAAGTCGAACGATTTTTTTTCCATTGAGAATTGCTGTTATACCTACGTTAGTATTCGACAACTATATTTTTTAAGAATAGTATAGATCTGTGTGTATTAGTTACTTTTTCAATGCACTATGAGCTATATTATCGCGATTCCCTTGATGTTCCTGCTATATAACTAAGTAAAATGAATAGTTATATAATAAACTCACATTGAGATGAATACGTTTTCCTGGAGAACTCTCACTGTTATTTTTGCATACAGGTCAAATATTTACTTGACGAACACGAAGAACCTTAGCAAGATACTAATCAATTTTTTACTTGTCTTGAATGGTATCATCTTCCCTCTTCAGATTTCAATCTTTTTTATCGGCCTCTCTTGGCCAATTCATCTTTTTTCTCCTCTAAGACCCACCACCCAACCTTACCATGGTGAAAGGATGGGTAAATTTGTGAATATGCCATGTTCATGATGTTGCCACGAATTGATGGCAACCTAATCCATGTTGTGACAACCCGTGACGTGGGATGAATGGCACCGAGGTTATTTGGTGTCGATAGCGAGACCTTTGGGAAACAGGGTGACATATCAGAGAATACATCCTAAGCCCAGTGCAGGGCGCACCAGAAGGTGATACCAACTCCTTGTCTCATTAATCGTATAAGAGGAGGACATTTTCTGGCCTTCTAGATGGACAAGATCAGGGCTCGAATGAGTAGTCTTCAGGAACCTGATCGAAAAGTGTCTGTCAAACGAATCTCTCGTACTATGAGTGGCAGTACTTACAGTTGCTGTGATTGTATTTCAAGTGCCCCTTCATGAGACGTATATGGTTAAATCGATAACGGCAAATTCGAGGTGAGATACAATGGGCCAACAGGCCGGAGTGTTATCAAAGACTTTGGTCAGATGAGCCTTGGAAGGGGATGGAGTTTTGAATAGGTACAGCTACAAATAGGGACTCCCACACTACTATGAAGGAAATAGTAATTCGTGGTGTCCATATAAAGGATTTGGACAACCTTGATAGAAATGAACATATTTTTTAATTTTCGTAACTGAATCTCGTCAATGCCTGATGAATAATTCCTAACGAATATCAAGAGCAATCAAGTTGAATGAATCACAAACCATCATCAACGAGACAAGCAAGTTGTTCCTCTTCAAAGAGTCAAATGGATGGTAAGAAAAAATAAACGTAAAGGTTATGTCAAAATACCAAACAATTCATATGATAGATAACAATCAGAAATATTCTGATTTTGTCTTAAGAAGAAATGGGATACGTGAGTCGTATCGTATTTGGTTGCCTTGGATTGGACTCGGTTGTATGTCATCACGCTCTACTAAGCCTTTTCTCGCGTTTGCATTTATGAAATTAGTTTGATTTGGTACAAAAAGCAATTTCAATCCAGATCTGACGAGATCCAGGCTACAATGTTTCATCTGGTTCGATTCTAGTGTAGCAATAATTGATTATACAGGGTGAGTCATGAGGAACTGTACATAATATATACTCCTACCACGAATAGAGGCCCCTGAGGGGAATATTTAGCACTACTTTCATAGGTCTAATATGCTACTTTTCTACTATAAAAGCTGTGGGCCACAATTTTCTATAGTGTCAGATCCATTGCGGAAGCTGCTTCACTGCAACTCAGATTTCCATTCCGTGCGGAAGGCTTTATACCTCAACAGCTTTTCATCATCTACAACGTACAGATACGGCCCGTTTCAAGATAATGTTCAAACATAAATCGGGTTCAGCACCCATACATAATATGCAGATGCTCTTAGATTCTATCCAGAGACGCCACACTCAATTATTCTTTGATATCATCGGAACATTGTAGAAAAATCGACGACCTTTCACCTTTATGTATATATACACTTCCACGAAAAGAATTTATAAAAGACCCACGATCAAGGCACACTTCCTTATTTTTCTTGGAATGTGTTGATGTTTTTGAAAATATAATTGAATTGAAGAGAATAATATTGGACCGAATTGAAGAAATGATATTCAACTGAATTGAAGAGATAGAACGTTGTCTATGGGTATAAAATAATCAAGCGACTATTTCGGCGAGTGACTGCGGTATTTTACTAATCGCAACTCTTATGGCGAAATAACTATCCTTGCTGTTAGAAAATAACCTTCTATCAAAAGCAAAGAACCGTCTGAGACATTAAGAAACAGTCGGTCGTATGGGATGCGTCCGAATTGCTCGTGCCAAATGGCCCGACCTTAATGATTAAAAAAGAGGGAGACATTATCCACGATCTGAACAAACTAAAAAGAGGATACGAAAAGAAAGAAAACGAAGAAAATTAAAGTCCACATTGCCCGCCGACAAAACATAGACGAAAGTCATTTGGCAAAGCCAGGCGATGACATTACATCTTATCTTTTCGCTAAATAAAAGTCAACCTTAGATAAATATATAGATATGGAATGGGGTAGTCGACTTCGAGTGTCTCGGAATTGATTAAAATGATGGTATAAATGGAGGGTTAATCCTTCTTGCTAGCATCGAAGGGTGTTGAAATACTAAAGAGTCGTGAGAATGGTAGGAAGGATATTTTGAATGAACGAATAAGCGAGAAAATGGAAAAACAACTTGAGGAAATATCAAACCAAGAGTAACATGAATAGAGATTACCTATATAAATGTATGATATGCTGAGTGTTTTTGGAGTTCTGGATTTATAAAAAGTTGTCAACCCTTGTTATTCGAAGGAAGGAAGGAAAGCTCAAAGTCATCTCCACACAATTTAATGACGTTGTTTAACAATTATGTGGAGATGACTTTGAACTTTCCTTCCGTCCTTTGAAAATCCCACTCCATTTTGAATTGCCTTCTATCAAAGTTTTTTTTTTCAACTGCATGCATTCGTGAACCTTGTTTATTACTTTCATCTATTACGTCGCTGTGGAATGAAACCACGTAAATGCAAAATAACTAAATTTCACCAAGGTGTATTAAAGTTTTTTTTCTCGATTATTTCTTCATACCTTACTTCGTATTTTTTTTGTCCATGAAATTGACTTCGGTTTTGATTGTATAGCTACATCGGTGGCAAATACCTATATAGAAAATCATCTGGTAACAGAAAAATATTCAGATATGTCGATATGACTTCAAATATCTGTATAATTTGGTGGATTATCGACAAATAAGCCACGCCTGTGCATATGAGAGAGAGAGTGATATTGTGAGATAATTCGGTTTTACTTACATGCTGCAGCAGTTTCCACCACGACAACTCAGGCTCGATTGGGAAATACACCTGCTTACTGCTAATAAAGGTACAGAATCCCGCTGAAATTGAAACCGGCATAACGAATAACGATACCTAAAGAATTACAAGTGGACTACCTACACCTATGCCGGTTTTACTTACTCAAAGAGGAGAAAAAATAATATTTTTTTGTACCAATAACTACAAAATTTCACTCCGTTGTTTTCTCTAAGAAGCTCATGTCTAATATTTTCTCTTAACTCCGTCAATGATGACAATTGTGACTTTTTCCCTACTTTACTGTCATAAGAATAATCTTGTGGACAAAGTGTATCTCAATCTATAATGTAATATATGTATGTATGTAGGTATGTATGTTATTATTGGAATTCCCATGGTTGGTAACTATTCGAACTCGAATGTCCTTAGAACATCTAGATCAAATTGAAGTTCAAAATCTGCGAGAATAATTTCAGCGTTGAAATCACATAAGTTCAACAGTGGTTACTATATTTCCATTTTTTATTATCTATAGGTTCGAGAAAAGAACCTACACAAAAATCTTTGCGATGATTCATATAATCGGAGGCTGATTGCAAGTCAGACAGGTATGAGACTATTACTGATGGTGATACCTAGCACAGATATGTCTTCGTGGAAAAAGTAGTCTCATTAGTAAAATGTCAGCCCCCAGAAGGAGATCTAAAGAACCCTGGTTGAAGCGATACCGGATCCCACCAAATCTCAAATCGAGGAGGTATCTTGGTATGACTCTATATATACTTGCAGAAGAATGCTTTGTATATTCTCTTGATGAATGTATGGATGTGGGGTGAGCTGAGATGACCCCTCACGGGCTCACAACTTGTGAGTACGGGAATGGTGAACCCGAGGTACCCTAGCCGGATATTCACCATACTTCAACTTGTCTTGGGTGATATCCTCTTGTGTGTGGGGAGATCAGACCGCGGCCGCTCGACGGATGAAGCATTTCTGGACCATCTTTGCTATCTCCGGGCCAAATGGGACAATTTGTGGACATCTTTGGCAGGAATGGGGCGATTTGCTAATGTCTGTCTAGGTGGCCGAGGAACGAGGCTCTGGCACCCTAATCCAAGCTGTGGGAACCCGTGGTGATGGATGAATGGCACCGAGGTATGGTGTCGCTAACGGGACCTCTGGGAAAAAGGGCGACATCTCAGAGTAAGTAGCCTTAGCCCTGTGCAGGGGGCACCACAGGGTTGGACCAACCCCTTCCCCCGTCACTCGTAGGAGAAGGAAAACTTTTGGCCTTCTTCGTAGACGAGAACAGGGATCGGAAGAGTAATCTTCAGGAACCTGAACGAAAAGGGTCTTTCATATTGAAGTGGCCCTTAATAAGCACCATGAGTCGTATATGGTGAAATTGATAACGGCATGTAGGTAAGATACAATGGGCCACTAGGCCTAAGTGTCGTCGGAGACTTCGGTCAGACGAGCCTACAAACGGGGTAGAGTGTTTAGTGGGTATACCTGGAGTCAGGGGACTCCCACACTATCGTATGGGGGATTGGATCCATATGGTGTCCATAAATGATTTCAACCACCTCGATGAAAAAAAAGAAAGTTAAGATGAAATCTCCTCGAACATATAACAATAATTATTGTCAAATAATGGTCGAAAATTTGCCTTGAAAGGAAAAAAATTTCACGTTCTTTTTGTTTTATTTGGGGTGGCTGTGCTTACTTATTATTGAGGTATCACTGTCACCTTAGAATAAATCGAAGATAAAACTTCAAATATCCTCGCTGGAGTTATGAAAAGGTATCGAATAATTTCCGAAACTCATGTGACGTGAACAAAATTAAAAAACTCATTTTTATCAAATATAATAAATATATTAATTTTTCATGGTTTTCCCTGGAATCCGAGGAAATTTCGAGTTTTTGGCGACACTGCATCCATATCTATCCACATTTTGCCTGTTTACGCATTTTGAGTATAGTCATTGATACATATTTGAATTCGTTTCGCATTTCTATTTGCAGAAAAAATTTGAAACTATAGGTGTAGATTTGGTGAATAATAAATGATAGAAGGAACAAAAGTTTCAGTAGTGCACGTAATTGGGTTGCATTTTTTCCTCAGTGAGATATT
Organism: Phaedon cochleariae; assembly: GCA_918026855.4. NCBI lineage: Eukaryota > Metazoa > Arthropoda > Insecta > Coleoptera > Chrysomelidae > Phaedon > Phaedon cochleariae. The sequence goes on from OU896713.1 coordinate 27,270,553, forward strand.
CACATAATTCATCGAATACTCGAAATATATTTGTTGTGCATGGAACCTTCAATTCCCCATCAGGAGCAGGAAATCTACGTTTCATTATCAAATCATAGTAATTTATTCATCAAATATTTTCAGCAATTCATCCATGTTGAATCGTTCATTGTTTGTCTCCGACTCCGATTGCATCGAACAATAATTTATAAATGACCAAAACATATTTGCCGAGAACAAAGTACCTTGTCGCGCTCTCAGTTTTGTTTTATACCGGGTGTAACAGGATCATTGAACCCCCTTTCTCTCCTTTAGTTTCAGAGATTTCTGAATGAGATTCAGAATGACTCATCCATTTGAAAAACGTCACTTCCACTTCCTGTTTCACCGGAAGTCAATTCTATTCTCATCGCATTTTCGAATTCTGCATCATTTTCTGAATCCAATGATACCACATAAGTGACATTTGAAACTTTAATATTGATTTTAATTCCATTTTTGATTTTCAATCTGAGTGTGCCATGACTATATTCTGATCTAGTCTGATGTACTGATATTGACAGGAGTAATGCTGAACAGAATTGGATCCTCTCGAAATATGTCAAATTTCTTGATCTGATCCGGTTACACAGCCACTGAATAAATGACGAATTTCGATAATGGTGCAATCCATGAAGATGCTGGAGCTCATAGGTCTGTGATGAGGGCGAGTTCCCAGGCCACTTTGAGATCTCGCAAGAAGAAGTCAGAATCAGAAGAAGAGACCAAGAAGACAAGATAGAAATTAGAACAGCAGCAGGAGACGATTGAAGATAGAAGAGCAGCAGTTGCTATAGATGTAATGGAAGCGCAGGTAGCCGGAAGACTCCAGGAAGAAGAGAGGGGAGACGACGGTAGAAGGATCTACGCAGAAGTGACGGAGGAATGGGTAGCGACAGTGCAGTATCCTGGAAACCTGTGCCTTCCTCGAAATCAGCATTACCCTGAGATTTTGAAAGCGAGGTCTATGAAGGTGAGTTTGTCGTCAAAAGTCACTGTGACAATGTAATTGAATTTTCTGAAAATGTGATAACGATAGTCCAGAATCTGAAAGCGATGGGCGAGAATACACGCAATTCGTTTCAACCGGATTGGGGAGATGCAGGAGAGGTCAGATCCAAGAAGTTGGCATTGGATAAGCACCATATTGAACATCGCAGGTTCAGGTTCAGACACCAGGTATAAAATCGACAAGGAAAATGCTATCTTCAGAGGAGTGATTGGTTCACTGGACCAGACCTTCTGACCTTCAAGATGATTGGTCGAAGGGGAGTGGACGAGTTGACGCAGATCCCGACAATGCATCAGACATAATTAAGGACTTGCCTTCAGAATCTGTAGGAGATATCAACAAAGAGGAAAACGAACCTATCAGAATTCTGGTTTTTTTTTCAAGATTTTCAAAATTTCTAAAATTGACAAGTACCATTGCTTGAGTTTTGAAATTTGGAGCAATATTGAAAAATAGATTTCTGAAAAAGTCACAACAATGTATTGACTATAAATCAGAATAGAAGAACTAACCAAGGCAAAACTCCTCTGCTTATTCGATTTTCTCAAGAAGACAGTTTTTCAGAAGACATCCGAACTCTGAGAAGAAAAGACATAAATTGAACCGAAGAAGCCGATTGAGAAAACAATGCTCTGCAATTGATGACCTTTTGAAGGAAGAACTAACTTGTTTTCCCTGGCAGTCCGGACCAAGCAGTCCAAAATGCTATGTTCAAAACAATATATAATCAAGCTGTAAGAGTCTTTATTCTGTAACCCTTACTTTGACGCTCTGTTCAGGACAGGAGACTACTCTGGTATTTGACAGGGGGGGGATTCTCGAGCGCCAGATTTTTGATAAAGGTGATATAATTCACCTGCTCCTCCCAACTTAGTCGGGAAGGAGGCCCACAGTAGCAACAGTGGAGAAAGGTACAGGAGGTATACCTACCTCGGTACCCACAGTATAATCCAGGGGTCAATGGTATTGAATCGACCTGGAATCAATATAAGTAGCCACGGTAGTGGGAGTGGGAGTGGGAGATTTAATTTCTATTTATCTTTCCTTTTCCTTCGATTTTCTAATTTTCCAATCTCGGTATTTTAGTGAGGTTAATTAATTAATTATATTTTTCCATTCATGTCAAAATTTCATGAAACATAGATCACCGCCTGACGGGGCACAAAGCACAGAGACCCGGATGCACAGGACAGGATTTCTCGAGGAAAAGAAGAAGAAGAAGAATTGTTAACTGGCTTGTTTGTGTCAGTCGTCAGTCAATAATAATACTCTGCAATTTTGACCAATGAAAATATTGAAAATCACTAAATACATTATTGAACTATTTGGAACTGAAAACAATGACGACATAGAAAGAAATATGGAATATGCAATCACAAAAAACCGTTTATTCGTAAATACAACTTTCTGGATTCGTTAACAGGTCGGGTGAGTATTGGTATGAAAAACAACAGGAATGAAAAGAATCTATGAACAGGGGGAATAACACTCGTGAAAAATATACAAACTTACATGTGTAACAGGAAAACACTATACAATAATACTTTACACTGGTTTTGAATGAAATATGAGAGCACTAAAAGATCAGCAGCTTGAAGAGCAACGGAGATCAGGTAGCATAGACTTGTAGAGAAGAGCTTTGAGAGAGAGACGAATCCTTGGCTGTCTTCAGTATTCATGCACTGCTTTGGCCTTGGCACAAGGACAAGTAAATCTGGAATCCCATTGGTCAAAACTCCCACCTTGTCATGGCTCATGGCCATGGCCACTAAATCTGTCCTTGAAAAGCACGTGCACATGTGCTCCAACACAAAACGCGGAAAATATAATATTACACCCTAAATGGGCACAGGAACAAGATCTACTACCTTTGCTTATCCTACTGAATGAATTTGGCTGGAAATATTCAATAACAACAAAGTTATGAGCAGTCAAACATTTATCATATCAACTGATAAATAATTCAATCAAATTTCATATCATGAGAAAAGGGTTGAAAAATATGGAAGTCTTTAGGGTTGTAATGATGTTCATGAGAGTTTACTATCAGGAGAAGCTTTGTGAAGTCAGGAATCAATGCATTACTCAGCTCTCTCAGGATTTCAGGTTTCGAGCTTTCGAACAGGTGAAATTCAACTAGCATCAGGCTCAGGTACTTAGATTTTGATCAAAACCAGTCTAGTAATGAAGCTGGTCAAAAACACTTCATTACAAAGCTGTCAATCCGACATTATCATGTGAAGTTCAGTCATCATGGGTACAAACAGTTTTAAATGAAAATTGAAAAGAATTTTGGATTTGAGGTGTACGTGCAGCTGTCAAATTTGCAGCAAGACATTTTGAAAGATACATCCTCAGCCGCCATTAATGGGACAGCTTTCATATGGGTATGTGGGTATGGACTATTTTGGTCCATATTTTGTTTCTGTAGGAAGGTGACGAGAGAAAGATATCGCATGTCTAGCAGAAAGGCTATACATCAAGAGATATATAGCACATTCACCAACAACGGACTCAGCAGTTATGGCGATAAGGAGGCTGACTTCTTGCAGAGAACATCCCGATAGTATCTTCTACGATAATGGCACATATCTGCGAGGGAAATCCGAAGAACTACGATTGCGCTCAGAAAATATGCCTAGAAACGGTTTATTGAATCAGTGAAAATATCTCTCGGTGCAGTGATGTTGGCCTGAAGACTGAGAATGATATAATCGATTGATCCACCAGTTCCTGGCGCTAGCACCGAATCACTTCCTACTACAGGTTATGCACACTCTGAAGGGCCACCTTGGGATTCGGACTCTGGGAAATTTTTGAAGGAGGAATAGCGAAACCTCACCAGGGGCAGAATACTACATTTTGTAGATGATTAAGATGTATTAAAATAAAATTTGATAAGAAAATTGACTTGGTGAAAAAAAAATAGTTTAATTGAAACTTATACTGAAAATATAAACAAAAATCACTTTAAATATTAAAGTGGATATATATCCATGTTACTTTCAGAATATGGCTTTTTTTATATCATTGAGGTGGTTGATTCGGATTATAGGGGATTGAAATATACCTGTTTTCTAAGACGAATCGAATAATTTTGGCGATTTAATACGAATCATTAAATTCCTTGAGTGTCGATTTTCCCAAGTGGGCCATGCAGTATAAATAAAATTCTCGAATTATTTTGAACTATAAATCGATGCGAACACTGAATACAAAGTGTATTAGCTGCCCGTATCCAAATGCAGAACTTTCAGCCAGTTTTTTTCGCTTTTGGATGGAGTATCTGAGTTTTCTCGTCGACTTTTATAGCGCAGTTAAAGAGAGTTATGTAGATTAAAAGTTGCTACTGTAATTGCTATTTGAAACTGGGAAGCGAATCCAGTTTCCGCTGTAGAAAGTTTAGGAGAATGTTAGTTCAGTATTTCCATTAAAATATGCAGAGCTTGAACCAAGATCACAATTCGTTAGATATACAAGATAATTCCGAAATTGTTGTGATAATTAAATAAATTCGGAATGTTTTGAAGATATTTGAAAACATGTACGCTACGTTCGGCAGCATTATACGAGAGTATTCGGCAAAGTCTTCCAATGCTTTCGACCCCTTGTTCATTTGTCTCCTTTTTACAACTTCATTTATCGCTTCAATATCGGAAATAGTTCGTATACCTTTATATCTAGAACTCTGAAACATTCACCTTCTTTTATGTTGGTATCTCCTACATTACAGATGATGAGACGAAAGAATATTTATTTGAGATAATATTGAAGTTTAGTATCATCAGTTTCATCTTTGGAAGAAGTCCATGGTTACTCAAAGTGGAGTGGTGTAGTTCATAGTTAAGTATACTATTTGTATGCCTACTTTTATCATTTCCATGTAAGTACTAAGTGATTCTTGCATCTTTATCCTAAGTCAACAGTGATTTTTTTAGAACTATGATATTTTCTATTGGCTGATGATGGGCTTATATGTGCCCGAAACATGCATGTTCCTTTAAAATTGATCTTTGATCATCCTAATGAATGTTGTGGAGATGACTTTGGGTTTTCATCCATGATAATCAGTTTCGTAAAACATGAGAATTACGTTTGAACTCGATAGAATATAGAATATTCCTATAGGCATCACTCAAGCTCAAGACTATAAAAAAATACACTTCACAAAATGAATTAGTAATCAGTATTCGAAATTGAGTCGTGCAGGATCTATGAAAAATTCTGAGAGCTTAACTAAAGGTGATTTAGATAGCTGAATTGTCATGTCATGCTTAGAGTAATAAACTACGGTATACAGTGTGTCCCACTTACCATGCTCACCATGGGTATCTTTTCAACGGTGAGAGATACGAGGTCGGTTGAATCACACCAAATGAGTTTGTCAAGGCCAACTATAATGTGAAAAAATATTTTGATAAAATTTATTCGTTTTTGTTTTATACGCAAAAAACAGATTTTGATCATTTTCATGTCTCCTCCGTAACTTCTTTATTTATGGAAATATTCAAATAGGAATTTCACATTCTCATTGCAGTTTTTCGAAGTGATTTCGAAAAAAATATGAAATTTATACCAACTCTTCTAGAATTTGAGATATCAGCACCAACTCTAGTTTTTCAAATGTAGGTCATAGCTCACTATGACCTAGCTAAAAATAACTTTTTTTTCTCTCACAGATGATATGTCGCAGTAATAGTTTTTTGTTGATAACAACGGAGTTATCGTCATTTATAGAGAAACAAAAAATTATTTGGAAGCCGCCATCTTGAATTTATGAATTTTAACAAAATAATCATGATCTCCGACCTCAAAAACCACAATACATCATGGAATTTTTGTTGAAATTGAAAAAATGGCTGCTCCAAGATGGCGGACAAGATTTGGTTTGATTCCATTCAAAATTGGTAAGTGGGGTTTTTTCAACAGTTCATATCTTCAGTTCCGAGAATCGGTCGTCGGCTGATACATGAAAGACTGTTTTCGGAATGCAAATGTTCAAAAAATAGATCACATATCGAATATTCCTTCTGAAAACTTGAAGTGTTTCATTTGGTTTTTCTAGCCACAGTAAGTATCAGAAAGCATTCTTGTTTTTCCAGATCACCTCTTATTCGGTATACTATATAAAGGATTTCCATTCCAAAATACGAATAGTTTGCTCTTCCATTTACTAATTTATTTTATTCAATTTCTGAATGGAACAGGACTCCAAGGTCCTATAATCACAAGATATATAGGTACTCATTTTACTAATCCTAGAAACCCCAACTTATACCATCACTGTATAAATACTTTTAAATCCATATAATTATAATAATATGCCTGGTGAAGTCCTTGATCATGTTTTCCAATTTATTTAGAAATTAGGAAATTAGTTTTATGTTTTGGCAATGAGCAGAGAATTAAATGAGATTCAGAAATATGTAGATGACAAGGAGCCAACTTAGCTAGCACGAATTGAGAAAAAATAAGTAACAAAAATATTCATATATCCCTATATGCATAATATATAGTATTTTGTCAGTATAAATTATACCTTATTTCAGTGGAATAAAGTAGTCCCTACCACGTTCATTGTTAGTATATGTGCCTTTTCAGCCCAAAATACTATATTTTGTTCTGTGTCTTGGGTTCAACAATAGCAATGCTGATATGATAGTGACAGTAAACAGACAAACTTCAGCCAAACTATGATATTTAGAATGGTTTCTGATAGAAGTCCTTGTTAGCTTGAAGTGGATTAATTGATTTTCAAGGCAGTCTTTTTCTCTTCATGAATTCATAATTTGTTTTCTCAATTGAGCAGCCATGCCAATATATTGGGGTTAGGAACTAGTAGATACCCAATGGCTAACAGGCAAAGTGCACATATCTATACCTATACAATTGTGCTCCTAAATGACCGATTCCAAATCCCCATCTTTTATGATGAACGCCTTTATAATCGTGCTTGATATCGATTGTCCCTTCAAAGAGCTTATTTCATTCAATAATTTTGCCTTCATGATTCTTTCCTCTGCAATGAATACCGATCTATTCAACACTAATGGAAGTAATTTTGAGAAGCTATTATATAAAAGATACACATAATATATAATGAATCTTTGATGGAAATTGATCAAGTCAATACCATCATAGGTACGCGTATATGTACAGCATATTGGAATGTACTTCCCATCAAAGGTATTTCCTTGAATTATTGTGATTGCTCAGGTAGGTAGTGGGACAAATGGAATCATTCCTATTTCATGCTGTCGTATTTCGTATACTGCTACATATGCATCATTTCTATAGTTCATTATTTATATATTATAATATAAAGTACCTACAATCAGTTCTTTCCCCATCAATTAGCATACTATGGTCCATAAAATGCATTTAATTGATACTAGAAGGTCGCTATAAAATTTAATTGAAATCGTTTTTTCAACGATTCCTGCGACAGTAAAGGGTGATAATGGCAGTTGTATTGGATAAACCAATGGGATTAATGGAATATCCTCACTCACCAGCGAGCAGGTATATCAAAGAAACCGGCTCGACGTCTTCCTTGGCATTTCTCTTTTTCTGTTCTTTCTTTTTCTCTGCCTCCCACTAAGCATTTAACAGCGGCCATATTCAGTGTTCCCTCACTCCATGGGTTGTTAGACTGTGTTTGCCAACATGGAAACTTGGCATGGGCTGAAACAGTCTAGCTGGCCATCCTGTTATGTGCTACTGAAATCAATAAAAACCTTTTCTGACTTGTTTTTTACCGAACGTTGCCTATAGGTTTCTTTTCATCGAATGTGGAGGAATAAAGATAAGATTTCGTTTTACTTCTGAGAAAATCGTCGGGAGTGTATAGATTGGAAGGATCATGCGCTGGGGTCTGGGGTTATATGGTGTATTATGACAAGCGGAGATGAACTATAAAGGATCTATCGAGGATCGTAGAGGATATTGGGTGTCTATCTACTGAATTTTGAATGATGGGGAAAATATATACTGATTGGTATGCAACGAACATTCGCATGGAGAGTTTGCTTCATAAACAGGGTGTTCCTTAATGAGACATGCCAATATTTAAGGGGGCAATTCTTGGACCCTTTTCAAGAATTATACTTCATATGAACGTATGTTGCTTTTGCTGATGGCAAATTTTATTCTGCTATGTGACTGAAACGGTGCAAACATTTCAAAATGTTACATACTGTGGTTATCCAGTAATAGCAATCCTGAATGGAGTACGCAAGCTTAGCATTCACATCAAAATTTGAAGATTGATCTCGTTTTTCCGTTTTTTCTCGAAAACGGAGCGTCCTATCGGGTATCAACAAGAGGCTCTTTTTTGTTCAAAATTGATTGAATTTTTATATTGCACTTTATCAAATTTGCTCACTTTCAAGTATAATATAATCAATCATATCCCCCTAACGGCGCCACTGGTAGAGAAAAGAAAAATTTGTATGCATAAAAAATGCACCTTGATGCATAGAAGACATGTACCGAATCTCATGAAGATGACTGCAATATAATTCCAGTTATTATTAAAAAACTGATTTTTCAAAACTTCATCACACTGTTTCTCGAAAGTTAAGACTTTTAGGACATACTTACGTTAGTGGAAAGTCTTTTTCTTGAAGAGCATTGAAGAATCACGCCCTTGAATATTAGCATGTAATTAAGGAACACTCTGTATACCTATAGTGAAAGCAGGCAATATACAGGGTGTTATTTAAGTACGTGGCCAAACTTGAAGAGGTGATTCTTTGAGTGATTCTAAGACGAAAAGTTCATATAAACATAGGTCTGGTAATGCTTCGTTTTCAAGATACAGGGTGTCAAAATTTTTGAAAGAAATCGTTTTTTTCGTAAATATCTCAATAACCCTTCAACCGATTTTATCGAAATTTGGCAGTGTTATTCAAGGTCGTGAAGGGCTAATTTAACCCTAACTATATCAAAATTATCATGTCCAGTGGCGTCCCGGAAGGCACTGTAACCAATATTTTTGACAGAAAAAATGTGCGCCACTGATTTTTTTGCAATTTTTGTATTTGTTTCACATTGAGCAACTAAAATTAAAAAAATTTTATATCTAGAATTTTGTTCGTATCTTGCTTTGTTTTTGAGAAAAAACATAAAAGTCACTTCATTGCACATCCCTGTGACAATACAATAAAACATTTCAACTACTAAACCATCAAAAACTGGGGTCTTACTAATATTTTTTTTATATTAATACTCTATTCTGATCTTAGAATTTTCTATCAAAATTAATGCAATGAAAAAACAAAAAATATGTATGTATGAATTGCAGCACTCATTGTTGTCCATGGACATGCAATAAAGACATTTTTATTTATGATTAAACAATTAATATTACATGGAAGTCATCTTTTAATTGTTTTCGATGAAACAAACAATTTGTAAGCATAACAGATGCATCTGTAATCATTAAAAACTCTATAAAAACAATTTTTTATTGTGTTGTGCCAGGGACGTACCATGAAGTGATTTTTATGTTTTTTCTCAAAAACAAAGCAAGATACGAAAAAACTTCCGGATATAAAGAAGTTGTAATTTTAGTTGCTCAATGTGAAACAAATACAAAAATTGCAAAAAAAATCAGTGGCGCACATTTTTTCTGTCAAAAATATTGGTTACAGTGCCTTCCGGGACGCCACTGGACATGATAATTTTGATATAGTTAGGGTTGAATTAGCCCTTTACGACCTTGAATATCACTGCCAAATTTCAATGAAATCGGTTGAAGGGTTATTAAGATATTTTCGAAAAAAACAATCTTTTAAAAATTTTGACACCCTGTATCTTGAAAACGAAGCATTACCGGACCTATGATTATATGAACTTTTCGTCTTAGAATCACTCAAAGAATCACCCCTTCAAGTTTGGCCACGTACTTAAATAACACCCTGTATATAGAGTTTCAGAAGGTGGTTGTATAGAAGGAAAGGAAATAACAGAATGTCAATATTTTTTCAATTGACTCGGCCGTTACTTGATGGAAATCCATGGCAAATGTAAAAACTTCAGAAACGATAAGATTTCCACAAAATTCATAAATACATACAACATGCTTTGCTAACACAGTAGCTTCGTCAGGTGATATACATGGTACAATGAACTAAGTTCATTGTACCATGTAGTATGAGCCGAATCCACGGCACAGCGATTTATTTACTCCTATTATTCCGGACATACTTCCGTCATGTGAAAACGAATTGACACAAACGGTAAATGAAAGGAGAACATGTCCCTTTTGCGAATATTCAAACGTGCCGCGATTCAAACTGATCTAAGTTAGTGACAGAGCGTAAACTTTTCCGTGGATATTTCGCGCTCGCGGAGAGATAATATCCGATGGAGATGTGTAAAACTCATGTGGTGCTCACACTACAATTATTCCAATCCACAAGTTGAGTTTCATTTTTTCATGTTCATCATTCAATCTGAAAATATTAATCTGAGAATATTTCTTTTCAATACCTACTTCCACCCAATCAAGGGACTCAAACTTGAACGATGGAAACTTGATATTTTAATAATATTCACAAATTTCTTTTCACGTCCTATATGATGAATATCAATTTGTCATACAACCAAAAACACTTCATATTTTGTTATTTATTTTCTTAGCCAGTGGTGGAAAATTGATTATTTTAGGAAGGTATCATTATTTTTTCGTAAATATACACCATACTAGGTATGATCGAAAATATTTTCCTAATATGCGTCCTATGATACAGATGGAGTCAGCAAAAGTGCTATAAAAGACGGGAGACGTTACTATATTAGCGTTCTGGAGCTATCTACCATCTACCTATAACTCTCGATGGGAATTGGGGTTAGAGAATTATCATTCAGAGAATAGAAAAATGCGCAATCTTGGCCAGTGTCCTGAAAGACATTGTGAACGGCTAATTTTAACCCTTCACTACTAACGTTCCAAATATATAACGTTGTCACTAACCATACGTCTCACAGACGGGACTATTTAAATGTCCATATAAATCCTTTTTTTTTTTGTGAGCTATTCAAACACGTTCTCTGCATATTTGGCGAAGAGAAAATCATGTTCAAAATTGTAATAGAAATACAAATTTCAGTGGAGATCAAAATTTCATAGAGGAGTACCTACTGTTCAAAACTTTGACATTGATCTATAGAAATACTAAAATAATATTGAAATACTAAAATTATCGATGATATTGTTGTCATTCTGAATACAGTTAGAGTCGTAATAAAATATGACATGCCGTCTCTGAGACGTATAAAAAACAACAGGCACTGTTTCAGGAGTAAGTTTAAGGGGTAGACGAAGTAAATTGACCAATCGCCGTGTACAGACGAAATTTTTTCAGAATATGAAAGTATACATTAAACAATCAAATAATTATAATTTACTATAGTTAACGATACCACAAAGCTTATTGAAGAATTGCTGAAAAATTATGACAGTTGATAAAATTCAGTGCTAGTGATAATAATTATCAACCTGTCGTCTTGAAATTTCATTAGGTATTATAATTTTTCTCTACATGATGTTTTCACCTCACAATATAAAGGCAACTGAAAATCGACTTTGAGAAACCGAAACATGTACCTTGTCCACATATACACGAATAAAAATATCGTGGAGGTGCATTATTCCAGATTTTTGGGATTTTCTCTCCTCGTCCCTGTAAAATGAACATATGAATATTATTTCAATTATTTCAACTGAGAAGTGCCAAGACGAATACGAATTCGCCATACAAATATCCATTTTTTTATGTTGAAATCGGGAGCAGATACGTTTCCGAAACGTCCAAAGGAAAGTGAAAATTTGATACTTTTTCTATCCTTCATTTCTCATCTCCAAACCTTTTTCAATACAAATCGTCACTGACAAGCTAGTGAATTTTTCTTTTAGGCTCTCTGATTCTTTGAAAGCAGTGACATTTTGGGGCAAATCATCTGATTCGTCATAGGGTTTGCCCTTACTACACGCATATTGAAATAATATTTATATTCTTATTTTATAGAGACGAGGAGAGAAAATCCCAAAAAATCTGGAATAATGAATGTACCACCTCCTCGATTAACCTACAGGCAGCATCGTGGAGATGACTTATAATAGTTGTCTTCTCCACAATCGAACACTCCACTTTGAGCAACTAAGTTTTGAAAGATATAGCTAAGTTTATGGTGGAATCAATTTAACGCATAATAAGCAGTTTTTGGCAAAACTATAGTACAAGAGTACGAACAAACGTAAATCTGAATCAAATAAAGTTCTAATAACACCACGTACAACAATTGCTTGGAAATTCAATGCATTTAAAGCAGGCCTGCATTCTTGGTCGTCTCGCGGGTTTCAAGGAACGAACAAAGAAAATACCGCGAGGAAAATGTATTCATGGGGAAACTCAGACGGCAAGTCGTTTCCAAGACGCATTGTCGTTCGCTGCCAGAATGGCTCTCCAGGGCCATCTCAAGACATTTTCATTTCGGAGTTCCTTTAGATACTTCACGGAAAAGCAATATTCGACACATCGGATCTTTCGGAAGGTCATATGGAAAGGTGAGGCCTTCGGGAAATGAATAATCAGGTCAGTTATCGACATCGAAATCATTATATTTCTCCAACTGAGAATATTTCAAACAAGCTCCTATATACCAATATTTCGAAGGTGTATATTTTATTCACATCATCATGAATACAAAGTGTCTACCAACGAATCTCAAACATTGAAAAATATAGGTGAAAATAATCTATTTATAACAATGTTATATTGGAATTCTTACAAAGTCTAACCAATCACAAACCAAAGATGATTTGTATTATCGCAAAACCGCTAGCTATCTTGTTCTATTAGCGTCGGTCCAAATTTGGATCGTTATCTGGTAACGAAATGAAATATGTCCTAAAAGCATGTAACAACAATGTATTGAATTAAACGGCACCTGTGCCAATCACTATCCTGAGAAAAAGAATGTCAGTGTACCCGCTATTAAGTCTCTATTACATCTGCTTGTTGCAATTTCAAAGTGTGGGTTCCACTATGCCAATAGGGATTGACTACTCTTAACATCAGCCTGCTACGATTCTCAAAACTCTATGCATGAGCTCTGACACTATGCTGGCATCTCAGGACATGTAGTTGTGCCAGGATTTCGAACTGGTCATCGACGCCGATATCATACAGTAGAGAGAACGTGCTTCACTCTGTGGACTTTCTGTGCATATAGTTTCTCCTACCAGTGTTGCTTGAACATGCTTGCCCTGATGCCACATGTTTCTCAGAAACCTACAGAGGAGTGTTATCAACACCACAATTGCTCGAATCCAGTGTCGATGTGTTTCTCATCCGAATCAAGAAATGATTCTCACATAATTATCTTTTGTTCGGTTCATGCAAATTCAATTCCATACACCATTGGTGAAGCACCGACTCTCATGTTACGTTTACTCCATATCCACGTTGCTGAAGGAGAGCGGCCTTTCAATTATTGGGTTTTTGGTTCCAAGTGAATGATTGTTTCATGGGAGTAGGAGTTGCGGCCAGATTTCAACAGTTGTGGTCTTGTAGTCTTTTAAATATTACTTAGTACTGGCACAAGATCTTTATAATCCTATGTGATCCATCTTCGGTTTGCCGAGAGTTTACATGTGTTGTTAAGGAACTTTGCAAAGAGTCAATACGAATCCTCACTCTTTCATTGGTCTAAATATCATTCGGAGTCCAGTTGTCCAGGAAAAACTAGAATACTTCTATTTCAACTCACAGGTGATTAGGTAATAGTGTAATTCACGAATGTTGCATGAAGCAAGATTCACCTGTCTAGTATCACAGGTATAGGTACTACTCATTTATATCATTCAATCCTATTCAAGACTTACAAGACAATTAACACCATTGACATGATTAGAGAAAAAACTCTCCACCATTTCACGATAGGATATAGTTTTTTTCAACATGGTATGGCATAGAATTGCTTTTTTTATATCGATAAGGATTTGCTTGGCTCAATGGTTGCATGAATTATTTAATCAATCAGTATTGCTAAGTATTAGTTGAACGAATTGCTTATTTTCATTTCTGGTTAGCGCATTCGCCATAATTTGGAATGTCGTGAGAATAAATCAAAGCTTTCAAGTATACTCAAATAAATACTGTCTGTAGGTTAATCGAGGAGGTGGTACATTCATTATTCCAAATTTTTTGGGATTTTCTCTCCTCGTTTCTATAAAATAAAAATATGAATATGAAAACATCCTGTAACTCATTTGATTGCCAACGTCACCAATTGTCATTGAAAACTGAAAAGCTTCAAGACATTATACGACTTCGTTATTGAAATAATGTCTTCTCATATTGAAAACGGGAGCAGAACCGGTCCCGAAACGTCCAAAGATAAGTGAAAATTTGATATTTTTTCTATATACCTTTATTTCCCTTCTCCAAAAAAAATTTTTTCAATACAAATTGTCACTGACAAGCTAGTGAATTTTTCTTTTAGGCTCTCTGATAGGAAAATTCTTTAAACGCAGTGACATTTTGGGGCAAATCATCTGAATTGTCCTTACTACACGTATATTGAAATAATATTCATATTCTTATTTTATGGAAACGAGGAGAGAAAATCCCAAAAAATTTGGAATAATGAATATACTCAAATAATTTAACGAAAAATTTTTGTTTGTACTTTGAGTTTACTAATTTCTATTGAATTATTTCAAAGCAAATAAACAGAATGAATTTCAATATTGACAGGTCACCAAATTTCAGTAGGTATACATTTTTCCGAAGGTGCTCATATACTATACGGAACTGAAGCTTGAATATAACTAATAAGAGGATACATGAAAATTAATTATTTTGTTGCCAAAATTTCCTTCTTAGATGAATATCCTGAAACATGTCGATTTTTATTTTCAATTTGCCACATTTATTAGAATAAATTATATAATACAGGGTGATCCACGTTTACGTAATGACGACCGCGATTTTTTTCCTTGGAACACCCTATAAATTATTGACTTCTTGGAATCTCCATGGAAATCTGAATTCGGAAGTTTATAACACATAGGGTTTGTATAGAGTGTGTTCGTTGAACTGAGTGCTTTAGTAATGTAGTGGATGAATCAATTTTCATTCATACTACCAATTTCTGAGAAATCTCCTGAAGCAGGTCGATTTTTATTTTCAATTTTCTACATTTATAAGGAAACATTGAATATAGAGGATGATCTACTCTAGAGTTAAGTATGTCGTCCGCTACACTTTTGCCTAGAACACCGTAGGTATATATTATTATATTTTTGAAATCTTCATGAAAAGCAGGATTAAAAAATATATCACTTACAAGGTTTATGGTAAAATTATGAGTAAGTAAATTCGTCAAAAATTCGAGGCAGAATTTTTTGAAAAACGCTCCGAGCCGTATGATAACTGTAACTAGGAGAGCATTGTGAAACTCAGGAATTGATGTAAGAAGTATTCATTCACCACAATCCCTGGACTATAATCCAACCATGATTGTTTGTGTTTCATAATAAGAATAGACATCATGAACACCAACAAGAACGGTTGAAAACAATTCTCCAACACCAAAATGATAAAAAAATTTCTTCCAAGTAGGTTTATTCGTCTATTTGACCATGTTCCAATATATCCAAAACATGCTGTGCAAAATTAATTTCTTAAAATTCTGTTACGGAATATCCTATTTCATTGAAAGTGATACAAAGAACACAGCCTAATCATCATCTCAGCAGGAACCTTTTCCTCTCGATTCCAGGAATATGCAAATAAAGCAGAATTAACAAACATGATAAAATTAAAATGGGCGGATACGCGCAAAGGGCAAAATATTTAATGGGGCTCAAACCGGAATGAATCCCAAATGGGGTCTGAATCGAAACGCTCCGTATATCCAGATAATTGGATAGCAGCGAAGCAACGGATCAAGTCCGCTAGATAACTAACCCGGTGGGACAATGAATACGCGATAGACTGTGATGCGTCTGCTTTACCTCCACCGCTGGAAATGAAGATCCTTCACATTCTGAATGTTTTGCTGAGGAAATGATACTCGTATATCTGGAGCGTCGGTCCGAAAACAATCCACGATTCAGACAAGAGAGACAATGTTGCCGTAACGATGATGGCGAATCAACAGATTTGTGAGAATGAACCTATCTGGCAGTTAGGACACTATATATTATAGTTGTTTATGTACCAGGTGTGTTATATAGATCCTAACGCCCGACAACGCTCGTACGAATGGGAATTCTCAATGTCAGCGTGAATTAGTGGAATCCGTCATTCCCTGGAATGCCTAGTCATTTCACGTATTGTCGGCAAACAGCGTAACAGCGTAACTTTCATTTTCAGCCGTTACTCTGTTTGATGGAGGGTTGAGGAAGGAAAACATCCTTTCTGCATATGCATAAGAAGAAAGACTATTTTTCCGCCTAAATGAACCTTCTTCCTAGAAAGTATATTTTTCAGAAAATTACTTGAGAGAACAGAAGAGACTACTGCTTCTAAACAACCTATGCTGACTCGGCCTTCCGTCATCAAAGTAAGGTTGTCGCTCACTTGTCCGTCACAGCACAGCACGGTGCCGTCCGTCACCTGACGGCAACGGTTAGTTGGCGATAACCAGCAGACCGTAACCGGCAAAATACCGCTCTGCCAAATATTGCTGGTTCTAGTTCAGTCACAGATCACCTGAATCTCTATTCTGTGATTCAGTTATCATCTAGAATCAGTTCAATATGTATGTCAGCAGTAGTTCCGATGACGAAGACATTGTAGTTGCCGCATTATTGGCCAGAGGAGAGAAAAAAAGAAGAATGTGGGTTCATCCCATCAACCAGAAGAGAGCAAATCCCATCAACCAGAAGAGAGCAAATCTCGGAGAATTCCATCATCTTTTCAGTGATCTGAGAATTGGACAAAATAGACGCATCAGACAGGTTTGCTCAAGTTTAAGCTTCCAGGCGCTGGTCGACGGTGCGCTCACTTGTCCAGTCCATCACGGCACGTTCCGAATTTCGCCGGATAGGATCGGAGACCAGCAATCCGTTCCGGCGCCGTCCGCTTCGGACTGAGCCGTGCCGGCCTAGTCCGCGGATGTCCATTTGTTTACATTATTTTAATCCTATCCAGTTTTCAACGGGACGTGCCGTGCTGTGCTGTGACGGACAAGTGAGCGACAACCTTACGCTGTTTGCCGGCAATACGTGAAATGACTGGGCATTCCAGAGGATGAAGGATTTCACTGTTTGACGCCGACATATTATACAGTGTGACCCACTTCTAATGGAAATACCCCTGTATCTTACGTAATCGTTGGGTGAGGATCCTGAAATTTGCTGGAGCGAGAGATATACCAAAAATGCACTCTATGACCAAATGGGGTCATCTTCAGTCATTTCAGATTCGGAAGGAGGATGCCCAATAATTCACTAACGATTCATATTTTTCCTGGAAAATTTCCAGTACTGGAAAATTAAATTTTGTCGCACTTTTTACGGAAGCACCCCCGTATCTTACGTAATTGACTTTATCTCTGGACTTTCCCTTCCTCCTGCAATTATCAGAACCCTACCTCAATAATCACGTGAGATACTTGGAGGCTTCCATGAGGAGTGAGACAAAATTAAATTTTTCTGAACTGAAAATTTTCTAGGGAAACTATGAATAGCTAGTGAATTTGGCGTCCTGATTCCGAATCCGAAGTGATTTTCAACCTATTTTGACTCCAAATATCATTTTCTGGAAATTAGGGTGGTTCCATGGCTGTTGGCGAGCAGATTATATCACTGAAGATGACCCTATAGATATCCGTAGTGGATATCTATAGAATATACTACATTCGAATGTATAGTTCAGTGGGTACAACTACAAAATTTGAATTAAAAATACAATTCACAACGAAAAAGTCATTCAACTGAATAGATATAAGTATAAATCACATGAAATGATATAAATTGAACCGTCTGTTCCATGTTTTTCTCATTAGTAGAATATATTATTGATATACATTCTTCAATTGAATATTTTCTTCATAATAATCGGAAAAGAGATAAACATAGTATACTTAATTGGGTAATAGATAAGTTGATAATAGTTGTACTCACCAAGTAACAATTCAACCATTCTATCTGCAGATTGCATTTCCATACGAGTTATAAGTTATTGGTTATATATAGTAGGTATCTGAAAATGGAATAAAATCAATTCTGGTTAAATCTATTAGGTATATACCTACTGTTTCAAATATGAAGTCCAGAAATCAAAAAGGACAAATTAGCATACATATACCTTTGTAACAAAGTGAATGATTTCAGATCAAATGTATACTATTTCGAAAAAAATTGAATACGCACTGGAAACAAGTCTTTAAGTAAGTTGTTCAAAAGGTTTCTTTGAATTATAATACTTACCAGACATTACAGTCATCCATGAGTGGATTTCTCAAAATCACTATTGCTTGAACATCTTGTTTTGGTTCAGATCACTATATTCATGTTTGGCTTCTGAAGAAGAATAGTAGTGAGCTGTGGTAGTAAGTAAAACAAATGGCTACCTAACAAACTGTTTACTTACTCACTGGCAAGGTTAGTTCTTGAAATGTCTTGCGATTTAATTCAATCCATATACCATAGATTAATTAAGAGACCAAGCAGGAATCTTTGAAAATTAGGAGAGTCTTGTCATTTCATATCAGTTTTCGAAGAACATCCATTCAAACTCGAAAACAATCCAGATCACAAAATCACAAAGGTTGGAATGTAAGTTGTAAACAACCTCTCAGGCTCGACAAACATGGCGTCGTATTGTTTCGCTCTCCTGTTGCTGTTGCTCTTCTGCCCCTTTCCTGTCTGCCACCTTTCCTTTTCTTGTACCTAGGTATTCGATGGTGATTGTCGATTGTTTACGCGGTAAATATAAAGGACTAATCGCATATTTGATTAAGCACGCGATGTTCTCATGAAGAATGAAACCAGAAAAGGAAGGATTATTCCTGTAAGAAGTAATATTTTACCACAGTATATACCTATCATCGAGAACGAGTAAACCTGATATTTTATAATCAATATATTTTTTTTTATTAAGATTATACATAACAAGAGTTATATTATATGAAACTACCATCGAATTTCTAATCAACATGTGAAACATGTGATTTGCATGTGATATTTGTGACAATTCGTTTGTTTTGAACCATTTTTGATTGATATTGCTTGTTCGACAAACGAATAACTTATGGACGTCTAGGTGATCCGCATCAGAATATCCATTTAATATCTGCTGATGGATATCCAATGGATATCCATTTCATGTCCAAGGATATCTCGACCTGATATGTATTTGAAACATATATCCAAAGGATATCGTGAGCTATCTGGGATAGACGGTGTCTATCTTGAGTGTGTTGGATGAGTATATACTTTCCACTACTGGTGAATGTGAGTAATATGAGGAGATGGAACTGATGCATGGTACACTGAGAGAACAGTTAATTAACAATAAAGAAATTTCATTTATTTTTAACGAATGACGTTGTTGAATATGGACTAACTAACATGATTTCATCACAAACTAATGGTATTTTAAAAAATTACAAACGAATATACAGGTTAATATTAAGTTATAATAATCTTGATCTCATGAAACATATATTAAATATTAACAAATATCACTTTGTGGACACTATACCCCAGTTTGCATTAAAATAGATTTGTTTATAATAATGTAACGTTACTTTAAATTCAACAACGTTTTCTTTATTCAATCGACTGTCACTTATATGTTAAGTTATCTATATTAAAACTTAATACACTGCGTTTTAATTTTAGCTTTTCCAGTGTTGTACAGAAAGGAGGCATTGTTTCAATAAAGAAGCATTACTAATAGCATAAGGAATCATTTTGTTATTGATAAGTTATGCTTCGTCAATATATAATATATTGTTTGGTTATTGATAGTTAATATTTTGAGTCGATGATCGATGGTTCCAATTGTTTTTTCCTAACAGAAAGAATAAAGAGTCTCTGAGAACAAATGTATTTAAGCAAAAGTTTACAGTATAGTTACATCACATATATCTTGATATCAAAACATCTGAATAAAAAGAACTGAAATCAGACCACAAATCCAGGTGATAGTTATTGTGATTCTGATGGTGATGGAAATGACGAGTATGCTGCAGAGTGCCAATGGAGTCCATTTCGAAAAGCTTTTTCAGCTCGCTGTCTGTTGAACTTCAATAAATGTGTTTGTGTAATCTACTTCTTATATGTACCATTGTATATATGGTTTAAATTGTGTAAGTCGTGAAACACCCTGAATAATGTGAAAATAACTTCTGATGAACCCAGCAGTTAATCCAAAGTTTTATCCATTATTTGCAGGGGACCTTGTATAATATGTATCCCCTGGATACATTCATATATACAATGGAAGTACTTTGGACGTTCAGAAAGTATCCACAGTAGTTGTTATTTGGATGTTTTCTGGACATCCATTCCACTAAATATGGACATACAATGGACCAATGGACGCACAATGTGAGTTTATTGAATCTTTTCAGGACTTGAAACGTACGTCCAGAGCAATCGAATATATACATTGAACTAATTCTGGACATCTAATGTATGTCTTGAACATCCATATTAAACGTCTATTGTTCATCCATTGTACGAATAGGTACATGTGCTGTGTGGGATGGGAGTTACGCATACCTTAAACAAAATCATAATCAATATTGTCCCTCGCCACCTAGTTTTGATAGGGTGAGGGGTACCTTCGAAAATCTGCAGCTGATTGTTCCATTTTCAATAAGAAATCGATTTCCTTGTTTTACGATCCTTGGAAGCCGACAGAAAGCCCCTATTTTGCTTTTTTGAGACATTTCAGTGATGAGTGTAATGACACCAGATAGAATAGCAAGATAAATAATATCATGGCATGATTTTTGTTGAAATATTATGTTACCTACCTACCTAATGATTCTGGATTCTGATTAGACGTAATCAAATTGTAATTTGTGCCCGCTCCATTCATGAATATCAAGTTATCTTATATTAGTCATGTTAGTTGACGCTTTGATTTGGTATAAAAATAATAATATCTGGCCAATGTATGAAATTACCGTTAGAAACTGAAAGAGGATGAGGAAAACAAATCCTGAAGTTGAGAATTTTCTAATTTCCCTTTTGGGATCCAGATGATGTATTATTGAGAGAAATATTCGTTTTTACTATATTATTATGCATCAAATCATTTTTTGCGGACGAGAGTGAGCTATTCGAGTTGGACAGATAACCGTGAAAGATCAATGAAAATATTTTCATCATTGATCTAATAGGAACGCTTACTATCCCGCTTATTCGTTGGAGGAGACATTTATTTTAGACTTATGAACGTGGTTTCATACGGCATTTGCTAATAAACTGTTTCATTCTATTTTCTTGTGTATTCCGATACGGCAGGTGAGTTTTCTTTTGAAAAATAGTGAAGAAGTCATTGAAGAATGCCATAGAAGTGAACAAACAGAAATTTCACGATAGAATGATTTTATTTATCGCCGCAAAGTTGGTGGTCTCGGGTTGGTAACATTGTAGTTTTTTTCTTTCAGATAATAAAACGTTCTTATTTTCCTCTACTTGTGATGTGATATTATGTCTCAGCGTCAAGAAGAACTGTTGTTTTGAATCTCATTCCAAATAAATATTTGGGATCATTTTAGTAACTGAAGTACATAGTAGTATATATACTATAATTGTATATTTGTACATATCAACTGGCCACCGAACTCCATTGATTTTCTTCAGCCCGAAGTAATCTGAATTGTGTATTCTGTGCAGGCTTTGTCACTTACACCATGCGCCACCTTAGGAGTTGCACTGTTGGGACGCAAGAGTTCCTTGCCGTTCCTGGGATTTGAAATCATGACCTCTCGGCCATGAGTCGGACGCTCGTCCACTACGACAACCTTGTCTGAAATGAATTACTGAAAATTCATCTTGAATGATTTCAACGATGTTTTATTTCCTATAGTGTATTCAAACCGAGGACACGTCCTCTGAAGCCTTCAGCTAAGGTGTGAAAATGAAATGGCATGCATATTATACACCATATCGAATCACATGTTAATGAATTGAGGCAATTCGTTATAGAAATTCAGAAAGTAAATAGATTCCGGCCTCACGAAAAAAGCTGATCCCTCCGCTTGAAGAGCTTTATTATTTTATATACCTATATTATATATGCAAGTTTTTGATGAGTCAATTAAAGTTGCATTTCTAGTATAATATTTCTCAGGAATAGTGTTTTCCAAATTAAAATTTTGTTTGTTTCCATATTGATGAAGTCATTATGTACAGTTCCAGTTTATATAGTGAATCTGCTTTGGTCACTTGATCATATTATAATAAGCTCGCAGATATATTACACATTGATGACAATGGTAGTTAAATGGTGAATGATTAAGATCTTGGTGCACTTGAATGTCCATTTCATCATGTGTAACTAGTTCGAATTATGAAAAATTACTATATACATACTTTTTTTTTCTGATATTATATGGCGAAATTGAATGATAAACATTGAGTCATTATCAAGTTATTCCTGAGGAACTATCTCAATTTTTCAATCCCACAACACTCTGTATTTTTGTAACTATATCTACTCCATGTTGAAATTCTCAAATCACTACAGCTATCATCTGTGAGGTATATTATCATTCGATTTACTCAACACCCTGTTCATCGTCGTATTGCTGCAAAACGCCATTAACTAATATTTCCTCAGTATTGAGATAATAGAACGTGATAGCCAATTTCAAGTCAATTCAGTTAATTCTA
>OU896713.1:29800510-29976832 GCA_918026855.4 Phaedon cochleariae
CGAGCGAAAATAGCCAATCTCGATGGCGTCACTTTTCGAACAAAGGAAAGAGAAATGCACTAAATCATAAAAATTATATAAGCCTCAAACTGTGCGATATGCATTTGGTGCGGAAAATACTGAATCCACTTTTTGAACCCAGTAGCAGTAGCTGCGAATTCCACGATGAGCACCGATGGTACAAAAAGCTATCACAGAACGTCGAACGTGACCAAACAAGGAAACAAATGGCGGTGATAACCAAGCAAGGATGAACCGGAAATGATTATAAAACACATCACCTCATATGTATGTCGGAGGGAAGTCTACCAAAACAGAGTGAAACACCCTCCACACTAAAAATATCTATCGGTTCAACCTTCCTTGTCTTCAAAGTACGGGCAGCGGCCTCTAGACGCAGCGAACGAAAGCAGAAGCGAGGCTCGCAATATTCAGTTGTATACGCGCTGAAGTTTCAGCATCGCGAATCATCTTTGGACAGTGCCGGACTTACAGAATCTGACCGTGTGTAAAACTTGAGAGGACTTGATGTGAGATGCATTGAAATGTTAATGGCCTTTTTCTCTTTCTTCAATTTTACCAGTTTCTTTCTGTTGTTTTTGTACTAGATTACTTGTATAGTAGAGGAATTCTGAGTACCTATCAATTGGATTTTGTTTGTGTTTTCGTTTTGTTCTCAGAACCGGAGGATGTGTCACGGATGAAACCACTCAGTTTAATCAAGTCATTACACTTCCAGATCCAGGTCATACCAAATAATCAAACAATTAAATCAATTCAGCTCCAATGAAACGAAGACGTCCACAAAGATCGAACAGTTTGCAAAGCAAGTAATTGATCAATGAACTGAGGAGTTTCACGACCTGGACTCAATCTGAGTAATATTGGGAAGTTTTAGCAAACAGAGCAAATCGTTCGCTAATAAATGCGTATATACTACACGGTGGCAGATGGAACAGTCAAAATTCAGTCATTAATGAAGTGATTGAGTCATCGGTGATTTACGATTCACCTCCCAAGTTTTACGAGACTCCAGAGTCTAGACTAGACGACCCATCCCGGATGCATAATCCACACGGCGAGCTTGGTATCAGTACTATTAGTAATGTAAGTACCTCTATCATTTGTTTCGATTGTTAAGTTGGCCTTACAGTAATCAGAACTCACTTTCAACGCTGCTAATCTCGTGTAAGAACCTTTAGTTATTTGTTAGGTAGATCCAGGAATGAGGTAAGAGATTCCAATAATGAAGAGGAGTATCGCACGTTACCCTCGTAAGAACTTGTCATTTCCTCCAATAACACTTGATTTTGTTACGATTTTTCCCATCACAATTGGGTTTTCATGGTACACAAGATTCTTCTCACTTGACATTTAGTTACATTTGTTTTTTCAATTATTTCGATTTACACTTGATTCCTTTAGGAGTGACATTCGTTTTGATTTTTGATTTGATTCACTTTGTACACATGTAACTTTCCATTCATCTAAAATTGTTCTAAAATTGTTCTAAAATTGTTCTATCCGTCATTCGGTTGCCCCCTTACGAGCAACCCTCAGAAGTCTTCGAAAGACTTGTGCGAGCAAGGAATGACGGGAATCTACTTAATCGAATGAATTATCACCATTCACAATCTCGTTATTTATTTGCTTCAACTTCCTCTGTGGTCAGATCACCTCTTGCATGCCTTCACAACCCCCCATGATCTGAACCCAACAGCTCGGCACATCTCACAAGGAAACCTAGCTGCTATTATAGCCCATCATAGAGGACTCAGCCACCTCAGGAGGAATCGTACGCACCCCTCGTAGTCACCCCTCGTACTTACCCCCGTGGTACACAGGTAGGGGGATCACCCTACCGAGACGTAAGGTGGAGGCCTCAAGCTACTTCGTGGCAACATGTCACTTGTCAGCTGTCGCCTTTTTTGTGTTTCATGCTCCATGTCATTTGTAACGTTTCACCTGTCACGTGTCACCTGTATCGTGTCATCTGCCACGTGTCACCTGTAACGTGTCATCTGTCACTTCTCATGTTCCATGCCTAATGTCATCTGTAACTCGTCATCTGTCATCTGCCGCTCCTTGTATGTCATGTTCTATGTCAGCTGTCACTTCTTGTGTTTCGTGGTTCATGTCACGTGTTGTTTGTCTTTTTCGTGTTCAATGCTAAATGTCATCTATCATCTGCTTCTCCTTGTGTTTTATGCTCCATGTCATCTGTCACTTCTTGTGTTCCGTGCTCCATATCATCAGTCACTCACCATCTTTCACGGTGTCATCTGGAACGTGTCATCTTGTGACTTCCGGTGGAGATCATCTTGTGACGTCACTCTCGGCGGCCGCCATCTTGTGCTAGTACCGGACTACGTACAATATTTGGTATTGATCTCAAAAGAAATAAAACCTACCAATTCTACTACCTGTCATGTTGAGGTCGCTAATAGAGACGATTTTTATGGAGTTATATAGAGATGAGTAGGGGAGGTCTGTCAACAGTGGCCATAGCAAGTACAGTGGCCATCCTTAACTACTATCAGACAATGATAAATAATAACCGTAGTACCGCCGTAATAACAACATATTATTTGATCTAATGTTCAGTCCGTTGATGTCTGTAGCAGTTTTATAATTTTGTTCTCGTTTCTATAAAATAAAAATATGAATGACACCCTATATTATACCCCTGAAAAGTGTTTTCTCTGCCTCACTGGAGCTCTGAGAAATAGAATAGAATAGAATAGAAATAGAATAGAATAGAATAGAATAGAATAGAATAGAATAGAATAGAATAGAATAGAATAGAATAGAATAGAATAGAATAGAATAGAATAGAATAGAATAGAATAGAATAGAATAGAATAGAATAGAATAGAATAGAATAGAATAGAATAGAATAGAATAGAATAGAATAGAATAGAATAGAATAGAATAGAATAGAATAGAATAGAATAGAATAGAATAGAATAGAATAGAATAGAATAGAATAGAATAGAATAGAATAGAATAGAATAGAATAGAATAGAATAGAATAGAATAGAATAGAATAGAATAGAATAGATAGAATAGAATAGAATAGAATAGAATAGAATAGAATAGAATAGAATAGAATAGAATAGAATAGAATAGAATAGAATAGAATAGAATAGAATAGAATAGAATAGAATAGAATAGAATAGAATAGAATAGAATAGAATAGAATAGAATAGAATAGAATAGAATAGAATAGAATAGAATAGAATAGAATAGAATAGAATAGAATAGAATAGAATAGAATAGAATAGAATAGAATAGAATAGATAGAATAGAATAGAATAGAATAGAATAGAATAGAATAGAATAGAATAGAATAGAATAGAATAGAATAGAATAGAATAGAATAGAATAGAATAGAATAGAATAGAATAGAATAGAATAGAATAGAATAGAATAGAATAGAATAGAATAGAATAGAATAGAATAGAATAGAATAGAATAGAATAGAATAGAATAGAATAGAATAGAATAGAATAGAATAGAATAGAATAGAATAGAATAGAATAGAATAGAATAGAATAGATAGAATAGAATAGAATAGAATAGAATAGAATAGAATAGAATAGAATAGAATAGAATAGAATAGAATAGAATAGAATAGAATAGAATAGAATAGAATAGAATAGAATAGAATAGAATAGAATAGAATAGAATAGAATAGAATAGAATAGAATAGAATAGAATAGAATAGAATAGAATAGAATAGAATAGAATAGAATAGAATAGAATAGAATAGAATAGAATAGAATAGAATAGAATAGAATAGAATAGAATAGAATAGAATAGAATAGAATAGAATAGAATAGAATAGAATAGAATAGAATAGAATAGAATAGAATAGAATAGAATAGAATAGAATAGAATAGAATAGAATAGAATAGAATAGAATAGAATAGAAAAGAATAGAATAGAATAGAATAGAATAGAATAGAATAGAATAGAATAGAATAGAATAGAATAGAATAGAATAGAATAGAATAGAATAGAATAGAATAGAATAGAATAGAATAGAATAGAATAGAATAGAATAGAATAGAATAGAATAGAATAGAATAGAATAGATAGAATAGAATAGAATAGAATAGAATAGAATAGAATAGAATAGAATAGAATAGAATAGAATAGAATAGAATAGAATAGAATAGAATAGAATAGAATAGAATAGAATAGAATAGAATAGAATAGAATAGAATAGAATAGAATAGAATAGAATAGAATAGAATAGAATAGAATAGAATAGAATAGAATAGAATAGAATAGAATAGAATAGAATAGAATAGAATAGAATAGAATAGAATAGAATAGAATAGAATAGAATAGAATAGAATAGAATAGAATAGAATAGAATAGAATAGAATAGAATAGAATAGAATAGAATAGAATAGAATAGAATAGAATAGAATAGAATAGAATAGAATAGAATAGAATAGAATAGAATAGAATAGAATAGAATAGAATATGATGGAATAGAATAGAATATAATAGAATATAATAGAATTTTTTTTTATCGCTTGGAGCGCACGAAAGGGAACCCCTATAATGTTCAAAGAACATCGCGCGTTCCTAGGGAGGATAGGGACAGGAGGTAGGTATTGGAATTTTTTTTGAACTTTTGGAGATTATATGTTGTTGGGAATACTTCCACAGGCAATGAATTCCAGAGCCTAGCCGTTCTATGGATGAAGGAGTCTTGATAAAGTGCTGTTCGACATCGTTCGAGGTTGACAACGAAAGGATGTGCTGACTGGGCTTGTCTAGTTCGTCTGATTGGTATTGCTAGTGAAGGGATGATAGCAGAGATTTCCGAAGAACATTTCCCGTGGAAGTATCGATAGAAAAGTGAAAGGTCGCCGACCTTTCTACGGTGTTCCAATGATGTCAAAGAGTGAGTGAGTGTGGCGTCACCCACCAGGCGAATGGCTCTTTTCTGGATGGAATCTAAGAGCATCAGCGTATGTTTTGGTGCTGAACCCCATATGTGGGAACAGTATTCTAGAACAGGCCGTATCTGCGCTTTGTATATCATGAGAAGCTGTTGAGGTGTAATGTAGCTTTTCGCCCGGAACAAGAATCCGAGTTTTTGTGAAGCAGCTTTTGCGATGGATCTGACATGATTATCCCATGAAAGAGTGTTGCTGATGGAAATACCGAGCATAGATATGGTGGGCTTGGTGGGGATGATGGAGCCAGACATCACAATATCGGGCATACTGAGTTCCGCCTTTCTAGAGAAAATGCAGGCTTGAGTTTTGGTGGCGTTGAATTCCACTAGGTTGTTTGTTCCCCAGGCTGTGATTTCAGCAAGATCTTCATTGACAGCTTAGAATAGAATAGAATAGAATAGAATAGAATAGAATAGAATAGAATAGAATAGAATAGAATAGAATAGAATAGAATAGAATAGAATAGAATAGAATAGAATAGAATAGAATAGAATAGAATAGAATAGAATAGAATAGAATAGAATAGAATAGAATAGAATAGAATAGAATAGAATAGAATAGAATAGAATAGAATAGAATAGAATAGAATAGAATAGAATAGAATAGAATAGAATAGAATAGAATAGAATAGAATAGAATAGAATAGAATAGAATAGAATAGAATAGAATAGAATAGAATAGAATAGAATAGAATAGAATAGAATAGAATAGAATAGAATAGAATAGAATAGAATAGAATAGAATAGAATAGAATAGAATAGAATAGAATAGAATAGAATAGAATAGAATAGAATAGAATAGAATAGAATAGAATAGAATAGAATAGAATAGAATAGAATAGAATAGAATAGAATAGAATAGAATAGAATAGAATAGAATAGAATAGAATAGAATAGAATAGAATAGAATAGAATAGAATAGAATAGAATAGAATAGAATAGAATAGAATAGAATAGAATAGAATAGAATAGAATAGAATAGAATAGAATAGAATAGAATAGAATAGAATAGAATAGAATAGAATAGAATAGAATAGAATAGAATAGAATAGAATAGAATAGAATAGAATAGAATAGAATAGAATAGAATAGAATAGAATAGAATAGAATAGATAGAATAGAATAGAATAGAATAGAATAGAATAGAATAGAATAGAATAGAATAGAATAGAATAGAATAGAATAGAATAGAATAGAATAGAATAGAATAGAATAGAATAGAATAGAATAGAATAGAATAGAATAGAATAGAATAGAATAGAATAGAATAGAATTTATTTCTCGAATACACACATATTACATACAACTATAATTAATTTTTTTCAATGGAAGATTTTCATGCATGCTGGAGCTCATGTGTGAGCTATTGAGAAGAGCAGTTCATTTTTAGTTTGTATTTACACAATTATAATAAACAATAACACAAATTGTAATGATAATAATAAAAAGAAATGAGATGGTGAAACATATTCGCAATATTTGAAAAATGCATCTGAGCTTACATATAAGTAAAAAATTACATATTGATATTGTAAGAATGAGTTAAAAATGTGTATGTTAATATTGTATAAATATAAGAACAAAAAGAAATATATACAAAATAATTCACAAGTTTATAAGTATAACAATCAAGCGATTTATAAGTGGGCATTGAAGAATTGTTCGGTATCGTAATAAACGTGGGTCTGAAAAAATTGTTTGACTTTATTTTTGAAAATATTTAGTGAAACTATTCCTGTTATTGAGGACGGTAGGTGGTTGAATGTTTTTGTTGCCATATATAAGGGACCTTTCCTGTTCACTGTATAAATGAATTGAGGTGGTATGTACTTGTTTTTTTTGCGTGTATCATGGTTGTGGACATCCGTGAATTGTTCTAGTTCATGTTTCTTTTTGAAAGCTAATAAGGAAAGACGATATAGATACAAATTTGTAATTGTGAGTATTTACAGTCTTTCAAAATGACTCCTACAGGATTCGATCCGTGTTATTCCACAAATGGCCCTGAGAGCTCTTTTTTGTATTACAAATGTGCTGTTGACATCTACTGAATGTCCCCAAAACTCTATACCATATTGTACTTAGCTGTAGAAATAAGCGTAATATACTGTTATTGCTGATTCTATACCGATATTTCTTCTTATGGTAAATATTGCGAAAGA
This sequence comes from Phaedon cochleariae, assembly GCA_918026855.4. Taxonomy (NCBI): domain Eukaryota; kingdom Metazoa; phylum Arthropoda; class Insecta; order Coleoptera; family Chrysomelidae; genus Phaedon; species Phaedon cochleariae. The sequence goes on from OU896713.1 coordinate 29,807,651, forward strand.
AAATAACTCCAAACTGAGGATTTCATCCGCCCTCGATGGTCAGATTGCACAGGATATACCACTTATGACTTCTTATCAGATGAAATATGTATCACATTCACCCGAGTGTTAGGGGAAGGTGGTTCAATTTCCCCGATAACCTACAAAAGTATCTTATGTTGCCTTTACGACGACTTGGGCCCTCTCACTGTAGTTGAGAGGTTCAGAGGTTAGGTTGTGTTAGCTCTTTATAGTATTGCAACTAGTCGTTCGATGAAATGGAGATTGTCCAGATAATCTGATGATTTTGCTTGATATATGTTCGATAATTCAGATTCCTTTGACTGTAGGACTCACCTCGTCAATGCGTTCCATTCACAAGTATTGAAATCCTCTTGAACGGACTAATTTTGAAACGTATACAAAATATGCTCACGAGAAGACTCAGTACGTCTTGAATATTGATTTCATTTTCGCAGATTGAATCCCCGAAAGGAATGAAATCAATATTTAAAACTATCCGCGAATATACATATACCATACGAACAGAAGTGGTAGTAACCCAGCCCTACTCATCATGGGTAGGCATGGAAAACGAGCACGTTCATCATCAGGAAATTCTGACGATAACAAAAGGGCTTACCGGGTTGGCATGGAAGATGATCAAGATCAATGTCGAGGTATTCTGGAGATAACAGAAGGGAGAAGATGTCGCGTAACTCTGGAAGTTATTCAGGAAGTGGTCGTATGGCAGGGGTGAGTCAAAGAGCTGCTCCGATTTCTCAACTCGAAGATAATACAAACCCTGGTATTTCAATTCAAATATTATTCCTGAATTCGACCCGATGAGATTGATGATTGATCACAACGCATCCTTATTCGCATGGCAAGAACATAGTGTTATATATTAAGATTAAAATCAATTTTATATGATAGTGACTAATTTTATACATTTATCAAATGTTATTAATTTGATTTACAATCATATATACACGCTTTGTCGAAAAGATATTATTCTTTGATGAAAAAGCATATTTTGATTGATTGATATATCAAGCCATGAATAAGCTAAAGGGTACAGCAATAACATGGTACGATAGTTTGATTAACAACGGAATAGGTTGGCCAAGTTACGGGTGCGGGAGGATTGAGAGGAAAAGTTGGTTTTGCACCTTCAAGTCTAGAAGGGACTTTTTTTCAGCACCTTGCTGAAATTGATGAATTGTATTTCAATTTCTCGAGCGAGGATGACTTTTTCTTTGTATTGGGTTCAATCAATGATAGCAATATAATGTCAGCAGCCGAGGCAGCCAATATTACGGATATCAACACCTTGGGTGCCTATTTGAAAAATAAGAAATTCTGAAAGAGGCTGAAAATGGAATTGATTATCCAAAACAAGGATTTTTCATGGATGCACCTACTTAGTACTAGTTAGTTTGAATTTGGAAATGAATCGGAGTATGAGTCGAAATCATTCGATAAAAAAAAGTATTTCAAAAAAATTAGCTACAACGCAGAAGATGTTATATCATTGTTCACGAGGATAAAAGGCCATATTAGTATAGCATGAAGGAAAAATACAAAGAAAAATGTGAAACTGAAAAATAAGATGAGAACTGAAAATGTTAAAATGATTATGAAAACGATTCTGAAAAATTTTGCATAAACATCCAAATGAATAATGTTCAAGCCTTCATTGATTCTGGTAGTGACTGTTCTCTAATGGGGCAACAACGAGCACTGAAAGTTGGTTTGGAAATTAAAACATTGGATGAGCCAGTACGTTTATCAAGTTTTCTGGGTACGTTAAAATGTGTTGATGAATACGTTCAACAATCGTATCTATTCAAAACTGTTTTCTACAAATAAAAATTCATGTCGTTAGCGATTCAATCCAGGATACACGTATATTATCATGATTGGACGGAACTTTACTGAGCATCAGAGTATATCGTATTATCGGGTGGGGAAAGAACAAACATTGAAATATTCCGAAAACGTGGAAATAATTGATTTGGATCTGCGATATAGCAGAAAATGATCTTTCGGTACTGTTTAATCTATATGGAACGTATAGGGAAAACTGACACTGTTGTGATGATAATGGATACTACTAGTCAATAACCAGTAAAGTTTCGTCCATATAGGATGTCAGCATCAGACAAAGCGATAATGAGGAAACGAATCAATGAATTGCTATCGGCAAATATTATGAAAAAAGTAACTCTCCATGAATATAGCAGTCCTGCCCTACTGGTAATGAAGAAGAAGAAAAAAGACTAGTTGTCGACTATCACGGAGAAGGTTAGGTTTCCACTGCCAGTCATAGAGGACTTTGTTGGGATGTTTGAATAAAAATAACGAATTGCTCAGAGTCTTTTATTGAAGATGACCGTATATCAGACAACCTTTCGGATTCGTGGTTGACATTTTAATCCCCGATCAAATCGGTTTTTCTCGGACCTTAGTCAGTCGTTTTTTCCTGAAGTTCGTTGACATGCGAGAGTTACCAAAATCATATATCTATTTGAACTCAATAAATTGGAACAAGGCAACGAACTTCATGAAATCATCATCAGCATAATACATATACAGGGTGGGTCACGGTAGATGGCACCTTAGACGTTTACGGAGAACGGGACATTAGATCATTCTGAAAATTTGACTACTCAAGTAATTGCTCTTGATCTATCGATCTAAAATATTTTCAGCTCTGCGGCGTTGCCGCTTCTATCGAAAAGTAGCAACAACTTTGTTATTTTGAATGGAACACCCTGTATTTTATTGCATCTCCAGATTCTCTCTAAAGAGCTGATTTCATCGATATACCATACTTGGGGTCTAGCGGAAATGATTACAGAGATATAGGGTGTGAAAAATCGACATTTTTCAACTTTAGGAATTTTTTTTGTCGAAACTATTCATTATTGGTCAAAACGACTTGCATATCCCTATCTCAACTTTTGATTAACTATCTACTGATATTTAATTGGGACATATACCGGGTGATCAAGAATCTGAATTCTGTACCACCCTGTATTTAATTAAATGTCAGTAGATAGTTGATCAAAAGTTGAAATAAAGACATGTGAGCCGTTTTGACCAATAATGAATAGTTTCGACAAAAAAAATTCCTAAAGTTGAAAAATGTCGATTTTTCACACCCTATATCTCTGTAATCATTTCCGCTAGTCCCCAAGTGTGATATATCGATAGAATCAGCTCTTCAGAGAGAATCTGAAGATGCAATGAAATACAGGGTGTTCCATTCAAAATAACAAAGTTGTTGCTAGTTTTCGATAGAAGCGGCAACGCCGCAGAGCTGAAAATATTTTAGATCGATAGATCAAGAGCAATTACTTGAGTAACCCAATTTTCAGAATGATCTTATGTCCCGTTCTCCGTAAACGTCTAAGGTGCCATCGACCGTGACCCACCCTGTATAACCTCGTATATATAACATTCCAAATATTAACAAAACATTCTTGGGCAATACCTGACACCTGAAAATTATAGTGAAACATACAGGGTATCAACCTATACAATTATTATATACATTATAGCAAATATAGAGGTATAGGTCTATGTAATAAATGTTCTTCACAACACCTCCTCCCTAATTATGAAAATTGTACCTAGGAACGGTAAAATCATCGCTAATCTGCGATACCTTACTACATTCATCCACCTTGTCATTTTTTCCAGTTTCTATCATGTCTTCTCCCTTTGCAGGATTGATTTCAATAGACGATGCATTTCTATTCACTTTTTTATTTCTGAAACGTTTGCATCTATAATACAAGACACAGCATAAGGCAGAAACAACAATTATGCTCACGAGGAAATATAATCTCCAATGGTGAGGCAAGTCGTCAGGATTGTTCAGTTGTAATTCGTTCTCGCTCTATTGCAAATAATCTAAATCTTTACTAATTTTGGTTAACTCATCAAAATTACCTGAAACCACCGTAATTGGGATATCGAGTGACTTCAACTTTGAACAAATATGTGTTGACAAGTTGAATTTTATTTCTTTTTTTATATCCGACGGTGCAATGTATGTGATTGTGATGTCGCTGGAAAAGTCTTGATAAAGTGTCAGAATAACTGACTTTGCATAGAATTTTCCGGCAAATTGAATGAATATTGGCTCATTGATTTTCATAACTCGCGTTTGACGTGACTCAGGGGATGGATGTAGTTGGCATGAACAATTCTGAACAATTCTGATACGCAACCTTCATGTAAGTGAGCTAAATGAATCGGTTTGATTTGTTAATAAAAATATTCATCTGTTAGAAAATTCTTACAACTAGATAATTCAACATCGCTAACTAAAAATAAATGCTGTTTAGTAACGTCTGAAAAAAAAAATTATTTTGGGGAACGACAAGAGCAGAAGTATTATTCCCTGAAGGCATAGGTGAACTAAATAGATAAACTAAATACTCAAATATGAGTATCATGAAATATTCCGTTCTTTCACCTTGAATATTGAATTTTCTACTCAGTTATTACTTATTATTTGATCAACTTAGTTTGCTGATGGAACGTTCATATAATTCCAGTTTATCGATTGTCACTTCATTACTCACTTATGAGAGAACAAGATGAATTTAATTGTTCTATATCGCTCGACCAGTGATCTACTCATTGTCTTCAACACCTGATGCAATCGGTTCTGAATCTTATTCAGAGAATTGGAAAAAGTTCGAAACCATTAAATTATCGAGCAGCCTCGTAGAGACTCACCCTATAGGAGAGAGCGGATCTGAATTTAGGTTGATGCTGCAGCCGGCTGTGAATCCAGAAATGATTAATGATTCCATGTCAAGCTGCTTCTAACCGTAGAGTTTTAGACATGTCTTTGGGCCTTTTTCGGCTTCTCTTCGCTCGTCGCCCCTGTATATTGTGCCCCTGCATTGCTCATGATATTTGAATATGCATTTTGTGAGTACTCTGTTTTTTTATATCGCTTTTTAAGTCCTAAAGGGCACCCTAACAATGACGGAAAGAATAAAAAATGGAAATTTCTATTGACATTGTAGAATTCTGTCACATAGTTGAAGTCAAACAGTAGAGTATGGCAATATGAGCAAATATATAAATGGATTAGAAATCATTCGAAATTCGACCTCGAATAATGAACATCAAATTGATTCCATATAGGTAATTTGCATTCAATATTTGATATGATGTGATCAGGAGATTGATATAGAAAAATACACATTTCAGTTGGTCAATTTCCTAGTGAATATATATATTACCTACCAGTAATACTTGAAAATACTAGAAACAAAGTCAACTTTACTGTGAAAAACGAAACACTAGTTAATATATACAGGGCTTATATTCAAAAAATCTTCTATTAGCTGGTAAAGAAAATAGCATAACCACAGCAAAATATTTGCAATAAATAGGCGCCAAGACAATTCTTTTGCTGAACTGAATAGATTGATTCTGCTCAAAGAACTCTATTAGACCCAAATAGAATATGACACTGACTCGTATCAAATAGTTGACTGATTTACAATACTTGGATACTTTGTTGCTACTAATAGATCGTCGAATAGCTACGGGAAATTTATATTTATTATTTTGGATAGATCACTTTATTATCACGCATGGATCATCTAACTGCTTCAGTAGGGTCGTGTGTATTGTGTGTTGATCTGTACTTGAATTCACATAGGTAGTAGACTGAATCGAAAACTATAATCCACAATCATAATAGAGAGAAAATATCTGAAAAATACGTATATACAGGGTTTAACAAGAGAACCGGAACGGTCGAATATTTCTGCAACGACTCGACCTAAAAATATTTAATTTGGTATACGGGGATTATCAGTGGTGCCGGATCTGAAAACGATATTTGCAACGTTGCCAGATCTACAGTTCTTCCTATGGATCCCTCAATTTCATTTTTTCAAATGTAATGCTACATATATTTTCAGCGCATTCGATTCGTCATGTTCAAATTACTACGACCCTATAATATAATATTTTAATTCGCCTAATTTTTGTTAATTTGGAAATTCAACATTTCGTTAAAAAACATCATCATCAAATTTCAATATCTCTAAAAATCGTAGCGTTATGACGATGAGAATTGATTTATTAGAAATTTGTTGACAAGTCTCATCTAAAAATATCATTCACAACGTGGTCAAATTTACATGTTATTTTCACGAAATCTTCTTAAGTATTTATTTAAACTTCTTCACTTGACAAGAAAACCATTTTATCTTGATGATAAACTGATGGTTGACAACAATAACAATGAAAGTTGATGAGCTATTTCCAAAAGCCACTTTATACATCTTGATTCTAACAATATTTGTTGAAGTACTGTTATAACCGGTTAAGGAAGTACATAACGTAAGAATTTTCAGAACTAAAATTCTATTCAAGATTCAAACATAATCAATAAGGTTTGGTTTGTTTCAGTATTCAGTTGAAAAAATGTATCTTACTCGATTGTATCAACTAAAATTTGAAAAGGAAGTTTAAATGCTACGATTTCTCGAGATATTGAAATTTGGTGATATTTTTTAACGTAATGTTGAACTTCCATATTAACAAAAATTAGGGGAATTAGGATTTGATACCACAGGGTCATAGTAATTCGAACACGACAAATCGAATGCGTCGAAAATATATATAGCATTACTTTCGAAAAAATAAAGTTGAGGGCTCCATAGGAAAAACTGTAAATCTGGCAACGTTGCAAATGCTATTTTCAGATCCGGCACTAGTGATTACCCCCGTATACTAAATTTCATATTTTTATGTCGAGTGGTTGCTGAAATATTCGACCGTTCCGGTTCTTTTGGGAAACCCTGTATAATATATGAAATTGGATGATATTGATTTGATTCATGTATAATTACTCCTCCTTCACTGGTTATGGATTAAACAAATACTTTAATAAATATAGGCCAACAGTCAACTGATTGAAACAATATAGGTTTCATAAAAAACAGACCGTTCTTCCATAACTATTCTTTACAGGCTGTTTCGAATTGATTGTCCGCATTGTATAGTATCTTGATGATATTGGCACTGCAAGAAGTAAGCTATAAGGCAAAACGAATGAGAATATCTGAAGAATTTGAAATGAAATATCTCCACAATTGTATTAAAAAACAGATATAGCCATGTGTATTCGTTGTTTTATCATATCGCATATAATAACTGAGATATCTATATCCTACGATTACAACCAATTTGAATGGACTAGAGAAATAATAGCAAAATGACTCAAAGTGTATTTGTTGGCTCATAGTTCCAGGGCAAATAATTATTTGTCTGAAATAGCATAGAATGCATTGAATCCAATACATATAGTTCCAGCAAAGCCCTCGATTTGGTCGATTTTTTAAAAGTACTTTCTGATCTGAGGTGACCACAATTGTCAGGAAAAATAGGTCGATTTAGATATCGAGGGGGAAATTCAATACTAGTATCGATTGATAGCTATGTCCATCCCCTTCAATCCCAGATACTACTTTGAAATTTGAAATGACACCCCATACCTCGACATTCATGCAATTCAATATCTAGCAATAATACCAAATCAACCAAGTGAGAAGACCTATTTTGCTCATACATATCAGTGATACAAGTTGATTATAATAACGAGAGGGAAGTTGAAAAATTTAAATACAGTCGAAAATTTTGCCAATTTTCGTTAAAGGTATCATTTTAGGTTGTATTTCGTGGTGTACATGAAAACACTAACTCTTTGACCTCATTAGAACACTGTGAAAATGTAGGCGGATTTTCACTTTTGTATAGATACTACCAAAGAAAATGTTCCGTAAAAATCACTGCTATAATTCCATCACTAGCAATAACAGTCAGACGAACCCGATAGGCCCAGTCAGTACATTCTTTCGTTGTGAACCTCTGAATATGTCGAACGGCATTTTGTCAAAACTCGTTTATCTGAAGCACATTGAAGCAATGGAATTCATTGCCAATGGTAGTATTCCCAAGAAAGCATAACCTCCAAAAATTCAAAGAAAAGTTTTACATCTTTCTATGTTTCCTAGGAAGGCATAATGTTTCACGAACATTAGATATATGAATTTTCTCTCGTGCGCTCCAAAAGATTGAAAAACAATGGTCACTAAAACTCTGTCATACAATATCGATGGGTTCACACTGAGAATTATATCAATATGTGGACATATTAAAGGGAAAATGTTCCAAAAAGTTCGTCAAGAATTATTCTCAAATAGGCTGTACTATTGAGCACAAAATATTGAAGCATATTTCGAATACTTGCTTCAAATATCTGTGTGAAAAATTGTATTTCATGAACTCTCTAACTATTGATGATCTCCAACCCAAATCATTAGAATTAATAATTATTATATGCTCTGGTCGAATTGGTTTTTGTTTCCGCCTGAATGTTATGCCATTCCAAATTATAAAGTAGGTGTGGTTGGGGAAGAATGGGATGAACATTGCATTCAATCGATACTGGTATTTTATTCCTTTACAATATCCAAATCGACCCATTTTTTCCGAGTATTGTGATTACCGCAGAGCAGAAGATTTGCTGGGTGGTATAAGTTTCTGAATGAAAGCCCTGTATAGTTTAGATATAAGTTCTATCAAGTACATTCCTAACTACAGAGTCTTGGTAACATGATTCAATGTACTGTCTACTGATATTATTCCTATGATTAGTAATGTGTCAACTGTAACCTTCATCGCATACATTACCGTTTAGACAAGGCGCGGTTTTTTAAGCGAATAAGGTATACAATCATCAAATTTGAAAGCAGATTCTATTCGTTCTTATGTGAGAAATCTGACAGAGATGAGTCTGAGAACTGTTCATGATCTTTCAGAACATGTCGAGAAAACATTATTCAATTCACGGTTATCGAATTCTATAGTGTTTTCGTTATCCGAAATTATAAAATATCTGCGTATTTCAAAAATCATGGAAACAATGAAGGAACTTTGTTATCAATAGATAGGTATGATTTTCAAATATCAGGAGGATTTGTTATCTAGACAAAATGAATAATAACAATATGTCTTGACAACTGGTCAACATGTTTTTCTCCATATAGTCATACCAACAAGTTTTTTGATTTCGCTATTGTTTCTCAAGGGCTTATAACGAATAGCTATAAGAAGATGGATGTGTATGATGTGGATACCAATCTATTAATTGAGAATCACTCAACTGTATGTTGGATTCTTCGAAATTTCGAAGTTGACTGATCAAGAAAGATTCAGATGACTTACTCGTCAGGTAGAAATGACAAGTTATTCGATTCCAGAAAACTCTGAAGATGTTATATTTTATTTTTTAGAACCAACGAGAGATCAAGAAAAGAGCTCATACCAATGATCGATGACAAACAAAAATAATATAATTGCATCATTTCCAAAATAATGGAGTGGAATAAAATAACGCTGTCACTATTATGCCATATTATATACTGAGTATGTGATTATTTTCAGTTTTGGAATATTACTTCCTGGTTGAAGTAACACACGAAAGGGAACAGGCGCGTAAAACAGATGAGGATAAAAAGAAGAATGGCCCCAATGGAATATGAATCAATATTGCCATACTTTTTTCAGAAAAGTTTTCAGTTCCAATTCATCATTCTGTTTCGTTCTCGACACTTACCCTGTATTTATCTGCAGATCTGTATCAGTAATTGAGCTCATAATCAATACTGGATATAGCCTGAAAATTGAATAACTATTCATGAAGATCAATCCACAATTACCATATAGAACCTAATTCTTAGACGAACCCAATTGAACTCAGATTTCATCCTTCGACCCATTTCAAAAGAGAAGGGCAAACCTCATTATAAAGTAATATTCTATAATGTTTGAAACTTCCAATTTCGAGAGTTGTCCCCGAATGTCAGCGATCTTAACGAGATTGTGGCACGACGGAACCGAATACGAAGTGGAGGGTATCAAACTCAACCCGTCTCATTATCCTCGAGTTCGTATGCAGGGCGCCATCTGATCACTCGATAAAATATTACTGTCATTTTTCATCCTCCTTCAGCAGCCTTTTAGTTGTCAGATAGACTTGATCATTGGGGATATTAAAAGAGCTGAATGATTACGCATTTTTGTTATATTTTATATTCAAATTTTTCAATCAAAAGTTGTGAGTGGATTCTCAAAACTTCTCGAGCGGATGAAGAACGCATCATTAATTATCACGAGCACAAAAATCCAAAGTTTTATTCCTCTCATATGAGATAGAATATTCATCTACCGACTAACCGAAGGTGCATGAATTTCATCCAAAAACATGTACCGATAATTTATATAATATTTCAGTTTGAAATATAATAATAAAAACCTCGTGATCATCCATTTGATATTATTTTTTCTGGTTCGTCCATATCAACGTCTACGAATTTGGTTCTTCTCCACGGTTTTCTTGGAAGAACTCCACTTATTGGTTGAGACACGGAAATAATCAATTCTTTACTCGCCTGTAGTATTATGCCCTAACCGGAAATAGAACAAATTGAAATGTACGTAACTCATTTTTTTTACCAAACTGTAAGTGGAATATTACAATCCGTCACAAATGGCCATGCTTACTCATGATCTATATCGATATTAACATAACCTATGGCCATGGACAAAACGTTTTATTGATATTGCCGAACTTTGATTCTTAAACCCGAAGCCAAATCCCAAGAAGAACCCCAACAAAAAAAAAAAGAATATTGCACATAATTCAATAAGACCCCTTTTCAAATCAAAATTAAGGTCCTATTGCACAAAACACAACTCTATGCGACACTAGCGGCGATAGCTAGAACTTCCCGAAACGAGTATTCATTGATTAACTCAGCTTCCGGGCTAAGGGCATAGTGATGGACCATCGGTGTCTTTATCTGGAGGAATTGTTACCGAAAGGAGACAGAAATCCAATAAACCCAAGAGAAGAAGAAGTATTTAATAAAGTCACTAGTTAGTCTAGTTTATGCCTGAGAACGTGTTTGTTTGTTTATTGTGGTTTTTAATCTGATAAAAAATAGGCATGCCTAAGGAAAATACAGTGAAGAACACTAATTGCTGTGTTTATGGATGCAATTCCAAAAAGTCGAGGAATCCTGAAATTCATTTTCATTATTTTCCAAGTAAAAATCAAAAAGTTCACATAACCAACAAAAGAGGAATCATAGAAGAAGTTGATCGACGTAAAGCATGGGAGAATGTTTTAATGATGGGAAAACCAGTAACTAAGAATATGCGAGTATGCTCACGACATTTCAGACCTGAAGATTATAGAATGAAAACAGGTAAGAGTGGAATTGATTACAATTGAGAGCAGTTCTTCATGTGTCTTGAAATAATTTCAGGGACTCTCACTATGAAAATATCTCCGCGACTTGGAAAACAAGCTGTACCTTCACAAAACCTACCAATGAAAACAGTTCAAGTCAAGACTTCAAATTCCATCAAATGTTCTAGACATAACAGATTAGTGAGGCGACAGCAGCTAAGAGAGCAACAGCCAATTCCAAGCACTTCTTCATCAGTCTCTGAGGAAATATGTATAAATGAAGAGATTGCTCAGACATTAGATCTAACAGAACGACAACAAGAGGCAGTTGATGGACTCTTGCAATTGTTTCAAACAAGAGATCCTTCTGAAACTAGGAAATGTGATAAGAGTCTCCAAGTTTGTAGTGGTGATTTCAGAATTGAATTCTGGCAAACTATCAAATCAGACTCTATGCTGAATTCTGTTAGTGGTGTACAAAATTTCGAATTATTCAAAGTCCTATGCAAACTAGTTGATGAGCTTTATCCACGCAAGAGGCATACTTTACTTTCTACTGCTGATAGTGTGCTGTTGGTTTTTATGAAACTGAAACTAGGCATCAAATTCAAAGTTATTTCTTTTTTTTTTCATGTATCACCTTCTTTATGTTCAAGAATATTTCAGGAATTCATTCAAATTTTGTCAAAAATTCTCAATTCATTTCTTGTGTGGCCTTCTTTAGAAGAATGCAGACAAAATATCCCTAGTTGCTTCAGAGATTTCCAGAATGTGCGAGTTATAATTGATTGCACTGAAATTCCAATCAACCAACCTAAATGTTTATGTTGTAGAGTAAAAACATACTCCTACTACAAGAAGAGGAATACAATAAAAATAATGACTGGTGTGAGCCCTGCCCCCAGTAGCACAGAATATCGGCTGCAAATCGGCTCTGCATTGGCCCAATATTTGAATATCGTAAATCGGTCGGATGATATTGTAACGATATTGAATAAATGAGCTGGACGGATCAATATGAATACAATGTTGATAGGCTTATATTTTTCAGGATCTTGAGAATCCTACATTGTATCGATATTCATAATGACATATGTGATGAAATCTATATTCCTCCTATATCCTGATGATTTATGTCTCGATATTGATAAATCTTCATGATAGATATATTGATTGCCTGATATCAGTTCATATTACAACTGGATATGTAACCTATATCGATAGAATGTATCTTGGAGGATATTGCAATGAAACATCAGGTTCAATATCGTCACGTGGACTTCTTGATTTCATATATGTATTCCATATCGAATACAAAACTGCTATTCAATGATGACATCCCAATATTCCACCAATATTGTTTGTGTGGATATTGGTAAATTATATGTATACAATAAAGAGTTGTATTCTTATGACACCATCATCTGTTTGATAATGAAGCAATATTGAGAAATGGAGATGACCTCGATATTGCAAAGAATCATCACGTTGGATATTGTGAGGTCGATCAATTTATTCCATATATGTGTACCATATCACAAACTCTATATGGATTCAATGATCAAATCCCAATATCCCAGCGATATTGTTCTAGTGGATTTCATCAGGATGAGGTTGCAGCAATATTGAGAAATGCAGATGATTTAGATATTGCGAAATATCATTATGTTCAATATTCTGAAACCGACTTCCTGATTCCATATATTTGTACCATAACCAGATCCCAATATTCATTCGATGCTGTGATCACAATGTGCAAGCAATAATATCATCCATAAATAGAAATGAAGATAATTCGATATTGGAAATAACTATTAGGATCAATATCGTGAGGTTTACTTTTTGTTTCCATTCATGTTAACCATATCAAAAACCCAAAGTCAATTCGATGATGAAATCTCAATATCAGAGCAATATTACCTATGCATATTTCAGTAAACTTTATGTATACAATATTGTGTTCTAATCTCTTGCAACTATCATCAAGATGATGAAAGAGCAATATTGTTAAATGATTATGATCATCATATTGCAAATAATCATTGTGTTCAATATTGTGAATCCAACTTTCTGATTCTATATATTTGTACCATAATCAGATCCCAATACTATTTCGATGTTGTCATCACAATGTGCAAGCGATATTATCCATCTTGAGTTCAGTCAGTTATATTGATATAATATTGAGGTGTAATCACTTGATACTATCAACAGGATGATAAAGGGATAATATTGAGAAATGAAGATAATTCTATATCGCAAATAATCATTAGGTTCAATATCGTGAGTTCAACTTCTTGATTCCATTAATGTGTACCACATCAAAAACTCAGTGTAAATTCAATGATACAATCTCAATATCTGAGCAATATTTCTAATGCTTATTCCAGTCAACTTTATGTATACAATATTGTGCTGTGATCTCTTGAAACTATCATCAAGATGATAATAGAGCAATCTTTATAAATGAATATGAATTCCATATTGCAAATAATCATAGTGTTCAATATTGTGGAACCAACTTCCTGATTCCATATATTTGTACCATAATCAGATCCCAATATCAATTCGATGTTGTCATCACAATGTGCAAGCGATATTATCCATCTTGAGTTCAGTCAGTTATATTGATATAATATTGAGGCGTAATCTCTAGATACTATCAACATGATGATAATTGAGCAATATTGAGAAATGAAGATTAGTTCAATATTGCTAGCAAACATCAGGTTCAATATAGTGAACTCACCTTCTAGATTTCATATATGTGTACCATATCAAACACCTAATATCAATTCAATGATGAATTCTCAATATTAGAGCTTTCTCGCGCACGTTCGAGTGTTACCGTTAACGACAAGACTAGTCACCACTGTTGCCATCTTGGTTTTGTCACTAAATCTAGTATTTTCAGTAGTAATACTATAATACTATAAGTACTTCAAAAGATTAGGGCTAAACATCGATAACTTTTGTTGCATATAATTACGAAGAGTATCAGTTTAACAGTTGAAATAATCCGATCACGATGCGAAAGGATTATTATGTTGAACGGACACGATTATTTTTAATTGTGCAGAAAGTTTAAGATGCATAATCTTGAAGATTTCAAAGTTCGAATTGTATTCGATGCGATTATTTTTTGCGTAGTTCTGAACGAACGTCTAAATTTGACCATACGCTTTGTTTGTATGTAACAATATGCATTGATTAGTAAATGGAAATGGAAATAATTCTAAAAAAATGGCTGCTCCAAGATGGCGGACAAGATTTGGTCCCATTCCATTCAAAATCGGTAAATGGGGGTTTTTGAGGTCGACGATCATGATATGTTTGTTAAAATTTGTAAATTCAAGATGGCGGCTTCCAAATAAGTTTATGTTTTTGTATAAATGACGATAACTCCGTTTTTATCAACACAAAACTATAACTGCGACATGTCATCTGTAAGAGGAAAAAAAGTTATTTGTAACTAAGTCATAGTGAGCTATGAGCTTCATTTGAACAACTAAAGTTGGTGCTGATATCTCAAATTCTAGAAGAGTTATCATATTTTTTTCGAATTCACTTCGAAAAACTCCCATGAGAATGTGAAATTCCTATCTGAATATTTTCATGAATAATGAAGTTACGGAGGAGACATGAAAATGATCAAAAACGAATAGATTTTATCAAAATATTTTTTCACATTATAGTTGGCCTTGACAAACTCCACATTTGGTGTAATTTAACCGACCTCGTATCTCTCACCGTTAAAAAGATACCCATCGTGAGCATGGTAAGTGGGACACACTGTATAAACAAATGCGCAAAGTGGAATAATACATAATTGGTGATGAAATGTTCATTTCAACACAAGTTATGAAATGAAACGAAATAATGAATGGATGAATAAGAGAATATTGCATTTTGTGTTGCTTCCTCCATATCACTTGAGGATTCTGAACTTGTGCACAAATATTACATCAAACAAATGATTCCAGTTTTTTCACATTATTCTGATATTCTTGTCTGAACAAGAAATGTATGTTTCTAGTATAACGTGTCTACTAGTAGACCCGACAACACTGTCGGGCAAATACCTCAGGTCATAGAGTGACTATCTTTGCTCGACACTCACTAGCTCAGTTCTTTCAGTTGTCTCATAGAGTCTTCAAGCGTGTGGCGTGGATCGCGAGTGGTATATTATAACAGTGGTGCAAAAAATAATAAGGTAAAATTACTTATCCCAATTATGGATACTAGTTCAACTTTGATACAATTCTGATTATGTTCTTCCTTGCCATACCATGTGCTGATGCTGCAAAATCCAAAAAATTTTTCGACCCCTCGATGCCCTCGTGCAGTTTGGTAGTTCAGTCAGAAAAATGTTTTTACCTACTTACTATGTAACAAGTATAAGTTAACCTATTGATATCATTCGAGTACTGAAGTCCATGTACCTAAGTAAAATCGTAGATACTTTTTTGTTACGTACACATCAGTGTTCGCCATAAGTTATCCAGCAGCACACACAATGTGTACCTACTCATTTCAGCACGATATCGAAACAATATTGTTGAGAAGTTATTGGTACAATATTGGGAAATAATGATGGAATAATATAGGATCCCTAGATTTGGCAAAATATTGTACCTACATACCTAAGTATTGAAGATGCTTTATTAATAACGATAATGCGATTTTCGAAACATAATGAGTATTGTTAGATGATGAAACTTCAATAGGTACCTAGATCTCGGGGTAGGTATATACAATGTGTTCCATTGTCGATGATTTTCTCAGTTGTCTCATGTCAGCACGATATCGAAACAATATTGTTGAGAAGTTATTGGTACAATATTGGAGAATAATGATGGTATAATATAGGATCCCTAGATTTGGCAAAATATTGTACCTACATACCTAAGTATAGAAGATGCTTTATTGATAACGGTAATGCGATTTTCGAAACATATGAGTATTGTTAGATGATGAAACTTCAATAGGTACCTTGATCTCGGGGTAGGTATATACAATGTGTTCCATTATCGATGATTTTCTCAGTTGTCTCATTCCAGCACGATATCGAAACAATATTGTTGAGAAGTTATTGGTACAATATTGGAGAATAATGATGGTATAATATAGGATTCCTAGATTTGGCAAAATATTGTACCTACATACCTACCTAAGTACAGATGCTTTATCAATAACGGTAATGCGATTTTTGAAACATATGAGTATTGTTCGATGATGAAACTTCAATATAGGTACCTAGATCTCGGGGTAGGTATACAATGTGTGACATTATCGATGATTTTCTCAGTTGTCTTTGGAGATAGAGAGTTGCGGTTTTCACATTACTAAATTATTTATGTTGGCCCTGTTGGCCCAACTTTGATACAAATTTTTCACGTATATACAGGATATCCAAGATGAATATAAAAGAATATACAGGGTTTCCTATTCAAACATAAAAAGTTAAGGTTGATTCCGGTTGAAACGGAAGTGATTTTATCAATAAATGATTAATTTGGTATACCTAGTGACTACCCACGAAATTTCGAAATCCTATCACGATTGATTCAGAAGTTACAGCACTGGCCGATTTCTATACACTTCTCTTATATCAATCTTCAACGAGGCTCAAGGGATAATCTCTGCCCTTACCGCTTCCTTGATCGGCCACTGGCCGCAAACAGAATTCTCACAGTTCTGCTTTTCTTACGTAGAATACACTGGCGTATTTATTTGACGTCCATAAATGATTATTGTTCAGAAAATGAAGCCAACATAAATTCTTTTCGAATGAGACATTAGTATGTTCATGTATAGTTGGACTCAGGTTTTTTAAAATAGTACAGTATTGTGAAAACCGCAACGCTGTATATCCAAATACAACTGAGATATCTATGAAAATCATAGAAAATGGGATAATATGTACTTACCTAAACAGGGTGAAGCGATAGTATGTTCTTCTTCGATATTAGCCAAACGTCAGATATACAGGGTGTTTCCGAAGTTGGGGCGATAAATGGAATGCGGTGTTTTATGAGACAGAAAAAATTTGTTCTGAAATTTTGTCAAAAAATGTGCGCTTACACCATAATTCATCTTTCAACTATTTTTGAACGTCCGGCAATATTGCAAAAGTCATTGGTACTTCCGGTGCTTGTGATCTCGCAGAAAGCAAATTAACGCTTGAATTGGGCTATTAACCTTTTATCAATGATTTACAAGAGTTTCAGGCAAACTTTGGAGCTCAATATCTTCCAAAATGATTTTTTTCGACAAAAATGTATTCTTTCATTTCGTTTTGTTTTTCCGTGTCTCCATCATCCATTTCATTGATCGCCCCAAGTTAGGAAACACTCAGTATAGAAAAAGTTCAAATACAATGATTATAAATTATAATGTTCCATGATAACTGTCACCTAAAATTATTTTCAAATCTATAGGGTGTTAGCATTCCAAGATATATCGGCCGATTATGTGTTTTTTTGAATAGGACACCCTGTATATTTTCGCATTTATAGATTTTCCGTGGGAGGCTGGTTTCAGAAATGCATAACACTTGAGGTCCAGCGAAAATGATTACAGAGGTATAGGGTGTTCAAAATCTAGATTTTTCAATTTCTGGATTTTTTTGTGTCGAAACTATTCATTATTGTTCGAAACATATTACATGTCCTTAATTTAACCATAGATTAATGACTCCCCCGTTAATCTATGATCTAACAATCGATTTACTATTTACTGATATTTAATTGGAACAGATCCAGGGTGGAGCAATAGTGCTTTTGAGCTCGATCGTCAAGTTCTATACAGGGTGTCTCATTGGGGAAGGTAAATAATTTAACTATGGATAGGGGTCACTGAGGTGATTTCATAAAACCCATGGTTGATGGGTCTTCGTCTTCTTATAACCGAGATATAGGATGTTTCATCAATTTTGTCCATATCTTCATTGTGTCATAACTTTCCAACCAACCTGTATATATTTTTAATAATTGGTACACTTGCTCAATCTACCCTGTGGAATTGATTGAGGCAACAACAAAAGATGAAATCCAGGTCCGGCTTCACTTAAAATTCACAAATTCTTTCTGCCAGAAAGCAACACCCTATACATTCGAATTTCTTATTTTTTTTGCTATACCTGAAAAGAACATCGAGATTTCTATTCAACGATGTGCTTTTCATTCGTGCACAGACGATTTTAACAATTCATATTATGTGCTCAAAATATTATTTTTGCTCATTTTGGGGTACAAAATTGGAATCAGACGAGATTCATTAATTTTATTACTTCCTATTCAGTATACGTGAGTATTACATTTAGAAGGAGTATTTCATATCGTTCTTTGTTCCAGACTTAGTTGCAGGTCCGTCATCAAAACTATACAGGGCTTTTCACGATAAGCATTGATTAGATGTTTCTGGCAAACCAGGCAACGGATAAATCCAAAAATCCGAAGGTATGTATATGAATTAACATGGTCTACACGTCTGAAATATTTGTAAAGTAGCAGTAACTTTGATTTTTCAAATGGGACTTCCTGAGGAGCTGATTTAATCGATTCACAAAGTTCGGGGTCTAGTGGGAATAATAACTGAGATATTTAGAGTGAGAAAAATCGAGATGTTCCAACTTTGGAGTTATTTTGCGAAAATATTTATTATTGATCAAAACGGCTTTTATGTCCCCATCTTAACTTTGTATCTATAGACATTTAATCGAAACAAATGCAGGATGGTTTATAATTCAGTTTTCTGCACCACCCTGTATCTGTTTCAATTGAATATCGAATGGAAAATTGAGATAGGGACATTGAAGCCGTTTTGACCATGCAATATTAAATAGTTTCAACACGAAACATTTCTAAAGTTGAAACATCTCGATTTTCCACATCCTATATCTCAGTTATCAGTCCCGCTAGACCCTGAATGTTCTGAATCGATGAATTCTGCTGTTCAGCAAGAATCCAAGAATGTAATGAAATACAGGGTGTCCCATTTGAAAAATCGAAGTTGCTGCTACTTTCTAGTAGAAGCAGCAAGGCCGGATCGTTTCAAATATTTCAGTAGTGTAGTTTATGTTAATTTATACACACCATCGAAATTTCAGATTTATCCGTTGCCTGGTTTGCCGAAAACGTCAAATTAACGCTCATCGTGGAAAGCCCTGTATAGTTTTGATGACGGACCTGCAACTGAGTCTGGAACAAAGAACGATATGAAATACTCATTCTAAATGTAATACTCACGTATACTGAATAGGAAGTAATGAAATTCATAAATCTCGTCTGATTTCAATTTTGTACCCCAAAATGAGCAAAAATAATATTTTGATCACATAATATGAATAGTTAAAATCGTCTGTTCACGAATAAAAAGCACATCGTTGAATAGAAATTTTGATGTTATTTTCAGATATGGCAAAAAAAAGAGAAATTCGAATGTATAGGGTGTTGGTTTCTGGCAGAAAGAATTTGTGAATTTTAAGTGAAGCCGGACCTGGATTTTATCTTTTGTTGTTGCCTCAATCAATTCCACAGGGTAGATTGAGCAAGTGTAACAATTTTTGAAAATATATACAGGTTGGTTGGAAAGTTATGAGACAATGAAGATATGGACAAAATTGATGAAACATCCTGTATCTCGGTTATAAGAAGTCGAAGATCCATCAACCATGGGATTTTTCAAATCACCCCAGTGACCCCTATCCACAGTTGAATTATTCTCCTTTCCCAATGAAACACCCTGTATATAAAATCTGATTTAAAAACGTGACACAACTTATTCGAAGAGGGGATTATTTCAAAATTTTTTATTCTTGAATATGTATAGGGTAACACGGGAACCGGCCAACCAAACATAATGCCTATATAAAATAATGGAAATTCATTGCCCTTCACTACAATTTTCACAAAAAAAGAGTTGAATCACTCAGCTTATAGTAAATACGACATTTTCAGACGCTACAAGAGTAGTGATTCCTATTGCCTGCGAGAACGACATCCTAAGGCATGTTCGTTCTTGCTTGGCGCAAGCAGCAGATAGAGATGGGGGAAGGAAGTCCAGGCCTTCAGAATGACATAATGAATGGGAAGAAAATAAATTCTTGAATATTTCTCTTTATAAGAATTTGAGATATTATTATTTTTTTATTTTATTATACACACCGACGTATATCTGAAAAGTTGATATTGAATATATTCCACTGTATATACTATCATACAAAGTGTTCCCCATTTCGAGATATTGCCGTTTTTAGATAGGTTCAATATCGAATATTATCTCATAAACTTTCCAGTATGTGAGGTTAATCGATATACATTGTAGCATTCAATGTGAAATCAGTCTTATTTCGTAGACTTCTGGAAATATCCATTTCTAACTCAATATCTACATAATTATATTGTATATGTATATCAGCTTTCGATATAATTTCAGGCATCCTCCTCGATACAAAATGTCAACATATCTTCTCAATATATTCACAACACTGAAAATCATTGATGTATAAACGGTTTAATGAGACATTGATCAATTTGATCAAATAATATGCCAGCTTAGTGATGTTCAATATGAAACAAATATTATATGTATGTTTATGTATTAAGGAGTTTGAATCTCAATTGCCAATACCATATTCTCACTCGATATCTATATGAATATAAACCATCGATATAAATTTTGAGGATTATTCTGGTTGAATTTCAATATCAATTCCCAAACAAATTCGCAATATTGAACATCAATATCATTTCATTATTCAAATGCGAGAGTGATCCATATGATCTATCAATATTCCCAGCATAGTGATGTTCAACATGGAATGAATATCTTCTTAAGATATAGGTATACTGAGAAGATTGAATTTCGATGGTGATTCAATATCATAATCTCTGTGTATAGCTGAATGGTATGTGTATGATTGATCGATATTATTCTGTATACAGGGTGGCCCACGGTCGATGGTACCCGAGATGGTACCTTAGACGTATATGGAAAACGGTACATCGGATTATCTTGAAAATTTGGTTACGTCAATAAGCGTTTGTGATCTAACGATTCAAATTATTTTCAGCAAAGCAGCGTTGACACTTTCACCAAAAAGTAGCATCATCTTTGTTACTTAGGTACTACAAATATTTCAAAAAAGTCATCAAGGACCACTTTCTGAGATTATGTTATTACTCTGTTGAGGAATACTTATCTTCACCAGATTCATCATTCTCTCTATGAAAACAACTAAAAAAAAACATCGTTCATACAGCTCATATTTGCTTTGCAAGTTTTAATTCCAATTCTGTTTTTCTCTCCTTTTGTGAATTGAGGAAGAGAAATAAGTCCTCACGAATTATTGTTTTATATGTGGTACATGTCACTGTAAAAGTCTGTTTTATTTGCCAGAGATGTACGTGTATGACTTTATTCTGCATACTTTTAATGTGTTTTTTATTATCTACTACATTTAATATGTCCTTTGTACCTGACTTGCCAAAAACATAAGATTTGTAAATTGGTGAAATAAATATTCTATTCCATTCTATTCTACTTCAAATAGAACACCCTGTATTTTATTGCGTTTTTAGATTCTCCTCGAAAAGCTGATTTCATCAATGTATCACACTTGGGGTCTAGCGGGAATTATTACAGAGATATAGGGTGTTCAAAATCGAGATTTTTCAACATTAGGATTTTTTTGTGTCGAAACTATTCATCATTGGTCAAAACGGCTTACATGTCCCTATTTCAACTTTTGATCAACTATCTACCGACATTTAATTGGAAAAAATGCAGGATGGTCCAAGATTCAGAATTTTGATCACCCTGTATCTGTTCCAATTAAATGTCAGTAGATAGTGAATCAAAAGTTGTGATAGGGACATGTAATCCGTTTCGATCGATAATGAATAGTTTCGACACAAAAAATTCCTGAAATTGAAAAATCTCGATTTTGAACAGTGTGATACATTGATGAAATCAGCTCTTCGGGAAGAATTTAAAAACGCAATGAAATACAGGGTGTTCCATTTGAAATAACAAAGATGATGCTACTCTTTGGTAAAGGTGGCAACGCTGCATCTCTGAAAATATTTTGAATCGTTAGATCACAAACGCTTATTATAGTAACCGAATTTTCAGGATAACCAATGTACCGTTTTCCGTATACGTCTAAGGTACCATCGACCGTGGGCCACCCTGTATGTGCCGATAATTATCTCTAGTCTAATGCTGATATTAAAAGTCAACGTTGTGACAACATTCCAGTTGAAGATTAATGAATATGTGTCATCAATGACTATGCATAGTGATGTTTAATATGAAATAAATATATCTCGTGAAACTATTAGGAAGATATACTTCGTGCGCTCCAAGTGATAAAAAACTCCATATTGTCACCCAATTTCAACTCAAATTGTCTTTTGACATTAAACGGATATTAGCAATGGAAATGATTTCAGACTCCATTTCGAATATGTTGCAATATTCATTCTAGATATATCCCTAACATTCAGATTCGAAAATGAATCAACATATGAATGAGCGATTGGTCGATATAATTCTTCAATATCTGATCATCGTGATGGTCAATATGGAATAGATTTTTTGTAGACATAATGTGCAGATAGATCTCTTTATCCTCATTCAATATCTAAATACTTATATTGTATGGATATGAGCATTCGATATAATTTCTGACGATATTGTGTATACAGTCTGTCCAAGATAAGGTTGAACAGCATGGGGATCTCGGAAGTCGCTTAAATGGGGAAAAAGTTGCGCATTCGGAGGCTCATATCAAGAGCCTTCGAAAATTTTGAAAATTATTTTTAGTTTTTGAGTTATATCGAAAAAAGTGAATTTTTGGAATTTCTATTTTTTTTCTCCGTTATTATCAGAGATACAAGAAAACTGAAAATACTTTTTCATTGCAACTTTTGATGAGGTTTAACGTGGTGATACCTATTTTTTTAAGCGACGTTTCGTATTCGTGAAACCATCATCAACTTTTGTTTTTCAAATACGGTCCTGATAATTTTTTCAGAGATTCTGAAAGGTTTTTTTATTCTGAATTCAACAATGTACTATACAAGGTGATTCGAATGTGTTTCGACCTATTTCTATCCATCATCATTGTTTCTTCGAACTTCCAAAAGAAAAAAAGCCATCAGTTCCACTTATTTCTTATCATTTAGTGTCAAACTTGATGGATTAGTTATTCAATACTGAAAAGTGAATAAAAAATATTTCACTACATCATTCGATCAATGCAGCGTTTAAAATTGTTGATGAATTCTTACACGAATTACTTTAACAACTTAACTTTGACAATACCTACAGAGACATTCATAACAAATGTTCAAAATGATAACCATTATTTTCTGAACGAAGATATCCTCTTCTCACAGTTGTTTCTAAGACATTGCTGAGCATTTCTGGGGTTATTCTATTGAATGCTTCGAAGACACTGTCCCTTAGTTCTTCTTCATCCTCAAAGTTATTTGCGTGTACAAAGTTCGATATATCCCCTGAGAAAAAATCCAGCTGTGTTAAATCAGGCGACCGCGCCGGCCAAGGGATAAAAACGCACGGACTTCTCTGGAATTATGTACCGGAGCGCCATCTTGTTGAAACCAAAAGAGTTCTGAACTTCCGCGATCGGTAAATCACCCAGAGCTTCCTCAAGATGATTCTCAAGCGAATTTCTATAACGTTCGGAAGTCTGTGTTTCATGGTAAATAGAAGGAACAATAATTCGTGTACCAAATATTGCAACCCACATATTGAAGCCGAACGGTGTTGGTGTCTCGCTGTAATGTATAAATGTTCATTTTCTCGTGAACAATAATGTGTATTTTTTTTATCGAAGCTACCATGATTAGTGACCATGCTTTCATCAGTCCAGATGATTGTTCGAAAGAAATCTGCAAAATTTTAACATTTCCTGGTATACCACTCGCAGGATGTCTTGCGCTTTTCGTCATCTCCTGGTTTTAGCGCTTGACATATTCTGAATTTGTATGGATGGAATTTTTGTTTCCGCAAAATGGAATGGGTTGTTGATTGAAACCAGTTGTGGGGATCAGCCGGGGTAGTTAACTAATAAGGCCTGATAAATTTATCAACTTTAATCGTCAGAAAAAACCTGTCAGAATTTACAACAAATCATAACATGACAACCTATCTCAAAATACCGAGTGAACGGTGTTCCTCTTGCATATAGTCTATAAAGCCGATCGAGACATCGCCACAGTACCCCCCTTCCAGTGATTGGCAATCACGAAATCCCTGCTTGCAGACGGTCGGGGGCGCGAACTATCCTTCCTGAGCGCGAGGATTGTGTGCGTCCTGTTTTGAATGGTTCCTGAATAGGTGATGAAGTATCTTGCTTGATCTCCGGGCGACTCATCAACTTATCACCATGGGCATGGCGTGTGGTCATGCATGACGGTGGTCGAGTTTGATGTGAGTCATCTTCGGTTAACACATAGGCAGGCTTTAATCGGTCGATCGAGATCGTAACGTCTTTTCCGTTAATTCGTATTACGAAAGTTTTGTTTTGTCGGCTAATAACTTGAAAAGGTCCATCATATGGCTGCTGGAGAGGCTCCTTCACTCCGTCATGACGCACGAAGACGTAATCGGAGGTAGCCAGGTTCTTGAACACGAATGATCGCTTTTGGCCGTGTTGACTTCCTTGGACCGGACGGAGTTCTCGGAAATGTTCTCGTAATTCCTTCACAAATCCTCCAGCTTCTGTATTCACTGACAAATGAGAGACGAGGAATTCTCCTGGTAAACGGAGCGGTTCACCATAGACCAGCTCTGCAGAGGTAGCTTTCAAGTCTTCTTTCCAAGCTGCTCGAATCCCCATGAGAACGGTTGGTAGTGCCTCTGTCCAACGTAAATTTTGGTGGCATTTGATTGCTGATTTGAGTTGACGATGGAACCTCTCAACCATACCGTTTGCTTCTGGGTGGTAAGCAGTTGTTCGTAAATGGGACGTTCCTGTTAAGCGATTCAGTTGCTTAAACAGTTGAGATTCAAACTGCCTTCCTTGGTCGGTGGTAACGCGTAGTGGTGTGCCAAATCGAGTAATCCAGCCTCCGTAGAATGCCCTGGCAACAGTTTCGGCCTCTTGGTTCTCCATCGGAAAGGCTTCAGGCCACCTAGTGAAACGGTCCACACAGGTGAGGCAATATCTGCATCCTTCGGAAGTTGGCATTATCACAATGTCGATATGCACATGTTCGAATCTGGCTGATGGTGCTGTGAATGAACCTCGCGGTGCCGAAACATGTCGTGAGACTTTGTTCCGCTGACATTGGATGCAACTGCGGGCCCACTTTCTGCAGTCGGAATTGATGGACGGCCAGACGTACCGTTGCGTCACAAGTTTGACGGTCGCGTTGATTCCAGGATGTGCCAACCGGTGCACCTGATTGAACACTGCTTGGCGAAACTGTTTTGTGACGAATGGTCGTGGTTTTGGCGTTGAAATATCGCAGAAAATGGTGACGTTTGTTCCAGGTATCAGAATTTGTCTAAGTTGTAAGACACTCCCCTCTTGTGAATACACCTTTATCTCTTCGTCTGCTAGTTGATCTGCTGCCAGTGCTTCCAAATCTAGGAGCGTTCCAATTTCCTCGATTCGAGAAAGATTATCTGCAACTACGTTATCTTCTCCGGAAATATGACGTATATCTGTGCTGAACTGTCCAATGAAATCCAAATGTCGAAATTGACGTGGAGTGCACTTATCAGCTTTCTGGCGGAAGGCGAAAGTAATTGGCTTATGATCAGTATAGATGGTGAACGTTCTTGCTTCCACCATGTGCCTGAAGTATTTAATGGAGAGATATATCGCTAATAGTTCGCGATCATATGCGCTGTATTTCTGTTCAGCTGGGCTGAACTTTTTAGAAAAGAATGCCAACGGTTCCCAATGACCACCAACAAGTTGCTGTAGTACTGCTCCAGCAGTGTGATCGGATGCATCACAGACGACGGCGAGGTGGCAGTTAGTCTTTGGGTGTGCCAGTGACGCTACTTCGGCAAGCTTATCTGTACATTTATGAAAAGCTGTTGTTGCTTCTGGTGTCCAGTTGACAGGTGCATTCCCTTTTGTTTTACCTTGCAGAAGTTTATTGAGCGGTGCTTGTGTCTCGGCTGCCTTGGGTATGAATCTCCTATAGAAATTAATCATTCCCAAAAATTTTCGCAGTTTTTTTACGGTGTCAGGTACTGGAAATGCCCTAATGGCATCAACTTTTTCTGGCAAAGGACGAGTACCCTCATTAGAAACAAGGTAGCCTAGAAACTTTACCTCTGACCTACCAAATGAGCATTTAGCAGAATTGACAACCACGCCGTAGGCTTTGAGGCGTTTGAAGAGTATATTTAGGTGATGTAGGTGCTCGTCTTTCGAAGCTGAGGCAATCAAGATGTCATCGATGTAGGCATAACAAAACTCCAGGCCATGTAACACTTCGTCGATGAAACGCTGGAAAGTCTGGGCTGCATTTCGCAAGCCAAATGACATGAAAGGGAACTCGTATAACCCAAATGGTGTGGTGATGGCTGTCTTCGGTATGTCCTCAGGCGCGACAGGAATCTGATTGTACGCACGAACTAAATCGATTGTGGAGAAAATAGTTTTTTCCCGGAGCGATTGTGCGAAATCTTGTATGTGCCGAACTGGATATCGATCTGGGATGGTTCTCGCGTTGAGGCTGCGGTAATCTCCACATGGTCGCCACTCATCCTGAGATTTTGGCACCAGATGGAGCGGGGATGACCAACAACTTTCCGAAGGTCTAGCTATCCCAAGTCTCACCATTGCATCAAATTATTTCCTAGCTACCCTGAATTTCTCTGGTGCAAGTCGTCTTGGTCTCTCGGCGACTGGTGCTCCAGGTGTTGTTCGAATGTGATGTTGCGTTGAATGATTTGGTATTCTCGCAGTTCCGTAGGGACGAGTGATATCCGGAAATCGCTGCAAAAGTTCGTGAAAAGGTGAACTTCCTGATACCGTTTTGACCGATGGAATGCGACACCCTGTGATTATGCCCTGGCTGGTACGATTTGCGACCTGATCTACTAGTTTTCGATGTCGCACATCGACAAGTAACCCAAAATGTGCTAAGAAATCAACACCGATAATAGGCTTGGATACGTCGGCAATGACGAAACTCCAAGTGAAATCACGCTCTAGTCCAAGATTGAGCGTCAAGGATATAGTGCCGTATGTTGCGATGATTGTCCCATTAGCTGCGGATAGTTCATAAGTCGTCTTTTCACGACGCCCTCGAACACGACTACGTGGGTACACGCACAAGTCAGCACCAGTATCGATGAGGAATTGAACTTTAGAATCGTGGTCTGTAACAAAAAGGCGGCGTGATGTAGGACAGGGTTCGCTTGCCGCCATCAGTGACTGCCCTGCTCGTTTCTCGAATGGTAGGTGCATGGTTGCTCGCACTTTCTTGCATCTGCACCAAATCGGAGATGGTACCAGCATAGACCTTTTCGTGTTGGTTCACGGCTTCGAAAGCGTGACATGACATGAGGATGGATTACTGAGGTACGTGGATTTATAGCCCTATGGTTACCTTGGCCACGGATTTCTTTTCGAAGTGCTGCAATTTCCTGGCTCAAAGGCAAAGTAAGCTGCTGTATTTTCTCGTTCAACTGGGCTTCAATGTTTGCCGTGGCAGCCTCAGCGACGACTAGAGGCCTAGAGGGCAAATATTCTGACATGGCATCGGCAAGTTCTGCGACCTTGTCCAGTTCTGTATCTTTTTGTGTAGCGAGGAATGCCTGCATGTTTTGAGGAAGTCTACCTATCCACAAAGTCCGTAGAATTTCGTCGGAGACGACCGAACCCCCAAGACTTCTGAGATGCCTGAGAAGTTGAGATGGTTTCCGGTCTCCCAACTCCTCGTGTTCGAATAAAAGGCGCGTTTTCTGGTCTTGGGTTGGACTCAGGCGTCTGATGAGTTCATGTTTCAACTTCTCGTGAGCTCCCGTCGCTGGCGGATTGATAATTATATCACGTACCTCCATCGCATATTTGGGGTCGAGTGCACCTAATATGTAACCAAACTTAGTTTCATCTGAATCGATACCAGAAACCTGAAAGCTTCGTTCTACCATGCAAAACCACATCTCTGGGTCTGTGGGACAGAATGGTGGGATTTTCACGGCGACTCGGTCGATTGAATGTCCCGATGCTTGTTGCACTTGCTGTTCACTGGGGTTTAACATCGTTGAAAGTATATAACAATAGGTAGGATCTTATCAGACGCTCGTGCGCTACCCACTCGATGATCGCAGCGAGAATAAGTTGTGTCTTGGAATCTCACTCGCGATCACGTCGGGGTCACCAATTTGTGGGGATCAGCCGGGGTAGTTAACTAATAAGGCCTGATAAATTTATCAACTTTAATCGTCAGAAAAAACCTGTCAGAATTTACAACAAATCATAACATGACAACCTATCTCAAAATACCGAGTGAACGGTGTTCCTCTTGCATATAGTCTATAAAGCCGATCGAGACATCGCCACACAGTTGATGAGGTATTAGTGTGTTGACTAATTTTCCTTCAAAATAAGTGGAACTGATGGCATTTTTCCTTTGGAGTTTCGAAAAAACATTGATGATGGATGGAAATAGGTCGAAACACAAATGAACCACCTTGTATAATACATGGTTGAATTCAGAATGAAAAAACCTTTTAGAATCTGTGAAAAAATCATCAGGACCGTATTCAAAAAACAAAAGTTGATGATGGTTCCACGAATACGAAACGTCGCATGACAAAATCGGTATCACCACGTTGACCGTAATCAAAAGTTGCCATGAAAAAGTATTCTCAGTTTTGCTGTATCTCTAATAATAACGGAGAAAAAAAATAGAATAGAAATTCCAAAAATTCACTTTTTTCGATATAACTCAAAAATTAAAAATAATTTTCAAAATTTTCGAAGGCTCTTGATATGAGCCTCCGAATGCGCAACTTTTTCCCCATTTAACCGATTTCGTGTCTCTATCAATATTATTCATCGATATTCTTGTGAAGTGCTGTTCAATATGTTGCAGATATTGTTTGTAGATGTTTCTGGAAAATTCGTTTTCAAATGCTACTAGATATTTTCTGATAATATCTACATATATGTTTATATATATTGTAAGAATATATGCCATCGATATGGTTTCTGGCATCATTTTGAATATGTGTAAATATTTGTTTTCAATGTATCCGTTACATTCAGAATCGAAGGTGTATCAACTTATAAATGAGAGATTGATCGTGATGATTCATTAATATCGTATCATCGTGAATGTTCAATATAAAATAACAATTTTTTGAAGATATATTGTGGAGATTGTTCCTGGATAACCACTCTATATCCTCATTCAATATCTGGATGATGATATCGTGTGAATATCTACCTTAGATATAATTTAGGGCAATATTTTGAATATATAGGTATATTTCACTTCGACATTTTTCGCGCATTGAAAATGAATGTTGTATCAACTTCAAAGTGTGAGAATGATCAATATGATTTATCAATATCCTGAAAAGGCGCTGTTCAATATGTTATAGGTATTGTTTGTAGATATTTCTGTAGACTTCTTTCTCAATAGCTACTAGATATTATTCGCCAATATCCACATACATAAATGTAATAATATTGGCCATCGATATAATTTCCGACATTATTTTAAATATGTGTCAATATTTGTAATCAATATACTACTTTCATTCATTATCTATCTCGTATCAACTTCCAGTTATGACATTATTCAATGGGATCCATCAATATCACATTATACTGATGGTCAATATGAAAGATATATGTTTTTGTAGATATATCACAATATCTATTCAACTATATTGTCTATATATAAGTTTTCGATATAGCTCTGAGCTTTATTCTTGATATTTGTCAATATTTTTTTTCAATTCACTCCCCACATTGGAATATCATTGTTCCATAAACTTTCGAAAACGAAATTATTCCATATATGATCATCTATCATCCCAGCATATTGATGTTTGATATAATATTTATATATTCCTCAAATATATCTTGAATATCAATTTTCAATGATCACCACATATTCTCAACCAATATCCGCATAACTATATTTAATGAATATTTTATATTGATTCTGTTCCAAGCATACTGTTCAATATGTGTATATATTTGTTTTGAATCTCCTGTTAATATTATGGATAGATATTGTATCAACGTTTGATTGATAGAAACATGAATATCATCCATCAATACCTAAGCATACCGATATTTCATACGAAATATATATTTCTTGGCGATATGTTTGAGATATTGTTAATAAATAACCCGTCCATATTCCTACCCAATGTCTGAGTTACTATATAGTATGAATATAAGATACTGATATAATTTGAAGCATTCTTTTGAATATGTGTCGATATTTTTTTTTTCAATTAGTCTCAACATCAGTCATGAATGCAATAACAAGATTATTTCTCATTATTGATCTATATTTGGTGTCAATATTTATAATATATCACTACGTGGTGATGCCAAGAATATTGCTCATCTTCAACCTACTATATTGTTGGTCAATATCGATGAGCCATCAGTTACATATATAGAGATGATGAATGATTCTCAATCAACGCACTTCATTGTTTTTTTCATATCAACAAATCAATATTGTAGGATGATTATAAATCAATATTATTTCAGATATTTTGTTGAATGATTTAACAATCTTTTTATGAAACATCGAATCAATATCGATCTACAATAGCATGTTGAATGTTTGGATCCAATATTGTGCCTACTTGATTTCTCGATATTGCGCCAATTTTTCATCTATATTGGTCCAATATCGGCCCAATATGAGTGTGCTACTTGGGGCTGGACTGCTTACCTATGTCAGCAAAGCTTATGGTGGTCGCACATCTGATAAAGTTATTTTTGAAGAAAGTGGAATTATCAATATGTTAGAACCACATCTTGATGCCATTATGGTGGATAAAGGATTTCTTGTTGAAGAAATATGTAATCAACATTTCATCAAAATGATAAGACCGACTTTTTTGAGAAATAAGAAGCAATTCAATCAGGAAGAATCTTTGCATAATAGAAAAATTTCAAGAGCTAGGGTTCATGTTGAACGAGTCAATCAAAGATTGCGCCTATTTGATATTTTAAATACACCAATGTCATGGTCTTTAGTCAGACACATTGATGATATTATCATGGTTTGTAGTGGGATTGTAAATTTACAAAAACCTCTATTTTCTGATGATAAATTTGATTGAATTATTCAAATCTCAAATAAATAAATATTACATAGAAAATATAATTGTTTTATTCAGAAGAAATTTCCTGTCTGATACCATGATGAATGTTTATGTTGAATAGGTATACATACTACAAATCAAAAAAATTAAGCAATTCATATACTTTTTTGACAATAAAAGGCAAGGAATATTCTTAACAATTTATTTTGGAAGCTGAAAATAAAAATATCACCCAATCATACTACAATGAAATGAGTGAAATCTCGAGTGAAATGTTCAATAGTTTTCTGAATTAAAATTATGTTTTACATACAAAATGTAACATCTTAGAGAAATACTTTTGGGAAATAGATAAAATCAAATCTCTAGAAAATGAAGGATTGAATGGTACCTCCAATCTCAAGAATTTTTTAGAAAAACTGGAATAAATAACAAAATCACATGTTTCTAAATTTAAAAGAGATAAACCAAGTTGTATTTGTCCATAATATGGGTGTTTCCTACTCAATTCTAAGCCAGATGGGGTCATTTTCAAATAGCGGCATGATGTAATGAATGAATCAGTGTCTTTTGTTTTTCCTGAAATGAAATATTATCATTATTACTATCATTAACATTGTTTTTTCATACTACCTATGAAAGGGCATTTTACTTCCACCAACTTTATAGGAACTTTGTTATCTAAAACAACTGCATCTGGGGAAAACCCAAGCCATAAGAAATTTTTCGAAATGATGATGCCTAAATCCTCCATTACTTCCTGGTCCATACTCTGTTTATATGCATGAAGTGCATTTTTCTCTTCATCCCTCCCATGCTTAACATATTCATTGGTGAACTTTTTGGGAAAAAAACATTGCCTAGTTTTTCTTCTCCAACACTCATCATTATTGTCCATACTATAGGTGAAAATGGAATAGCAATTACTCCCTAGAAAAAAATTACATAAGTAAAAAGTTGAATACAAAAACTCATTGCATGTCCCTAATTATTCATTATAAAAAGTAATAGTTAATTGCATTCTACTAAATTTCATTAACTTAACAAAATATTGAATAGGAGAGGTGAGGAATCAGTGTCAAAAGTACATAATAGAACATACTGATTCACTTACCAGTAATTCTAAATTGTCTAAATTTATGCCATTCATCAGAGTTTTGTGATGACATCAA
This sequence comes from Phaedon cochleariae, assembly GCA_918026855.4. NCBI lineage: Eukaryota > Metazoa > Arthropoda > Insecta > Coleoptera > Chrysomelidae > Phaedon > Phaedon cochleariae. The sequence continues at coordinate 29,840,408 of OU896713.1, forward strand.
GGCTTGTGGTAGATCACATTTTTCAATAACCTTCCACCTATTTATACAGCATGCCTCCAGACTGAATTTTTCCATAGAGACATCTTTTGCAAGACTGATCAGAAATTCAGATGATTCACAATGCATCAGAATACTAGTGATGATGGTTGGCACTTCGGGTAATTCAATGGCATTGCTATGACTGCTTGTGGAAGGTAGGCATAGATTTTTTTGCCTTCCCAAACTGTAAAAAAAAAATTAGCACCTTTTCTCAAATGAATATGCATTGTACATACTGATGTTTACTTATGTTGCTATCAGGAACACATTCCATGCCAATTTCTAGGCAATGCTTCATCTCATCTTCTGTTAGATCTCGAACAGCTTTCACCCTGCTCTTAGTTTTCATCAAACATGGATAATCACTAATTGGTTCCGGTTTGTACATTTCTTTGGCATGGAATTTTGCCTTTTTCCAGTAGCACTCAACATCAGTAGATGAAAGCATCTCAAGAGAGCTAATATCCATCCTGAAACAGACAGATCAAACAGCAGAGACAAAACTAAACAATAAATTTTAACTTCAGAATCAGTAAAATTGCCAGGGCACGATATTTCGCCTCTTTTATTATGTAGTAAATACAACCTTGTACAGTACAGAAGCAGTGCTGAAATATGCTTGCACATTCCAGACAATCCTGCTTTGCAAGTGCATTTCATGTCGCCAATCTTTACATCACCAACTATAGATAAAGTTCCCTCAATTTGATGGGGTTGTCCTTGCAGTGCCGATGTTTGTAGGCAGAGTCCCGCAATGTTTATGCTTTCCTTTGTAATTGTTTTCTTCCCACATAGAATCAAATGATTGGCATGTAACACTTGCTCACCCTCAACAATACATCGACTATCGGGTGTTGCATGTAAATATTTGAAAACTTCGGATAATTTGAGGAACATTTTGCCAGATGATCTGAAAAACTATAAAAATCAAATAGTGACATAACCTCAATATTCTACTTCTCAAAAGATAACCAACAGAGATACTCACAATAGAACCCAGAAGCACAGCCACAAGATCCACAATCAAAGAAACAGCTGTCAGTTTAAAAAAAGGTTGATAAAGAATAAAATCTCACAAAACGCACAAAAGACCACTATGTCACGTTATGGCTAATTATAAAAGAGTACTCGTTTCGGGAACAGCTGATACGGCGAATGCAGCGCCACCATCGGTAATTATTTATCCCAATAATCTACAATCTATACAATCTACGAGGCGCTCAACGCTGCATTTGTTGCCCACCATCAATTTTTATTGGGGGTTTTGAAACTTGATAACTCTGGCCCATTTTTCCACAAAAAAATTATGAATCAATGAACCTGCTATCAAAAATCACAATGATATGCAGTGAATTGGTGCATTCTGAAATAACAAAGGAATTATGTTCATTCAGATAACAACGGACACAAGCCACTCTAACTCCCTGATATTCTGTCATTTGCACAGGACAGCACCATATTTAATAAAAGAATCAAACGTACTCTCTATGCCAATGAAATATGAGTGTCGTCAGTTGTTTATATTCTCGATAAAATGTTAGCGTTGTAATAGTCCTACCTTCGTCTTGTATTCTTGTTGAGCCCTAACAATGGACAGGAGCTTATTTTTACCTGTCTGAAATACTGGCTTCACACACATGTCATGATCCCACGCACTTGTTAGAATTACGTTTCTGTATCTTCAGCATATCGCATATCGACTGTCAGTTCATAATTCAGTTGGTTTATACTATTATTGGTACAATGAATCTGATTCATGCAAAATGAATTCATTCATCAAAATGATTATCTCATTTATCTTCCGTGATTTCGACTTATGTAATAACTTCATATCCAGGATGTAACAGATATTTTTGTTTCAATTCAATTAAATATTATTCGATTCATAGAGATGGTATGCTATTGTGAAATTCATGAATATATTGTTTGAGCTAGGTTATGAAAATACGAAAGGAACACATAGTATCAACAAACGAAGATATACCGGGTGTCCCAGTATACCTATTCCAATAGATTACCTCAGCCATTTCAAAAGATGAAAATTTGAAAATCACATGATGCACCCACTACAATTCTAATGATTTGAAATTATTATTGAAGTCGAAATCAAGAAAAAAAAATGTCGTAGCCTACTGCAATAATTCGTCCAATCTGAAATTTTAATTTTCGTTTTGTCCGTCAAATCAAATTTGAAATACGAAATGTGATATATCGTTGGAACGTTAATTTTGAGTAGAAATCAAAAATTGCAAAAAATATACGCTATTTGAAATAAACAAGTGACTTTCAATTTTTGTTTTTCTCAGTTGAAGCTTCTTCTTACGAATTGAAGAACATGAAATTTTGGAATTTTTATTATTCGGAATGGCTGAGATGATTCATTGAAACAGGTATACTGGGACACCCGGTATATTGATGGATTGAATTGAGTAATTCCAGAATTTTATTGTGATTTCCCAATATGTTTGATGATTCCTGAGGAGATAATACACTAATGGCAATTTGGCTTGGGTACCTATATGAATACTATTTCAGTTCTTATCATCATGATAATCATATAATGATCATGAAGTTATTCTTTTTCAACCATCTGAGGCGAAACGTCTCACACCAAAATGAAGAAAACAGCACGAAAATCATATAGTCCACTTGGAATTGACTTGATGAAAATCTACAATAAATATGAAAAACTTCACAACTGATAATATTCCCACATATTTGTTGACAACACGTCATGTTTTTATAACAATCTGTATTTTCTTCAAGCGATAAAAAACTCTGACATATTCATGTAACAATCATTTCGAATGGTAGTAAGATATTGACATAATTATGTTCCCTTTGCCGAAGGTTTCGATGGTCTCAGTCAATTTCAATTCTGAACTACATTCACTCTAAATATTGTTTGTAGATTAATTGAAGAGTTCAAACTTTCATTTTCCCATCGATTTTTCAGGATTTCATTTCCCACTGACTCCCGCTTGATTTTTTTATATTTTTTATAAATTTTCAAACGCAGCCACATTTTGGTGCATATCATCTGTTTTTTCTTTGCTACTCATATACTGAAATATCACTCATATTCTTATTATTTGAAACAAGGAGTGGTGATTCCAAAAAATCTAGAGAAATCAAACATAGTTTCTTCAGCTTAACTAATATATTACACCTGTGAAATAATTATATTAGTTTCTAGTGCGCGAGCTGCGTCTCGTTAAAAAATCAGTTTTTGATCAACAAAGTATTTCGCGCACGAGTTTCAAACAGTATTCTTTCCTACAAACATCCAAAGATCAAGAATCATTGTTCTACCGTATAAGAAGTATGCTCAAGTTTATAAAAAATAGTGTTGGTTTTTCAAATCAAGTTATCCATGTAGTAAGCCCAAATTCTTGTTAAACATTGAGAAATGAATGATTCCTTCGATTTTTGCCTATTATTGGGGACCGTTAAGGTTGAAATCTCATAAAGTTTACCTGCAGTGCAGGAAATATGTACTTCGCAATCTATTTCGCGCAGGATGTCGTGGTAACGTAGGAAAATGAAAAATTGCTACTTCGCTTAATCAATGCGCTAACCTAGTCATTATTTGACGTTTGTAGAAAAAACATCGGTGGTTATAATATGGAAAGTTTTGCAGAGGAGGAGTAGTATTTTAAATTATTTCTATACATGAATTCGAAATTCGACTCTTGATATCAATAATATATTCAATTGGAAATATATCATAGATTTAGGAAAAGCAAGCAAGTAAAAACGATCTGATATTCTGCATTACTGATACGCCATGTCGGTATATTGGAAATTCCATATACTGAGAAGAAAATCGACTAACGGTTATCAAAAACTGAAGAACCTTCATGAAAATATCTAATTTAATAGGGGACAGTTTAGCTATCAAATTAGAACTATTAAATTCATTTTGCTATGGCGACCCCATTGAAGTTACTATAGATACTTAAAAAAACCATGACTTAAATGTTACACCGTGGACGAATTACGGTCAATCATCTATTATGTATGTTACTATGATTCTATTGGATAGAACATCCGCTGTGATTCTCCAGGAACTTCAACAGGCATAAAACGATTCATTTCTCCAGTTTTTTCAATTTGATAATCGAATAATTTTTCAAAAATTCTTCAGAATGAAAATAACTATTTGCCACATTTATTTTTCGGAGCTCTGTCAGTGAAATCCATATGAAAAATTTGCGGGATACTCTTGGAAACGAGAGTATCAAGAAATTTAGTTCGCTATATTTTTCATCCATCAAAGCACTCCTACTGTATGGAGAATATCACCTCATCAATATAATAATTTCCGATATTTTTTTTATTTCAATGGTATTGAAATATATATATCGTATATATATTTAATTTCCGATATTTTTTTTATTTCAATGGTATTGAAAATTCTTGATTTCCTCATGATGAACTATCAACGCATATAAACTTAGAAAAATGGATGTGCTTTCATTCATTTCAGTCATTTTTCATCATCATTTGATGATCAATCTGACCTATATAGGTACCTAACATGTAGGTAACAATAAATTGCTGCAACAAGGATATGAATGCTGTCATGAAGTCGAAGGAGAACTGAACTGAACTGTGTGGATGGAAGGAAATAAAGAAATTGAACTTCAGAAAATGTAAGTTTGATGATGTAGAAAAAATCGAAATAAACCTCACATTCAGAGTACCTACTCATTTGTAGGAATTTATATGACTGCAAGATGCCGAATTGATATATCACTCTTGAATGTGTAGGTCAATCTTAGTTTTTGTACACTTCTATCAACCTGTTTTTCAAAACGCCACTCAATCACAACTCAGAATCAGAACTCACAATCGTATTTAATAAAGAATATTCACGACGAACAAGTTAATAGATCGACTGGGCCGACTCAATTTTGATAAATGTCACGAGGTGCACGTGTGTGCCAATTTGCAGAAAAATTATTGTTCGTTTGTAGTCGAGACACATTCGTCAGCGATCGTTATTCATTCCACCTTTAAAAGTAATTTGATATCAATTTACGGTAAGATAATTGTAATTCACTCGTCTGCGTTAATCATCATGAGTTTAGACATTATTGTGATTGCAAGAAGACCAATGGAGTTAATTGATATACTCCCAATAAAACATCTTCAGTTATGGCAAATAGTCGTTGGCGCTATTTTTGTACGTAAAATGAGTGAATATGATTTGAAATTGAATAACACTCATCCGATCATTGAGTGATTTTTCTTCAGTGCACTTCTGACACAGAAGACAAAAAAAAGATTTGAGCAAAGACAAAGGTCAAAAGTGCATAGCACAAAAGACAAAAGTCGCTCGAAATTGTAGAACTCCGCAGATGCCGACACTGGCACAGCCTTTGTGTCTTTGACAATATGAACAAACATTGTTCTTTGCTTTTGGGAACTACTTCTTGAACCAACTGAATTGAATTAATAATCAAATTAGCCCTTCGGCTTCTTCGCCTAACTGATGAGACCTGAAAAGTCGAAAGCTCACACATTGCACCCTAAAATATCGTTGGGTTAAGGTGAAACCCGAATTCCAGTTTATTGCTTTGGATTCATATGACAAAAGCAATTTCTAAAACAGAGAAATTTCAACTTGCCTCAGAGTACTTTCCCTGACTGAAGAAGACGAACCGAAGTCGAAACAAGCCACATACCTACCAGGTTTTCGACCCAAAGATTACTTTTGCTTCTTTGGATTGTCAGACTCTTGCTCTTGAACAAAAGGAACAAACGCGCCACAAAATTCGTGGAGATTTGCGAAGCTCAAAAAGTTAGTTTGCTTTTGTCAAATGAATCCAAAGCAGTACACTGGGATTCGGAGTTTCACCTCAACCCAACGATATTTTAGAGTGCAATGTGTGAGCTTTCGACCTTCCGGGTCTCATCAGTTAGGCGAAGAAGCCTAAGAGCTAATTTGATTATTAATAAAAAACAAAATAGCGCTTATTGATTTTTATGTTGTTTTAGAAGTAATCATAGTCTGTTGATTAACGAATTTGACTGTATTTGATTTTTGGAGTGTGGTCGCACCATAACAGGCGTTATCAGTATTCAAATGAGACGATCGCAGGTAAGAGCGTGTTTGTCGCCTGTCCCCGGCAGCTGACACGGCCACCTGGGTGCTGGCTGACACCGCCACCGCGCCGAGATCCGCACCCACGCCACCTATATTCTGCTGACTCAGGACTATGATTTGCTGTGAGGAAGTAGAGTTACTACCATAGTTACTACTAAACACAAGTAATGGCGCATGAGAAATAAATGTTCGTGAGTTAGCTCGAGTTATCTACAAAAATAAAAACTTTTTCATCATTGAAGGAGAATGATATACCAAAACCACTTCACACTTATATATATACAGGGTGTCATTGAGTGCAAATATTTCAAACACTGAAAAAGCTCGACGTTTACCATCGAATGGCACCAATAACAAGAATTTTTGGATCAAAATAAAATATGAGGTCAGACCCCATTTTCCACCCAAAGTTCTACACTGTAGCAAATCTGACGTCACCTCTGTTCAAATTTCCATGCGGTAGGCATACAATCACGCGGAGTTCAATCATTCAAATTGTTTTGAACTGGCGTACTTGATTTTCTTCCCATATTTTGTTCAATTCTTGGGAAGGAACTCGTTGATTAGAAGAATTAGAAAAAATATGATATCATGGGAATATTCCTTGAACTGTATCATATTAATGTGCTGAATATGTGAACTTATATCGAAAACATCTTGTATATATATATTACTTCAACAAGTTTCGAAAGCATAAGTGGAGTTCATCATCAGATTCTCGAAGAAAGAGACAATGAAAGAATAAAATCTCTCTGCATGGATATATCGAAGACGGAAACCTTTGATCCGAAAACACACTGCACTGTTATACCTTATTAAACCGAAAGAACATCGTGAGAGCCAAGGAAAATCTCGAAGGAAATGAGGTAGGAATTGGTGTTCTTCTTAAATTTCTGGAGGTTATATGCCTTGGGGAACACGCTCCCTTGGCAATGTGTTTCTGAGCTTCGCTGTTCGTTGGATGAACGAGTCTTTGAAAAAAGATGTTTTGTAGGTGTCCAAAGTGACCACGAAGGGGTGCGAAGCCTCAACTCAACGGGTTAATCTCGCGGAAACTGCCAAGGAAGGAACAATTGTTGATATTTCAGAAGAGCATCGTCCATAAAAATATCTATGGAATAGAGCCAGATCGCCAACTTTTCTACGGTGTTCCAGGGAAGTGAGTGAGTTTGTGAGTGAGGCATCACCCATGAGACGAATTGCCCTTTTTTGGACAAAATCCAACAGTTTCAGGGTATGTTTGGGTGCTGCACTCCAAATATGGGAAGAGTATTCCAGGACAGGTCGGATCTGTGCCTTATGTATCATAAGCAGCTGACTGGAAGTGAAATAGCTCTTGGCCCGAAACAAAAAACCAAGTTTTCGGGATGCACTTTCAGCAATTGATCTAACGTGATTTTGCTAAGAAAGGTTATTGCTGATAGAGAAAAGGTATGCTTTAGTTTTGTTTGCATTGAAATCTACCAAGTTATTGGATCTCCATTCAAAAATTGTTGCCAAGTCCATATTTATGTAGTCAACATTTCTTCCTCGTTGGTTTCTGATTTGCCTGCACCGAAAAAAAAGATGGTAGTTATTACCAAACGTTCAGTAAAATAGGCACCAGTCACAACTTTCATCAAATGATACCACTACAACATTATAAAATACTATACTATATCAAATATTACCACTACAAAATAGTATAATACTCACAGTTTATTATAGTACAACTTTGTAGTGGTATTATTTGGTGAATGTAGTGACTGGCGCCTATTCTACTAAACGTTTGGTATTCACTACCGACTATTTCTCTGAGTGTGGCTGGTATTGGAGCCATGGAAGAGAAGGCGATATGGAGGGTACTTTCATCCGCGAAGCTGATGTGTACTGGACATGAAGTTGCTTCTAACAAATCGTTGATATATTTGGTAGAAATAGTGTTGGTGCTATAATTGATCCTTGCGGTACACCAGCATTCATGGAAAGACAGTCAGATGGAATTCCGTCGACCACTACATAGAGAGACTTGTTTGAGAGAAAACTAGCTAGCAGAGAACATAGCTGGAGAGGCAATAAGATGGAAGCTTGGCGAGGAGTCCGTGGTGCCAGACTCGATCGAATACTTTGGAGATATCAAGTGCCACGGCTGAGGTTTCACCATATTGATCAATATATTGCTGCAATATATGTGAGACGTAAGCGAGCAGGTCACCAGTTGATTTCTGATGATGGAAACCATATTGCCTATCGTTGATAATACCTGAATGTTCAAGATATGTTATGAGCTCGATGTTGATAGCCTTCTCCATGATCTTTGAAATATATGATAGCAGTGCGATCGGTCTGTAGTTGCTAGGTAGGGTCTTTTTGCCTTTTTTTAGAAGCTGGTTGTACTCTTGCAATTTCCCGGTTGGACAGGAATATCTTCAATTTGTAAGAGTAGTTGGACAAATTGCAGAGAACAGGTGTTAGTTCGGCAGCACATTTCTTGATAACAATCGCTGGGATTCCGTCGCAGCCACAAGCTTTATTGGTGTTGAGACCCAATAAAATCTTCCCCATAGTACGTTGGCAAAAGGTGTTCTTGTATCTGATGAACATTCAAAAAGGAACATGAAAAATAAAAAATAAAATCTTCCAAAATTGAGAATTGACAATCTTCTTCAAATCGGATGAATAATATGATGTATAATGATATGGAAATATAACTTTTTAATGTTCAGCAGATATAATTCAATTTTCGACGTGGCAAATAGCCAGGAAAGTAGTTGTTTTCTGTTGAATCTCCAGAATGATGTGTGCATATACTTATTTTTGTCTGAAGGAGAATGCAAATTCTCAATTTCTGAAGTTTTTATATTTTATTTCCAAACTCTTATCGTGTGTGTTTGATAGATATAATTCAATGCTCGTCGTGGCATATTGCCAGGAAAGTAGTTGTTTTCTATTGAATAAACTGAAGAAAAGTAGATATTCTCATCACATAGAGAATGCGAATTCTCAATGTATTGCTTCATAATATAAATATATATCCATTTTTGTATGTTCATGATTTATCTGAGAATATTGCTTTTCAACACAACAAGTCATTCCCAGACAGCACTGGATATTCCTAGAATATTCTCCAAATATGCTGGAAGAGAAGAATATATTCCGAATATCCTTCGGATATTCTTAGAATATGTGGGAGCGAAAGATGAGAATTATGATTTATTGTGGACAATTCGAATGAAACTTTTTTATTGACATTCAAAACAAAATCAAAACTTGTTAATAATATTTTAATTAAACAATGAAGCATCAGTTCCTGGAAATCATAGATCGCTACATGACTCCCTCCGCAGTGACTTGGACACGGCAGTTTGGAAAATTCAACCTTGGAAGTCACGATGTGCTTGAAAAAAAAATCTCATCGGTCGTGGAAATGCACCGTTTTATTAGAACGTATTTTCCTCTTTGTGAGCTGATTAGATGAGTCTGTTGTGGAGGTCGATGGTACATTCTTATCATTCGTGGATGGAATGTTACTATCATCGGCTAGAATAAATGCTGGTTTGAGTCTGTCGATTGACACAGTAACTTCTTTTCCTTTGATGTTGATGACGAAATATTTATCTCTGCTATCTATTACGGGAAAGGGACCTTCATATGGCTGCTGGAGTGATGATTTCACCATGTCTTTTCTAATGAAGACGTGCGAAGCTGTTGGTAGGTCTTTGAAGATGAAAATTCTCCTGGAGCCATGGCGTGAAGCTGGAATTGGTTTTAACGTTTGGAAGTAATGTCTTAGTTGCTTCACATAATCTGTTGGTGGTGCATTGGAGGAGTTTGAAATCAAGAATTCACCGGGAAGGCGGATATTTTCGCCAAACATCATTTCTGCCGTTGTTGCTTTCATATCTTCTTTGAAGGCTGCTCTGAGACCAAGTAGTACCACTGGAAGTGCATCTGTCCATGAGGATGACTGATGACATTCGATTGCCGCTTTGAGCTGACGATGAAATCGTTCAACCATACCATTTGATGCTGTATGGTAAGCGGTTGTGGTCAGGTGGCATATTCCAAATAGTTTTGTTAACGATTTGAATAGATCAGATAAAAATTGTCTACCACGGTCAGATGTAACTCGTAGAGGCACTCCAAAGCGAGCTATCCAATTGCTGAAGAGTGTTCTTGACAAGGTCTCAGCGGTCGAATCCTCTACTGGGTATGCTTCAGGCCAACGAGAAAATCGGTCCACCACTGTGAGACGATACCTTGCTCCTCTTGAGTATGGAAGAGGTCCTACGAAATCCACGTGGATATGCTCGAACTTCGAACTTGAAATCGGAAAATCACCTAGTGTGTCTCGAGATCTTCGAACGCTGACATGGGACGCAGGCTTGGGCCCATGTTCTACAATCTTTTCGAAGAGATGGCCATACATATTTGGAGGATACCAGCTTGACGGTGGCTTTAGGACCAGGATGACTTAAATTATGCATGAAATCAAAAATCTGTTGGCGAAACTCTTGAGTGACAAAGGGACGAAGTGAACCTTTCGAGACATCACAGTATATTTCAAGTTGTGAATTGGGCATTGGAACTTTCACAAGGTTCAAACCGGTAGTAGACTGCAGAAATCTATGTAGTTTTTCGTCGCTGGATTGGGATCTACAAAGTTCTCCGAAGTCGATTGGCAAGTCGATACTTTCAACTTTGATGCTTTCTATTCGAGATAAAGTATCAGCAATTGAATTCTGAGTACCAGCAACATTACGAATATGTGTTGAAAACTGAGCTATGAAGTCCAGGTGTCTGAATTGCCTTGGAGATGACTTTTCTGGTTTTTGTTTGTATGCGAATACCAATGGCTTATGATCGATGAAAATAGTGAATTGGCTGGCTTCGAGCATGTGTCGGAAGTGCTTGATTGGAGAATAGATCGCTAGTAGCTCTCTGTCATACGTACTATACTTGCGTTGGGCAGAGTTGAAGCTTTTTGCGAAGAATGCAAGTGGTTGCCAACCTTCAGCCGACTTCTGCTGCAGAACCGCTCCCATAGACGTATCTGAAGCATCAGTGAACGTTGAAAGCTCGGTGCAAGGATGATGTCCAGGTGATTAGTAGCTTACCCTTGGTATCTGAACCTCTGAGACAATTATTCAAGAGAGCTTGGTGTTCAGCTCCATTTGGGATAAATCTGCGGTAAAAATTCATCATGCCAAGGAATTTTCGGAGTTGTTTGACAGTCTTGGGTGGATCATATTCGATGATAGCCTGTACTCTTTCTTCCGGGGGTTTTACTCCTCCTGCTAAGATTGCGTATCCTAGAAAAACTATTTCCTTCTTGGCGAATTCACTTTTGGCGGTATTGATGACGAGACCATAGTTGTTCAGTCGTTCAAACAGGATACGAATGTGTTCAAGATACTGCTACTCATTCTCGGAAGCCACTAAGATGTCGTCGATATATGCAAAGCAGAAATTCAAACCGACAGTGACTTCATCGATGAACCTTTGGAATGTTTGACCAGCATTGCGTAGTCCAAGTGCCATGAAAGGAAACTCGAATAAACCAAATGGTGTGATTATCGCTGTTTTTTCGATATCATTTGGAGCCACTGGAATTTGATTGTATGCTCGAACTAGGTCTATCTTCGTGAATATTTTCTTGCCTAAAAGGTTTGCTGAACAGTCTTGGAGGTTTCTTGGAGGATGATTATCGGGAATAGGGTGAGCATTTAGTGAACGATAGTCACCGCATGGGCGCCAATCGCCATTCTTCTTAGGGGCAAGGTGGAGAGGCGCTGACCAGCAACTCTTCGATCTTCGGACGATTCCCATTTTCATCATGACCTCGAACTCGTGTTAAGCTATTTTCAACTTGTCTGGGGCTAGACGACGCACCTTACATGCCACTGGAGGACCGTCAGTCGTTTTGATATGGTGAACTGTTGAATGACAGACCTCTTTGATTATTCCATTGGGTTTGGTAAGACTGGGGAACTCTTTCAAAAGGTCAATATATATAGATTCACCAAACACAGATTTTACTTCCATGATGTTCATACGAGATGTGCGATAACCTTTAGTGGAGAGATTAGTCACACTGTCAATTAGCCTTTTATTTCGCATGTCAACAAGAAGACCAAAGTATACCAAGAAATCTGCTCCGATGATGGGTTTGCTAACATCAGCTACTACGAAGCGCCATGTGAAATCTCGTCGTAATCCGAGATTAACTTGGATCGAGATGCAGCCATATGTTGCTATCGAAGTCCCGTTGGCAGCAAATAGGGTATATGTAGATCTTACTTGGCGTCCTCTCAAATATTTGTAGGGATATACGCAGAGATCTGAACCAGTGTCTGCCAGGAATTGAATTTTTGATTTCTTATCGGTGACGAAAAGGCGGCTTGTCTCGGGGTTATCGGTCGCCGCCATCAACGACTCCCCGAGATGTTTTCCTGCTTGGTGAAACTACAAGGAGACTTGCAATTCCTTGCAGCTGGTCCAAATCGGCGATGAAACCAACAATAATCATCCTGACACCCTGTAGGATTTCGAGAATCCGATGACAAGCTGTCACGTTCACGTTGACGGGACCTGTACAACTGACGTCGCTGTCCAGACGATGATCGTTGCCGATATTGTGGTCGTGATGTTCTGGTGTACCTGGTTGTGAGTGCCTCGATCTAGATAGTGATGAAGAATCTGTGGTCGACGTACTTGCAACTTGTGGTTGTGGAATAACCTCGTGAATTTTATCAGCTATTCTTCCTAAGTCAGACAGGGATGCTGTGGGTTGTGCTGCCAAGATGGTTTGTGTGGAAATTGGCAAACGATCCATCCAAAGAGTTTTCACAATTTCATCTGGCATAGTAGTACCTGCTAGTTCTTGTAAATGTCTGATAAATTGCGATGGTTTTCGGTCGCAAAGTTCTTCGTGGTTGAGTAAACGACGTAGCTGTTGCTCTCTCGAAGCAGATAATCGGGAAACAAGCTCTTGTTTGAGACGAGAGTAAGCGTCACCTTCGGGAGGATTTCTTATAACGTCTTGAACTTCCGCAGCCGTTTTTTGGTCCAGATGTGCTACTACGGTGTTGAATTTTCTAGCATCACCTCGAACACCGCATAAACTAAATTGTGCTTTCAATTGTCCGAACCACAATGACGGATTATCTGACCAGAACGGTGGTGGGCGAACTTGTACCTGATTTACTTCTGGAACGTCAACACGATTTCCTTGCATTGCTTGCATCTGATTAAAGATCTGTTGTTGTAGCTCTTGAAGTTGAGTCAGTTGCTCGTCTTGTCGGGGAGCTGTAGAAGCTGGCCTTCGTATGAGTTCCTCGTCGAGTTCTATTAGGCTATCTTCTGACATTCTGACACTCACAGTCCGAGAAATAATGTCACAAAAGTTGCCTCGTCCACTAAATCACGTCGGGGTCACCAATGTGGGAGCGAAAGATGAGAATTATGATTTATTGTGGACAATTCGAATGAAACTTTTTTATTGACATTCAAAACAAAATCAAATCTTGTTAATAATATTTTAATTAAACAATGAAGCATCAGTTCCTGGAAACCATAGATCGCTACAAATATATACCTGCCTCTGGAACATTCAAGGAATATCCAAATGTGAATATTCTTATGATATTCCAAAATAAATATACGAGGAATATTCCAGAAGAAATATTCTGAAGTGAATATTCCAGAAGAAATATTCTGAAGTGAATATTCCTAGAATATTCCAAATGGATAGTGTAGGGAATATTCAGGTATGAATATTCCAGGAATATTCCCAACTGAATATCCTGTTCCAGTATATTCATGGAATATTCCAATAATATTCCCGTGTGTTTCAATGAAATTGTAAAATATGGAATTTAACCAATCACTATATTTTATCGATGTGAGTCATTGATTTTGAAATCTGTAGAAGTCCATCGTACCTCAAAGTAAAGTGGTTATATTACCAGGGATCAAAAACACAAAATCGTCTCCACAATTTTGATAGGTAGTGATCAAAGTACTCAAAGATCATCGAACATGTTGAGAGCCCATATGGAATTGGAAGTGTTTATGATCCGCTTCTGAACAACGCAATTCGATGAATTATTGTTATCTATAGTATTATTCAACTCGATTACTGGCCTAGTGGTTAAGGCGTTAATCTGACAGTCTCAGTTCGAGCCCATCTTGGGTCAGCTTTTTTTAATTATGAATATGTATTAATGAATATTCCCGGAATATTCATTTATTTGTATTCCTGTATCATTCCTGGAATATTTCGAATATTATTTGAATATTCCTAGAATTATATAGGTACATTCTGAATATATAGGGAATATTCCTTGTGTTATATTCCGGGAATATATAAAACTTTCCCCACCAGCACATTCAGGGAATATTCCATAGATGATATGTATATCCCTGGCACGTTCATGAATATTCGCAATATCCAAAAAGGATATTCTATGAATATTCATGGAATATATGGTGCTGCCTGGCTTGCTTCCTGTTCATCTACAACCACGATTGAACGTTGAAATGAAACGTTGATACTTCAACGCGTCATTCTATCTCAATGAAACGACACATTCACAATGTACGGTGAAATAATTGCTAGAAATAACCTGTTTATAACGTTGGGAAACTAATGGATTTGAACAACAAATTTTTGTTGTTCACTTCAACGTTTTAAATCCACATATTTAAAACTATTGAGTTACTTACTTGATACGTCATTTGATCGTGTACTGATAATGTTGATGAAACGTAGAAAATCTCTCATTCAAAAACGTCTATTATCATGTGAAAAAGATTATTCATTGATATTCGGATGCTTCAAACGATTATCAGACGTTAATTTCAGTATTCCATTTAAATACTGATTCAATCTCTGGTTATTCATCCACTTTGAGACGGATGGTTCTACGTTTGAGTTACTGAATGATAAAACGTTCTTCTCGATATTGAATGTTACCAATTATGTACAGGGTGGTTGGAATTAGAGCCTCATCATTATCGGATCTCGTAAACTGTAAGAGATGTAGTGTTGGTGGAATCTTGGCAGAACAGAATTTTATGCTTGACAAAATTCTGACAAAAACATGAGAAATTCCGAAAATTCGGAGATATCCGAAATAATATATATGTTCTAAGACCTCCATTATTTTTTAGTTATTCAAACGAATTAATCTTTATCATGGAAACCTCTTCTTCTCTACAAGATGGCGTTTTCAAATTCGAAATCTGACGTTTCGTCTTCCAGAAACCATAACCTTATTTTTTTCAAAATACAGACTCGAATTTTTCATTCAATTTCCATTACCTTTGGATAGTCAAAGCTAGGAGCTATCACAAATCTCAATTTTCGAATGTTTCGTTGAAAAAATCACAGTTTCCTATTGAATATCGAAAAAAAAATTCAATTCACATAATATCATAGAGAACTCTGAACTGTCAAACTTAACTCATTGGTTCATCCAACGTTTATTTTGGTTATTTTCATTTCGCGATGTCTAAAATTGTGAACCGCTCTGGAATTCATTGCCTGAGGAAGTATTCCCAACAACATATAATCTCCAGAAGTTCAAAAAAAATTCCAATACCTACCTACCTACCTCCTATCCCTATCCTCCCTAGGAACGCACGATGATCTTTGAACATTATAGGGGTTCCCTTTCGTGCGCTCCAAGCGATAAAAAAAAAGTAAAGTTAACTTATTGTCGAGGTGCATTGTACTCCGATCGTATTCAAACGTACCACACGACTTTCTAATTGCAAAATTGTGGTGAATTCCTCTGTCGAGTTTTTCTGTGTGTGAGGGTCAGCAGAATCTGCGATTTCATTTAACAAGAACGGTATGATATAACTGGAAATGAACGTTACAAGAAATGGATATTTTGGGTTGAAATGTATTATTTTTCTACTTTACGATACCACTGTATCCATCCAACGATTGATGAAGCTGTCAAAACTCAAAATCTCAACTGACATGATGAACAAACCCAATTCTTACATTATTAAACTCTTTATTATTTTAACTATAATTCTGTTCTGTGTTTTATGTCACTTCGAATCGAAACATTTCATGATTCGGTCTTGATTCTTGTCATTTAAATGTATTTTGTCCTCAATGTCGTTATTGTCGTGTTTAATTTTTCTCAAATGTCTTTGGTCATGAGTTAACCTAATTCATCAAACTCTCACCCCCACATATTGTTTTTTTGTTTTTTTTTGTAATTGGAAGTTTTGTGAATTTAGGCCCTCATAGAACTTCAATTATGGTTTCCAAACAATTGTTCACCCGCATCACTATTTGCGGTCAAAAAAATTTTTTATTCGGGTTTTGTCTGTGATTTTATTTTTTCCATCAATAATGGTAAATAAATACTGTCTGCAGGTTGATCGAGGAGGTGGTACATTCGTTATTTCAGATTTTTTCGGGATTTTCTCGTCTCTGTATATAATATAAAAATATGAATACTATTTCAATATACGTGTAGTTATGACAAATCCGATGATTTGCCCCAAAATATCACTACGTTTGAAGAATTTTTCTATCAGAGAGCCTTTAAAAGGAAAAATCACTAGCTTTTCAGTGACAATTTGCATTGGAAAGGGTTTGGAGAAGAGGAGACAGGTATAGAAAAAATATCAAATTTTTACTTTCCTTTGGATGTTTCGGGAACAAATCTGCTCCCGTTTTCAACATAAAAATGGATATTTGTGTGGCAAATTCGTATTTGTCCTCACACTTTTCAGTTCTTAGTGACAATTGTTACGTCACGTCCAAAGATAAGTGGAAATTTGATATTTTTTCTATATCCCTTTTTTTCTTCCACCTCTTCTCCAAACCTTTTTCAATACAAATTAATTTCACTGAAAAGCTAGTGAATTTTCCTTTCAGGCTCTCTGATAGGACAATTCTTTAAATGCAGTGACATTTTGGGACAATTAATCTGATTCATCCTGACTACACGTATATTGAAATTGTATTCATATATTTTTTCTGTGACGGGAAAAAAGTTTGGCATTTCATCTCTGTTGGCAGGTTATAAAATGCCACTTTTCATAAATTACTTTTTTCCCGTGGGCAAAAAGTGAGTACTTTTTTCCCGGATATATATCACATATATATACACTGTTGATGGCTTTTGTTGAACTACAGTTCCGAAAAATGAGTCAATAATACCGTCTCCGAGAAAGAACTGCAAGTCCTTATCTTCGATTCGACTTCGCGGTTACGTTTATAACTAAACAACCACTGAATTCGCAATTTTTTGAAATCAAATCACAGAATGAGACTGACACAAGTGACATCAAATATTTGATAACTTCAAAAGAATGATAAAGATGCCTATAGAACGCAGGTGTCCCTACTGTTGAAAACTTAAAATTTCACGTCGATAATTTTCAGATTTCAAAATAATGTAACATTTCCTCAATATTGATTCGTCCTTTCTTCTGTCACAGAAAAAAATAGTGTATTATACACGGGAAAAATATTAGATTTCAGCTCACGGTTTTTTGTCTGTGTCAACACAACCTGGAGCTAAAATCTAGAACTTTTTTCCCTTGTATAATAAGTAACTATTATTCTATAGAGACGAGAACAGAAAATCCGAAAAAAAATCTGGAATAATGAGTGGTAGGTAAATTTAGACATTGGAACTTGGAACAATATGCAAGAACTGACATGAACACTATTTTCTTCTCACAGATCTTCATTTTTAACTAAATTAATGTTGCTGATGGTGAAGGAGTAATCCTTCGACACATGCCCCATCATTTGTCCATGAACGTTGGTTATGAATGTAAGGTCTTCCACCCTTCCTGAATTAGAAAATACACAATCTCCGGTATAACGTTCATAGCTTTTTATCTTATTCTAAATTTGCGTGAATGAATCGATATTTATCTTTTCACAAATACAAAGGAAGGTGATATTTGTTTCCCATTACTTTCTCCACTCCACTCTGCGGCCATGTATTTCCATCTAACGGGTTGTATCAGTATCTATTTTCGATTACAGGACCCTGTCTGAAAAGACTCATCGACAAAATTGTTCAGTTGAAAAGAGTTCCTATCAATGCTGGTAGATGTCATTTCCAATCAGCATTTTGGTTAAAATTCAATTTGGTTAAAATTCTTTATGGTGTGAAATGTATGGATGAACCACACTGAAATCAAATCGATATTCAAAATCTATACATATAAGTTTTTCGAGCACAAACATATAACACATATAGATACAGGGTGATTCATTGCGCATACAGTAGGAGTAGATGGAGGACACCGAGTGCTTCTGAATAATCTATATTTCATGGGTCTCTCATTCTATATAACCAAGATAGAGGGTGATCCATTGATTTTCCCCATTCTTTTGATTAATCATAACTTATGAACCACCCTATTAATTTTTTTGATATCTGGTTCGTATGCTGTTTGTTCACAGTGGTGACAGTTGCCATGATAGGAACAGTCTCATTCCAGGGCCGGCCTTGAAAAAATTAATGAGTAGGATTCGACTCGAAACAACACCGTGTTTATAGATATTGCAAAATCTCATGTATACATAATTGGAAAGAGCTGGACAAAATGAGTGAGATTTCATGTATTTGGAGTTTCCCCATACAACTCTTTCACCTATCAACTTGGGTCGAATCTAGAGGTGACTATTTCCGTGGCTTCATATGGTGAAAGTTTCTATCTATTTGATCAAATTATCAGTGACTTCTAGAATATTTTCCTTGTTGACAAGTAACCAGGGTCTAGATCTAGTACTATATATACTAGGAAGTAACATCCCTCAGATCTTGTGTACTAGTTAAGGCAGATGAAGTGTAATGTGTTCTATTCATGAAATATCGAATAATCACAGGGGCATGGATGGTTATTATCATTATTTTTAAATTGAATCTGAGATAAAACAAGAACCAGGTAAAACCAATAGGGACAGCTACAATTTGACAAGGCTGTACAGCAAGTTTTATAAGATGTGTTATACTGTTGCAGAACAGGATTTGAGAGTGTATTATTTGATAGCTGCCTAATCACTGAGGTGAGTGATGGAATCATATAGTCCGGGGGCATGATGCTGTTTCTTGATTTTAATTTTTTCTCAATTTTCCTGGAGATTCTGAAAATAGGGAATTATAACGATGTACTGATATTTTTCTATCCCAGGGTTTTAGTAGTTGCGGGTTTGGTTGTGGGACCAAGATTTCCCTGGATTTTTCGTCCCCAAGGCTATACCCCTAATAACACACCTTCATCCATTGGACATCCAATGGATATCCTCACCCGGACATCCTGGACATCCATAGGATAACCACTTTGTGTACACAGGAAATCCTATGGATGTCCATAGGTAATCAGCTTTTCACATTTTAGGACATACATACGTTATCCATTATGGACATCCATTTGGTGTCCATTATGGACATCCATTTGGTGTCCATTATGGACATCCATTTGGTGTCCATTATGGACATCCATATGGTGTCCATATATTAAACATATATAACATTCTATACGTATTCAAAAGACAGGTTATGTTATTTTCATTTATTTCAAACATTGTTCATGGGTGAAACCTAAAGTATAAAATATAATAAAAAAATAGATAGTACCTACTTAGGATGATAAATTGGAAAAGAAGCTGTCCAATTCACTGGCAGCACACAAACTGAAATGCATATTTTGCATCGTTTCTGCACTATTTTTGAAAATATTCAATGCATTCTAAATCCGTCTCCATAATTCCTGTTCAGTATTCAATGGTCTGAAGTACACCTCAAACTTTATAGGTACTGCTTCCCATAAACTATAGTATATTTCCTCTGCCGTTTCATCTACTTATTATCTGAAAACTGTTGAATGAAACAGCAATGGACATTCAGAGTGAAATGTGGTGGAGCCTCGTCATGCAAGAGCCACATGTTGTGAAAAAGGTGTAAATTTTCATCGTCGGTTTAGGTCGATGAGTAAGATAATTGGCCCCAAGATGAAATTTCTTTAAACTGCGAAATTGTCAGTGATTCTTGCCCACACATCATCTGTTGTCGTATCATTCAAGAGTTTGTTAACATCCGATGATTTTTTTTCTACTTTATAGTAGATACGTCGGAACAACCTGTTTCAAATCCTTTTCCTTCTGTTCATTCTGGTGAAGGGTGTTTTACCTACCTATCCAAGAAATATGTTATGTTATCGTAACCATTCGCAAGCAGGAACACCTGAATAGACACAGAAATAATAAGAACTTACTTGTATGAAGGCCGTATAAAGCAGGAAACTGGGGTATAATTCAACTATAAAATACTAGTAATTATCATGAAAGTCCACCAAAATGAATGAATGAAATAAACTTAACCTATATCATGTTTCGAATTCTAACAGATGAATTCAGATCTTCTTCTTCTCATTTCACTCTTCTCAAAATTTCTCGCTACAATGGACATCCCGACAATACACTTATGGATGTCCAATATGTACTGCCAAGTATCACGTATGGACATCCAAGTGGCTATTCGATGTGCGTCCATGGACATAGATAGGCTTCCAGATGGAGTAGGTACATACTAGATCATCAGCTGGATATACAACAATGTACATCAAAAGATAGTTCCATTTGGCGTCAATGGATGTCTTGGACGGCAAATGGATATAAAATGGATGTCGTCTGGATAACGTGTGTTATTAGGGACAGGGTGACCCAACCATAGTCTACCTAGGGTGCCTCATGTGAGCTTGTACCGGGTGGATCACTTGGAAACTATATAGAAAGTGACCTACTGGAAGCCTTAACAGGGTGGTCAAGTCAAGGACTATACATGTTGGTCCAGAGTTCGCAACCATCCAGGCATTTCTGGAATGTTGACGTTATATTAAAGTGTTGTTGAATTCATTTTTGCCCTCCTCAGTTATTTGACATCATTATCAAGATTTTGCTCAACCCGGGATAGTTGACTATAACCTTGAATTTTTTCACTAGAGCCTGTTCTGCGAAACGATATATTATCAAAAGAGATTATGGTTATCTGCGCATGCGCCTGAGCTCAAGCATCGCATAATAACCCGGCTTTCCTCATTTGGATTTCATTCCCCTGAACGTTTTGTGGAATGGTTTATCAAATTTGAATTCGCATCAGTCACTGATTGTTTGTCATCGTTGAAGGTCATAAGATGTGTGTCGTATTTCCTCTATACTAAATATTTTGTTCATTGTTGAAGTAGAGCGTTTGGTTCATTGCATAGAGAAACATTACTTTCAATAATTTATTGGCCCATACCATATCAGTTTAGGTAGACTACCACTTGGTAATTTTTGGTAGTCTGTGACGTTCACAGTGGGTGTGAGTGGAGGTTATTGAATAACCTGGCGTCCATTCAAAGAATCCTTCCATCTCCACTGGAACGCTATCCAAAGACCTTGAAACTTCGGGTTAATTCTAAAGGTTACATTTTTGGCGCCCAACGTGAGAAATATACTTTCTTTCCTTTCCATAGATGCAAGGGTAAAAGTGAAACAACTTCTTTTTAATACACCAACTTCATTTTGTGTTGCATTGATAGAATTTCATTGAGTGTTTGTTTTTTTTTTTCTTTCAGTGGCCTTATTGGTTAGTGAAGCAAGCTTTCGAAGTGCACTTTCTTGAATGAAGTGACCTGCTGAAAACTTTTGTTTTCTTCTTTTGGAGTAGGTTTCTGAAGTGCTTGACTGTAATGATTTCCTTAGAAATTTGTGACTTGGTGGAATTTGATTCGTATTGAGCTCAGGAGTGCACATTTTCTTCATGAAATTCATTATAGATCAGGACACCTACAGGTACATTTTCTCTCAATTGACTTACTTGAGTAGGCCTTTTGGGATGTTTGATCTAACTAATGTGATTTTTCCTCATTTTTTCCTAGTTGGAATGTCTTGAATTCTCCTTCAGGACATGTATTTTCAGAATAATAAATCATCTTCATAGTTTATCTTTTTACTTCATCTTCTTACTTCAACTTCTAACTTGTTTCCAAACTCTCTCATAGTTTCAGACCCTCACATCTTCAGATCATCTGGTGGTAATTTTGTCTTCTTCTTCTTGAATTTTTGAATTTGGGACTTGGTTGTAGTGGGTGTGAGCCTGACTCACTCAGACTTCCTTCAATGATAGGACCGTGAAAGGGGTAAGGGGGTGAGGAGTCGGACCCGATAGAATCCTTTTACGGGGGACTATTCACAGCGTTGGCACCTCTCTACTGTGTTGCTTTTGGCAGCGTGATCCGTTGCACTCGATGATTAGCTCACATTGCTACAAACTAGAACTTCAGATTATTTTTTTCGGCTGGCTTGCACCATGCCGTCTAAGCTGGTATGATTATTTCTACCCCAGTTGTGAGGTGGCTACTTTTTGTCATAGTTCATCTTGCTGTTTTTAGTTACACCTGTGGCCTTCTGAGAGCAGGATCTTCCTCTTTAGGATGTGGTGGTGAGGATGCTACCATGGAAACATGCAGGCGAGTAGGAGATGGATTGCTCAACGGCGTAGCAGAACATCATGCAGCGAGAAGAGGATCCTGGCTGAGCTCTGATGAGGGCGTTCATTACTCATTGATCGGACGGAGACAGTCTTCTCTCAGAAGGATCACATACCCTGTCGCTCATATATTGCTGATGTTTCGCAGAGTGATAGTTTCAGTAACAACTTGCCCCATCTATAGCTTTGCAGATGATAGTACTATAACTAGACGTGGCTACTTTTTGTCATAGTTCATCTTGCTGTTTTTAGTTACACCTGTGGCCTTCTGAGAGCAGGATCTTCCTCTTTAGGATGTGGTGGTGAGGATGCTACCATGGAAACATGCAGGCGAGTAGGAGATGGATTGCTCAACGGCGTAGCAGAACATCATGCAGCGAGAAGAGGATCCTGGCTGAGCTCTGATGAGGGCGTTCATAACTCATTGATCGGACGGAGAAAGTCTTCTCTCAGAAGGATCACATACCCTGTCGCTCATATATTGCTGATGTTTCGCAGAGTGATAGTTTCAGTAACAACTTGCCCCATCTATAGCTTTGCAGATGATAGTACTATAACTAGACAAGCCTATAGTCAGCGAATCCTTTCGTTGTCAACCTCGAAAGATGTCGAACAGCACTTTATCAAAACTTCTTCATTCATAGAACGGCTAGGCTCTGGAATTCATTGCCTGAGGAAGTGTTCCCAACAACATATTATGATCTCCAGAAGTTCAAAACAAATTCCAATACCTACCTCCTGTCCCTATTCTCCCTAGGAACGCACGATGTTCTACGAACATTATAGGGATTTCCTTTCGTGCGCTCCAAGCGATAAAAAAAAGTTTATTCGATGCTATAATCAACTAGGTGCATGGAAACTCTGTTCCTTCTCATGTAGTCGGACAGAATTTTTCTTCACATTTCAGTCTTTGTTTCTCTAACACTCAATCGTTCATTGCAGATGAGCTGCAGAGTACGTTGTTTTAGTCTGGTAGATATTTGAATTTACTGAGTACATAATGTACAAAAGCCTCATCTCTTTATATTCATTAAAAATGTTGAGGTTGAAACATTCTTTTGTGGCTTTGGGTGGTGTGTAACGGAAAATCTCATTTTTGTGATTTGTGAATTTCGTTCCATTTCGGTGATACTTCTCATTTACCTCGTATACTGTTCGTCATAAGTATTTTCGGATTGCTTAATTTGTTGATGTTTGATAGGTGAGTTTACCACATTTTCTTCAATGCACGTCACATGGTTGTCGCTTCTCATTTGTTTCTGACCCTTGCACTTGTGGCTTGTTTCAATTAGCTAATTCACTCCTTTTTTTGCTTATTTTCACTTCCTCTGTCTGCTTTGATTTGTTGTTTGAACTCTCAGAGTATAATTCCATGAAATTTTCAAAGTGAATATATTCAACCGAAAACAGGTAGATTGAAGTTGAATTTATTGAAAGGATTCAGTTTCATGTGAATTCTGAAAAATTGACAACCCCACAATAATATCAAATCTTTATCGAACGAAATGATTCAAGCAAGGAGTGAAAAACGAGGAATCGCTCTATAAAGACTAGGATCTATCCTAGGGATGAGACGTCGAGCATCTCCTTCTGATGTGAACAAAACTACAGGTCACTGAATGGTTTCTTTCTGAATATTGTTTTCTTCTCATTATGAATTTTCACCTTCATATTTTCAATTACCCAGGGAGTTTATTTCTATTATCGGAATAGATTATCCAAATATTTTAATATTTTTTTCTTTTCTTTCATGAAGCATTGTATTTTTCATATTCTGAATTACCTAGGAAGTTCATTCCTATTCACAGAAGGAATCATTTTTCTTTGTACAGATTTCAGTAGAATCATGTGAGTTGATTCTTGTATTTGGTGAGATACCATGTTATCTGATCTGTATCTTTGTATTCATCTTTGATTAGCAATATCATCCTTGTATAGAAGGGTCTATAGTGTTTACCAATGGTGATGTCTTTCAACTCATGAACGAGTATTTCATGAGTGTATTCGATTCTTTTATAATCCAAAATATATGTAAAACTTGTAATCATGAAATTAGTTTTTGCCGGATTCGTTTCAGTTTTCAGTCTTATTCGAGCCTACTAGATGTATAATTATTTCACGATAGAAAAACCAAGTTGAGAGATATTGAAACCTTGGAGGCTTGCTGATATAGAACTGACTGAATATTTGTTATCTGAAGAAACGAGATTTTCTGATTCCTGTGGTTTGACTACGTTCTGAGGTGAGTAGCAATCTTTTATGGATTGAGAGTCTATGTCATATATGTTGTAAAATATTGCTAACTTACTGGTCACCTCTTAATAATTCTTTGCCAATGAACTTCTTATTGAGAAAAAAATTTGGCGCCCTAACGTGTATAAACACGCTCATGTTGGACGCCAATTATGTGTGCCAATAAAATTATTATTGCTAATGATTATCATTGCTTCTGCTTATTTCCATTCATTCTGCCTATAAGCTACTATAATTTCAGTGGGGTTGTGAGTAAGTGGAATTCGTTAGAATATCTGAATCCTTTCTGGGAAACTTTAAGACGAGATGAGATAGAGGATGATGAAAACATGTATTTTATTACTGGTTGAAATACAAAAACAAAAACTTATGCAAAGAGAACAGTGAAACACCAAAATCAACTCTACATATACATTATACATATAATAAATTTCAATCGATAGGTGTATGTACAAGTTTATTACTTTACAAATGAACTTTGGACTTGTTTCGGTGAATGACACTCACTCCAGCCGAATTCTTTCCTAAATAATTCTCTGAATTCTTGGTTGGTTTGTTTCCTTCCTGTCGGGCTTTGTGAGCTCCTAAGTGAGTGAGTTCAACTACTAAGTTCATCGAACTACTTCCATACCATATTAACTCCGGTCGAATTGTATGTCCCAGGAGACTTCCTTCTCGGAAGATCTCAAGAATCCATTCCATTCATGTAGCAAGGAATTTTTGACTCTTGCTGTGCTGAAAGCAATTGATTATTCCAGAACACGTGATTTCAACATGGTTTCTTGAGGGGCACACAAACTATCTGTTAGGTTACCTTTGATGAGCATAGCCCTGGCCATTCCTGCCACATCCACAATACAATAACAGTTTCACCAAACAAAATTATGAAATTCTTCCTGCTTTCAACTCGGATTCCAGGGGAAACGATCCCACTTATTCTGGTTTTATATGACAAATCATGACAAAATACAATGTTTGCCCCTCAGCAATCTGTCAAATGACGTAATTCTGGAATGATTAATAGAGCGAACAGAATCTGTCGGATACTTGAGTTTTGATAGTGAAACCTCAATGGAGTGTCAAAAGTGAGCCTTCAAATTCAATAAAAAGTCTCGCAAGTTCCATGTAATTTCACAATCTGAATATGGAAAACTAAGTTTGTGACACTATCTACAATTTACAAGTTGATCTTGGAAATACCTAATTGCAGTAAGGATTCCCAGATATGCGAAATGTCAACATATTCTGCACCGTTGCTACGTGCGAAATGCAGAATTCATCCAGAATAATTATGTTTCATTATATGAGCTAGAAGGAATATCCTCAACAAAATATGTACAAGTTGATAATAACACGTTAAGATATATTGGCCATACAAACAGACATTGATAAAAAATTACATACTCACAATGATATGAAAAAAAGTGTGAGATGAAAGGAAAGAAGATAAGATGAGATAGAATGAGGTGGGAAAGTTGCGAATTCGACACACATCCATCCTAGAGTTAATGGAAGAGACATCATATGAAAATTCAATGTTACGCAAAATGAAATCAGATAAAGAATAATAAACAAATGGGATATTAGACAAAAAACGATCGAGATACTGAAATGTTCAATTAAGTAGATAAATCAAAGTATATTCATTTCAATTAGGTGAGAAAAAGATATACTAGCAGATAAGTGAATGACATCAAATTGAGATGAGATATTAGAGTTTGTATTTATTCAAAGAGGTAACTCTAAATGCTTGCAGATGAATCCAAGTAATTGAACTTATGATTCTAGCCACCAGAGTGGATTGGTACACGAATAAAATTATATTGTAGCCTCCCTGAAGATGGAAATATACATTTCCGAAAGCTCGGTAATGAGTTCACCTTCACTTTGCTGCAATCCCCACTAGCGAGTTAGTTTTATCTCTAACGTGTCAGCAACGACTTTCCTGCCTGCCTGTGTTTTTTTACTTTTCGATGATTTTTTCAATCTCTACCAAGATGGTCATGAGTAAAATCTCATTACATATTCTATTTGTCCGCAATTATATCTTGCTCTTGTCTGAGTATTTTTGCAGTCAATTCTTGTAGTATGTGAATGTATGTTATATAATATAAGTAAATAGGGTGTATCTCAGCGTATATAATTGTCAAACACGTGTCAGTTTCATTTTATATTAGTGGATATGCTTACGTATACTATTATTTTTAGAAAACAGGGACTATATATTCATTGTGAAACTCTTCAGTGTATTCGATATATATATAGCACCGCCTTATCCGAGTTCATGATCATTAATATCTGTTCATGATTCGATTTTTGATCATTCAATCAATATATCTAGTAAGAATCATTCCACTTCATAGGGTAGTTTTGTTATCTCAGTATAAGGCATCACTTGATCGATTTTTGTTGGATAAATACTTTTTTCATTATTTTTAATGAAGGACTGGAAGATCATCCTAGCTCATATATGCCAAATTGATGTACGTACCAATTAGTTCATCACATTTGATCATGTAATGTATTTGTCATATCTGGGTAAATGAATAAATAAATGAAATGGATAAATGGAATCACATGATTCTACTAAAATCTGCACAAACAAAAATAATTTCCTCCGTGAATAAGAATAAACTTTCTAGGTTATTGAAGATATCAAAGTAACAATAATTTATAATGAAAAGAAAAAATTCAGAAGGAATCCATTCAGTTACCTGTAGTTTTGTTTACATCAGAAAAAGTTGTTCGACGTCTTATTTCTAGGATGCAACCTCGTCAAGAGAGAGCGATTCCTCGTTTTTCTCTCCCTGCTTAAATTATTTCGATACAGATTTGATATGTGAATTTACAAAATTCACAAGACACTGATTTCTTTCAATGAATACAACTTCAGTCTACCCCTTTTCGGTTCAATGAACGTTGGAAAATCCATTAAATCATTCTCTGAGAGTTCAAACTAGAATTCAAGCAGACATTGATAGTGAAAATAAGCAGAACAATCAGCTGCATAAAACAAGCCACTAGTGCAAGGGTCAAAAACAGATGTCGTACATCAACTAAATAACCAATCAGCGAACACTAATGAAGAACAGTATGAGGTAAAAGATAGGATCATGGAAGGGGTGAGGGGGGGGAGGGGTCGGACCCGTCAAAATCCATCTACGGGGTGGGACTACTCACAGCGTTGGCATCTCGCTACTGTGCTTCTTTTGGAAGCGTAATCCGCGTAATCCGTTGCACTTGGTGATTGGCTCACAGTGCTACAAACGAGAACACTTTCGCCTCTTTTCGGTTGACTCCACCATGCTGTTCCAGCTAGTATGACTGTTTCTACCCCAATTGTAAGGTGCCGATTGGTTTTTGATTTGTCATAATTCATCTTGCTGTTTCATGTTCCACCTGTTTCCTTCTGAGAACAGGATCTTCCTCTTCGAGATGTGATGGTGCGGATGCTAGCATGGAAGCTTGTGGGCGAGTAAGAGATGGATTGCTCAACGGCACAGCAGAACATCATGCAGCGAGAAGAGGATCCTGGCTAAGCTCTCATGGGGGCGTTCGTTCCTCATTGATTGGACGACAGGAGTCTCATCCCAGTTCTCTGTTCTTTCTCATCTAGTAGAAAAACATATTTCTTCAAATTCCAGTCTTTGTGTCCCCAAAACCCTATTTTTCATCGCAGATAAGCTGCAGAGTAGGTGGTTTCAGTTTGGTATATACTAGAATTCACTAGATGCATTATGTACAAAATTCTCTATATGTTTTTGGTATTTTTCTACATTGAAACGTTTCTAGGATGACAAGTCATTTCTCTTTTCTAGCTTCATCAAAAATTTTGAAGTTTCAACATTTTACTGTGGCTTAGGGTGGTGTGTAATAAAAATCTCACAATTGTGAACTCTTCTTCTTTTCCGGTCATACTTCTCATTCACCTTGTATACTGTTCTTCATAAGTGTTCACTGATTGCTCAATTCGTTGAGGTTTGACAGGTAAGTGTACCACATTTTCTTTCATGGTTGTCGCTTCTCATCTGTTTCTGACCCTTGCACTTGTGGCTTATTTTAATCAGCTAGTTCAATACATTATTCTGCTTATTTTTACTATCTCTGTCCTATTGAATTCTTGTTTGAACTCTCACAGTATGATTTGATGATATGTAAAGGGGTAGATAAAGTTGCATTCATTGAAAGAAATCAGTTCTTTGTGAATTTTGTAGAATTGGCAACCCCACAAGTACATCAAATCTGTATCGAATGGAATAATTCAAGCAGGAAGACTAGGATCTATCCTAGAGATAAAACATCGAGCTTTTTTGTCTGATATGAACAAAACTACAGGTAACCGAATGGTTTCTTTCTGAATATTGTTTTCTTTTCATTAAAAATGTTAACTTTCTCATTTCCAATTACCCAGGGAGTTTAATTCTATTTACTGAAGAATTTTTTTTTGTGCGGATGTCAGTAGAATCATATGATTTTATTTTTCTATTTGGTGAGATTCCATGTGGCCTTACGTTATCTTATCTGTATCTTCATCTTCATCTCTGATTTGACTACGTTCTGAGGTGAGTAAAAATTTTTATGAATTGGGACTCTATGTCATCTCTGTTGTTAAATATTGCTTACTTACTGAGAACCTCTCAATAATTCTTTGCAAAATAATCTCTTATTGAGAAACAGATTTGACGCACATGTTGGGCGCCAATTTTGTGTGCCAATAAAATTATTATCGCTAAATATAATTATTATTGCTTGTACTCATTTCTCTTTCCATTCTGCCCATAAGCTACTTCGAATTCGGTGGAGTCGTGAGTAAGTGGAATTCGTTAGGAAATCAGAATCCTTCTTAGACAACTTCAAGACGAGATATGATAGGATGAAACAGAAAAGATAAGATGGATAAGATAAGATAGATTAGCAACATGTATTTCATTACTGGTTGAAATACAATATCCAAGAATCTATGCAAAACAACAGTGAAACACCAGAATCAACTTCACATATATAATGAATTCCAACCTAATTCTTTCCTGAATAATTCTCTGAGTTCCTGGTTGGTTTGTTGTCCCCCCGTCGGGCTTTGAGAGCTCCTAGGTGAGTGAGTTCAACTACCCAGTTCATCGAACCACATCCACATCATTTGAACTTTGATCGACTCATAATATGTTCCAGGACTTCCAGGAGGCTTATTTTTCTGAAGATCTCAAGAATCCATCCCCTTGATATAGCAAGGAATTTTCGACTGTTGATGTGCTGAAAGGAATAGAGTGAACAGAATCAGTCTAATACTTGAATTTCGATGATAAAACCTCAATGGAGTGTCAAAAGTGAGCCTTTTAACTCAATAATAAGTGTTGCAAGTTCCATATAATTCAACATTTTGAATATGGGAAACTAAGTTTGTGACACTATCTACAGTTCACAAGTTTATCTTGAAAATATTCAATTCAAGAAAAGATTCCCAGATATGCGGAATGTGATTATATTATGCACAGTTGTTACGTGCATAATGCAAAATATATTCAGATTATGTTTTATTACATAAGATGAAATATTCGCAGTAAGATATGTACAAGTTAATGCCCAGATAGCACACACTCGCCTAAGGTCATCCTCAATGTGTCGCCAAACGCCTGGAGAGGACGTTCTATTTTCTACAACCTAAGAACATCATCAGGCGTAAATTTAGCGCTGTAATTGTCCTAAATAAGTTCTTTCAGTGACAGCCTGAGGATGTAAAGAATTTCGTGCCTACGGACGTCTTCAGATGACATTCCATGAAATAACGTGTCATCGAAGACAAAAGGAAGAAAAAGAAGAACTAGAATTGAGGTTATGTCTCATGATAGTCATGATTTGTTCAAGATACATCATAATATATTAATGATTATATCAAAATTATTAGAGTATTCATTGAATACCTTCATCAAATTTCTATTTCACAAAATGATTGCGAGAAGAACTTATTGCACGGAATCAAAAGATAACAATAACAAAAGGATTATAATCTCTGTTGATGACATTTCTCTCAGGTAGCAAGAAACAATGGTGAGTAAATGCTAAATAGAATCATTGATAGTACCGGACATGAAATATTGATACATTCATATACATTATTTATTGTTTCAGGAGGTTATTGAGAACACAAACTTGATGATATCATCATAGCAAACATGTTTTATTCCAAGATAGCTTTGCTTCTTCCCGAATCTATAAAATATTGTATGGAAGCTTGAACTTTCAGTATGAATTCAATAAAGGTAGGTACCTGAATCAAATCATTGATATAGTAGGTACTGGACATGAAATGTTAATAGGTTAATTATTTGTTTCAGATGAAGTTATTGAGAACACAAGATTGATGATGTCATCAGAGCAGAGATGTTTCATTCCAAGATATTTTGGCTTCTTCGAAATCTATGTGAGATTGCGTATGCATGTTTGCACTTTCAGTATATTCAATAAAGGTAGGTACCTGAATCAAATCATTGATATAGTAGGGACTGGAACATGAAATATTAATAGGTACATTATTTGTTTCAGGAGGTTATTGATAACACAAAATGATGATATCATCAGAGCAGAGATATTTTATTCCAAGATATTTTGGCTTCTTTGGAAATTATGAAAGATTGTACCTACATATGCCGACTTGAACTTTCAGTAGATTCAATAATGGTTGGTACCTATAACTACATAAATCATATCATTGATAGTAAGTACTGGACATGAAATATTAATACATTGTTTGTTTCAGAAGGTTATGCAAAACACAAACCTGATGATATTTTCATTCCAAGATAGTTTTGCTTCTTCAGAATCTATAAAATATTGCATGAAGGCTTCAACTTCCAGTTGATTATTCTGCATCAGGAATGTCCATAGTTCAGAAATCAAAAACAACATGGAGAAATATAACTATCAATAGGCAATAACTTCTAGTAGTGCTCAACAAGAAGCTGAAATACATTTCTTTGAAAAGGAAATTGAAATTTTTCAGAATAAGTTATAAATAATAGAATGTAAGTTTTCATTTGGTTTTTCATTTGAACCTATTATAAATAGAGGGAAATTTTGCAAATATCATGAGATCCATATTATTTTGAAGAAATTATCATTTGCATAATACAAGGTGAGTCAATAGTGTGTTATCCTTGTATATTAGCCAAACCATCAGATAAATAGAGAAAATTCAAGTACAACAGTGATAGGGTTTCATGAGAACTTTCACATTAAATTGTTTTCATATATATTATATCTGTAGGGTGTTCAAATTTCAAGATATATTGACTGATGATTGTTTTTCCAAATGGGACACCCTACTGTATACTATTGCATTTTTAGGTTCTTCCTGAAGAGCTGATTCCATCAATGTATCACACTTGGGGTCTAGCGGGAATGATTACAGAGATATAGGGTGTTCAAAAACAAGATTTTTCAATTTTAGGATTTTTTTTGTGGAAACTATTCAATATTGGTCAAAACGGCTCACATATCCTTATAAACTTTTGATTTACTATCTACTGACATTCAATCGGAACAAATAGAGGGTGGGTTAACATTCAGAATACTGATCAGCTTATTGTATCTGTTCCAAATAAATATCAGTAGATAGCTAATCAAAAGTGATGACAGGAACATGTGAGCCGTTTTGACATTTGAAGAATCTCAATTGTCAACACCCTATATCTCTGTAATAATTCCCACTAGACACCAGCATTGATGGAATCATCTCTTCAGGGAAAACTCAAAAATGCAATAATATACAAGGTGTTTCATTGAAAAAAACCAATCATCAACCGATATCTTGGAATTAGAACACCCTATAGATATGAAAACAACTTCAGGTGATTGTTCTTATGAAACCCTATTACTGTTGTTCTTGAATTTTCATCTTATATATCTGACGGTTTGGCTAATATCGGAGGAGAACACACTATAGTGACTCATTCTGTATACGAATAATATTCTTCCATAAATCTTGAACCTCCTTGAAACATCATCAAAAACCGCCTCAAGTTGTTACCATGATGTCCTGAGGTTGTCTCAAAAGATTTTATAGGGATGTTCTGAGACGTTATTAGAATGTAGAGAATGGTAACAGGAGGAAGTCTTGAGAATGTCCTCAGGCTCGCTCTCGACGTCCTGAGGACATGATTGTGAACGCCTCAGAAGGGCCTCAAAAGAAATTTGTGCTATCTGGGTGATAACAAGTTGAGATATATTGGTCTCACATACAATCATTGATCAATTATATATTGACAATGATATACAAGACAGTGTGAGATAGAAGGAGAGAAGATAAGGTGAGATAGAATGAGGTCATGAAGTTGCAAATTCGACACACATCCGTCCTAGAGATGATGGAAGAGGCAGCATATGAGAATTCGATGTTACGCAAAATGAAATGAGATCAAAGATAATGATCAATTGATATATTAGATAAAATACGAGATACTGAAATGTTCAATTAAGTAGATGAATCAAAGTTGATCCAATTTAATCAGGTAAGAAGGAGATAGACTAGCAGAAAAGTGAACGAAATAAAGTTAAGATAAGATATTGAAGTTTGTTTTTATTTGAGAGTATCTTCAAATGCAGATAAATCAAATCATTCGAACTTTTCATTTTCAAGAAAAATAATTTTCTAGCCAACAGAGTGGATTGACAAGTTCTTCAGTGAGTAAGCATTATTTTACTACAGAGATGACATGGAGTCTCAATTCATAAAAGGTTGCTACTCACCTCAGTACGTAGTCGATCCTGGATTCAACTAAGAAAATCTCGTTTCCTCAGATTACATATAATCAGTCACTTTCATTTCAGAATGCCTCCAGAGCTTCAAATATAGTTTCCACCTCGTGGAACGATCATCATCTGGAAGGCTCCAATGAGACTGAAAGCAGAAAAAAAAAACTTACAGATATCGATTTCATAATCACAAGTTTCCCTTTTTTTTTATTATTATTAAAAAATCGAAAATACACTCAAGAAATACTCAGGTCAACACTAGTCCTTCCTTTACTAGGATGATATTGCCAATCAAAGAAAGAGATGATGATAAGATAACATGAGACCACAGGGCGTCTCACCGAATAGAACAATCAATCAGGTTTCAAGAAACATCACAGTACAACTTCTGCTCTTGTTAATGAAACAGATAATATAAAAAAAGGTATATGTTGTTTGGAGATGCGACTTGTTTGGTCCTGTTGGATTTTTCTGAGGTATTCGACACCATTGATCATGAAATACTTCTATCAAAACTTAACTATGTCGGGTTATCGCTGGCAGGTGTTGAGTGGATTAGAGATTTTCTAGTAGGAATGTCGCAATTCGTGTGTCCTGTTGATAACAATGGCTGTGGTTCCTCGATATGTCAGTTCATCTCAGACGGTGTACCCCAAAGGTCTATATTGAGACCCATATTATTTTCTATTTATGTTCCTGATATAGAAAGGGATATAAGTAAATAGGGTGAACCTCTGCTTATATAATAAATTCAGATATTCTCCACGATGTGGTGAAAGAACACTGGAAGTTGGAATCCGTCCAAGGAGCATCTGATGAAGTGACGTCTATAGAAGATAGGAGAGCGCAACTAATTTTGGACACAACGATGAAAAGGATTTGTTATAGATATGAAACCGGACTGCTATGGAAAACGGACAATACCATAATATGTCCTGAGAGTGAAATCAATGCTTCAAAAAGACTGAGATAAACCGAGCAGAGAATGGACAGAAATATGGTGTGCGGTGAATCATATTGTAATAAATTCCGAGAAATGAAAGAGGAAGGACACATGAAGAAACTCACGAAGAACTAAGCGGATAAGGTTGATGACAGGATATGGTATCAACCCCATTTTGGTTTGACAAATGTGAATAAACCGAATAAATTGAGGATTGTCTTTGATGCTTCTGCCAAAGGTCATGGTGTAAGTCTAAACCATCCCTTGCTAACAGGTCCTGACTTATATAATTCACTAAATACTATTTCATTAAATTTTCCAATTAAAAAATATGCCTTCACAGCTGACAT
Source organism: Phaedon cochleariae (assembly GCA_918026855.4). Lineage (NCBI taxonomy): Eukaryota > Metazoa > Arthropoda > Insecta > Coleoptera > Chrysomelidae > Phaedon > Phaedon cochleariae. The sequence continues at coordinate 29,875,358 of OU896713.1, forward strand.
TGAGGAAATGTTCCTACAGGATGAACTTAGATCAGAAGATTGCTGTGCTCAACTGATATGTCTACGAAATAGTTGTTGGATTTTTTTCATCAACCTGTGGCCTTTGTTTAGCACAAGGGGGAAAAATAGGAAGGTCAATGTCTCATTCAAAGACAGTCTTCAGGAAGCAACGAATGCCATTGTTAACCAGCACTACATGGATGATTATATAGGATCTGCAGACACGGCAGAGGAAGCTATGAAATTGATAGGAGAAGTAGTATATGTACATAAAGCAGGAGGTTTTGTTATTTGTTATTGGACAACGATTGATAAAGAAATTCTTCAAAGCTTAGATGCAAACCTTCAAGCTACAGCTGGATAAGGACGGGAGAAAAATGGAGAATCAGAATCTGCACTAGAAAGGATATTGGGCGTATTTTGGAATCCATGTGCGGACATATTCAGTTTCCGAAAAACAATTCAAAAAATAGATATTCTGGAAAACCGACGAAGACCTACAAAAAGGAAAGTTTTGATATTCATTGGCAAATTTTTTTAAACAAGGTGAAGTTTTATTGCAGGACATTTGGAGAAGTCGGATTGGCTGGGATAATGAAATTTCCGACTGTATGAATGAAAAATGGAGAATGTGGTCTACGGACTTGAAAAACATTCACTCATTCAGAATTCCCTTAGTACTACACTATGGACCAATTTTCAAGTAATAATCAATTACATATGTTCTGTGGTGCTTCGTGAGAATACTATGCAGGTGTTGTCTATTCAAGAATTCGAATAGAAAACGAAAGTTCCGTCAATGCCAAAACTAGAGTAGCTCCTTAGAAGCCCCTTTCGATACCCATACTAGAATAACAGGCTACCCTATTGGGTTCGCGTTTGATACACTTGCTTAGAAAGAGCCTAAGAGATGTGAAAATGGACTAATACGACTAGGTGGTAGACTAGACAATTCACCACAAATTCATGGAGAGGACAAGCAGTAGAGAGTAATTAGAATAGTTGCCATCACTGTAAAAACCAAAAATCCTTACCTAGAGTAACGATAATAAAACAGTTGCCTTTATGTAGGATTGAGCCAACGATTAGACCTTTTGTTAAAACATACGTACTGGAACAAATGATCGAGATCTGAATCTGTGTTTCAGTTGGCAAGCTGCCAAAAAATGTCAGATTTATTTTGGATCAGATGGACCCAGTATTTACCAACTCTCATAAGATCCGAGTGGTATGAAGATGCGAAGATCATCAGCCCAAGGGATGTAGTGATAATTGTGGATTCCAATGGATCAAGAAATGTTTGGCAAAACGGACTTGTCCACCATGTTTACCCTGCTGAAGATGGTAAAATGAGAATTGTCGAGGTAAGGAATAGTGGCGGCACAATATTTCGGTGACCTGTCTCAAAATTGATTGCATTAGGTGTGAAAAAATAGTAATTGCTCTTATATACGAATTAATTTACTAGGGGAAGAAATGTTATAGTTTCTCATGAATATCAATTGTTCAGATACACCATGAAGAAATGACAACTTAATGACGATCATAATAATAATAAAACTGGACATAAGTCAGACTTCTCTAAAAAAAAAACATTGATTCGTTCGTGTAGAGGACAATATTTTTCTCGCCGCTTGAAAGCGGAGGAAGAGTACAAAAATCATAGAATATAAATCAGAAAGTTGCAAGAATCTCATACCATCAGTAGAATTATACTGAAAATTTATTAGTTGTCCATATATGAACGTGCACTCTTATATCTACAACATTATTCCAGGTGGAATGAGACAAGTTTGCCATTGGATACGCAACTATAGGAATAATGAAATGTTGGCACTATGCTAATTGTTGAATTTTGCCTTGAGCCAAATTACTGGCCAACCTACTTCCCTCTGCTTATGAAATTGGGTATTCACAATTTTCTCGTCGGAAAATCGAAAGAGCGCAATCAAAAACATGGACGTGCTAAGTAACACTGATCATTTCTGGAGAATACCCCGGAAGGCACTATACCAAGTTCTTTGTTCTTCATGATCTTCCGAGTTCCTCTGGGGATGGCAATTCAGAGGTTGAAAAACTCATTCGTTATAAACATTATTTTGATAGTCTAGGTAGGTATATTTTTGTATTCAACTGTGTTTAACCACATAGACATCCGATTGCGTGGAGCATTCGAGAAACGATTGAACATTCAATCTGTTCATATCCATAACAACCTATATTATGCCTTCGCTGATGAGTTAGGATAATTGATTCCTTGTTGAGTCAACAGAAAGCTTTATGCTCCTGGCAAGAGTCCTCAAACCATCCTCTCTGGAATACTATGGGGAGGCACTTATATATTTATTTCGATTTCAACTGCTACGTTAGCTGACATCAGAATTGAAATGGGAGAACCATGATGATACTCTACAGTCCACGTAGTATTTTAGTAGTTATTTCATTATCTGATTTCCTTTCCAACAAGAATTTTAAATGAAAATCAGCACTATTGTTGGTTTTTTGTCAGTCATCCTAGTATGGTATGCATACATATTAAAATAATGGCATAATTATTATGTCAGATGACATTTTCTTGGATCAGAACAGTGGATACAGGTTAATTCCTAATTGAATCTCAATTTTGTAGGAGGGGATTCTTAGGCCTATTGTCAGACTAATATGTTTCAATTTTTGAGATACAGGGTGGTGAAATTCTCAAAAATAAAGTTTTTTATCAATATCTGCAATACCACTTCAGATATTTTGATGAAATTCGGCATACATGTACTATGTTTTGTTGCCACCAGTGGCGTCCGTATGAAATTTCACATCCTTATTTTGGCAGAAGTTGATGGAACGCCACTGATTAATCTCAAAATTGAAATCATTCTTGAAAATTCCAATTATTCATCAATAGATAGTTCTTTATTAATATCTGCAATACCACTTCAGATATTTTGATGAAATTTAGCATACATGTACTATGTTTTGTTACCACCAGTGGTGCCCGTATAAAATTTCACATACTTATTTTGGCAGACGTTGATGGAACGCCACAGATTATTCTCAAAATTGAAATCTTTCTTGAAATTTTCAATTATTTATTTGCAAATTTATTAATTTTTTCAATCTGATGCACGGTTTTTGCTTCGAAAAATGGAATCATCTTCACTGCATGATCATATAATTCTTGAAATCGACCTGTGGCCACCCAATTTCCCTATTATATGTACTGAGACAGTGAGTGGCCTCCCAAATAACATTATCAGTTTTATTGTTAGCTACAGGAGGTTATTACAGCCTATTTCAAAATGCCTTTTTGAAACTATTATACCTTAATAATATCATTAAAACAATTGAACAACCTTCTCGAAACATAAAGGGCCCACCTTTATAAATGCTGTCACAGCTTCTCTTAAAGCTTGTCATAAAACTAATAGGAATTCATTGTAGTATATGCCTCAAAGCAATAAGAAAACCTATCAAAACTACTTTGTTTGAAGCCTTTTAGCACGAGATCAAACCTGTATGTTTTCAAACGACATTTCTTCAAATTCATGCTCTACTCGCCATCTGACATAATTTGTGCAAAAATGCTGTCAATTCCCTCGCTTCCTAGTTTCCATTCAGAAGGACGATGATCAGAAGTATTTTCCATTACGTTCTGACTCGTTGATGGCACTTCATATATGAACATCAGGTCCCAATGAATTCTTGTTATTTGGTGGATTCAGGTGGTATGAATTGAATGACGCAGTGTTCGGAATTGCTTGGTCTTCAGATTTCTGATTTACTGTTGCTCTCACGACTTGATTTTTGATTCTCTTCATTTTTTCGCTTGGAGTTGCCATTTCTCTCAATTTCACACTATTTATTTTCTTGTGAGTCCATTTCAACGTGAGTCGTTTGTAGGCAAAAAGAAATACGAACATTTATATTATGGGATTTGGGTTTAACACGGTTCTAAATGAAACTTCATAAATCCTATAGATTTTATGATTGACTTCGATGAGTTCATTGTGGCTTATAGGTTTCAATAATTACTTTCACATAGCTAGAATAATGCCAATAGGTTTCATTATTGCCTCAGTCAAATCCTAATTGGCCTAGTGTAAATTTGGTTTTATGATCGCTTCATGACGTATTTTCATAGGATTAGTTCAGAACCTCTTGGTCAAATTCGAGACACTAATAAACCTTAGGAGTCTTAAGGGGGTTGTTAAGAGTAAATAGTTTTGATGAAGAATTTCAATGACTCTCACAGAGCTCTCTCAAAACCGAAGTGAGCTGAATGCCAAATTGTTTTATGCGATAGTTCTATCATAGTATCTCAAAGCCTTTTAATAGGATTATATGGACATGAAGGCCAATATGCTCTTTCCAGGGCATTCATAAAACGGTAGAACAAATCAGACCTATCATTTGCTCTGACATAACCTCTTCAAAGTCTCATCGAAGCTATTAGGCATTCAAAATGTTACTTGGGCTGTCATCGAATTTTCTCATAATAATGAGTAGATTTGATCTCTCGAATTGTTTCCGTTCAAATCACGGTTTCCACCTAATGAATCAAATGTATTTCTCTGCATTGTGATAATGTCATATTAACGATATTATTATTTGATCAATCAGTGACAAAATTTTTATTTTTCAAGCGAAAACCGTGCAACAGATAAAACAAGTGGAGATTAGATTTATTCCGAAATGATTGAGAGTTTCCGAAGTGATTTCAATTCAGAGATGAATCAGTTACCATGTCAATGTCTGTCGAAGTAGGTTTATGAAGTTCCGTACGAACGTCACAGGACAATCTCAAAATAAGTGGTACACTTTCTGATGCCTTTTGATACATAGTACATGTATGCCAAATTTCATCAGAAAATCTGAGGTGGTATTACAGATATTGATAGACAACTATTTATTTTTGAGAAATGTTCCACCCTGTATCTCAGAAGTTAAGACGTTAGGGTCATACGTTTACATGAACTTCTTTTCTCAAAATATGCCCAACAATCACCTCCTCACTCACTCAAGGTTGTCGAAGAAGAGAACTGTCGTTCTTCAGAAGGGACGTTCAGGTAACATCATATAGGGTTCACAAAATTTCCAGTTGGGAAAAGTGTGCTCACCAGCGTCGGTGTTCAGCCAGGAACAGGACGAAATTCACTTCATTAAAGCTGATGTTCTAAATGATCGGATGTCCTCCTCGGCAGGTGTAGTTTTACCTAAAAAAAGAACCTGTATGTGAATGGAATGAGGTTATGTTATTGAGGAATAGGTCGCGTGCACGATGACCAACCCTGGAGGCAAAATATTGAAACACAACCTCACTCTTCTGTGAATTATTGAAAGACAACCCCACTTTTTTTATTTGTTAACAGAGGAATCAAAGGATTGAAATAGTTTTTCACAATATTTTGGCATACGAATCGTGTTTTTTTAGCGCTATTCATTAATTCAAGCATGCCTTCGCATTGTGCTGTTGTACAATGCACAAAAAATCTAGCGAGAGACGAAGGAATATGATTTCTCAGGTACATATTAAAATCTCACATAGTTTTCATTATGAAATGTTGTCATTCTTTATTGAAATCACTTCTGCCACTTCTGCAATACAAGCCAATACTTCTAATAGATTGAACATGTCTACAACACACATGATCTTATTTCGTCAGCATGTCAGACCAGTCCTTCCGTTTGATTGCATGAATCCAATCTTCTCGCATTATTTTAGAAATTTCACGAGTATTAACTATTTGCTTCAATTGCAGAATGAATTCCGATGAGAAGTCCGAGAAATTACCAAATTTCGAAAATAAAAACTATATGTGAGTGACTATAATAGTAGGTAGATACTTACTTTTAAATCATAATGTACCAACCGGATTCCTTCGTCTTCCGCTGCAGTATTCGTGCATTGTACAACCGCACAATGTGATGGCATGAGCGAATTAATGAATAGCAGAAAAATACGATTCTTATGCCAAAATAATTGTGAAAAACTATTTCAATCACTTGTAAACAAATAAGAAAAGTGAGGTTGTGTTTCAATGTTGTGCCTCCAGGGTCGGTCATCTGACAGTTCTTGCACGCAACCCATAGGTGTCCCACATGATTTGAATTAGGGTCAAAGTTTATTTATCAAAAGTAAATTGCGTTATGATGTTTCATTCTCATTTTCTCTGAATCATTTCAGTTAGAATGGAATAGAATAGAATGAAATAGAATACATTTATTGCTTCAAAAAGATAAATTTCATACGAAATTGCTAACATTTATAAATGATGAACATACCTATTTGAAATCAATAAATGATAGATATAGACGGATATACAAGAAATGAAGACAAGACTTATTTCAGTTCAACTGCTTTTCCTCGTCACATTCGCATGATATTATCCATATACAAATATTGTTGTAAGAGAGGTTCATAACATGAAATTCCACAATTTTCATGTAGCAAGTCCCACTGATTTCGGGTTGGAAGGGTTATATTAACATACTATAAAGGGTGTCCGGAGATGAAACCGACCAAACTCCTGGGGTTATAGGGACTGCCAATATGATTATTGCAAAATGCCATGTATAAATGTACATAACCGCTTCGTTACTGACATACAGAATGATTTGTGGATTTTGACAAAAAACTCAATACGTATTATTGTTTTTTGTTCAATTCATTACCAGAAATTCATTGTTGCCTTGTGTTGTATATTCATAATTTCGATTTCTTTTCTCAGTTCAGTTCTTTTTGAATAGGTTCTTCGATCAGAGTATTGCTAATTTTTATATCAGGTTAGTTATATTCTCACAGGAACTCAACATTAAGAAGACCCATTCGGGAGTTTTACTAAGGAGTGATCGGAGAGAATATCAACAATCATGCCTTGATTTCGTGAATATTTATTATCTTACCAATTTTGATGATAGTTCATCCGACAATTAATTTCATGAATAAAACAAATTAATAATAAATTTCTCACGGGATAACCGAAATGGTGCCGTAAACTCTTGTAACAAGTTATCATAAGATTTTTTCCGTAGATTTCGAATATTAGCCAAGACATATGATAATTATTATACAGGGTGAGTTATTCTCACATCATTATACAGGGTGAGTTATTCTTACAATAACTGAACATGAAAAAAAAATCTGGTCCTGATATTGATTTTGTTCGAAGGGTTACTTGTTGAGGCCTCTCAGTTCATTTTATGTAGCAAATTTGAATACTTATAATCAGCTCGTCCTGTATTTGATATGACAGATTGAATTTCTTGTAAAATTCCACATATCACTCTGTATGTCAGTGACAAAGCGATTTGGTCATTTGTAAATGTCATTCTGCAATCATATTGGCAGTTCTTATTACCTCATGAGTTTTGTAGGTTTCATCTCCGAATACCCTGTATATCGGACTTCCTGATAAAGATACTGTAGTTTGTTTTGAAGATATATATTTATTATAATGTTTCTGAAGAGAATTTCATGGGATGCCATTTTTTTCGTCTAGTTTCAATGTTTGTGTGATTCAAAATAGACAAACCCCATTTTGAGGATATTACTAGATCATACTGGAATCTGCAACAGGATATCAGATAGGAAGTGTGTTCATGGAATCTTCTGACCTAGAAATTAATTTCTCATATCTGTGTCATAGGGAAATTGAGATACTATGCATACGGTATAACTTTTTTATACAAATAGACTTGTCAAATTTCATTTCCTATAACGCTCGAATAACCATCAGGATCCATGATGGGTCTTTTGAGTTAAGGCTTATCGAGGTCGATTCAGTTTCCTCCATATGTTGAAACTGCCAGATTAATTCATTCACAATATAAGGAAAGATAAGATCGATAAGATATGATGAGATAAGATAAATGTATTAGTCAACCGAAGATAATACAAGGTTTAGCTCATACACAATGTACAAAACTTATCAGACTAGTTAGAAGAAGAAATGTTTTACAAATAAAATGCTAAAATAGTGTACCTAGGTGAAGTCACAAAGACTCCCATAATTGAACGCATCAAGGTAGACATTATTCTCACTAAGTAGGTTTTTGTCTCATTCGTCATTACGAGAATCTCCAGTGGCCTTCAATAGCCTAACCAAGACCACCCTGCATGCCATGACTAGAATGAGGACACCACGACCATAAGATTCGTACTTCACGTATACTTGGGTCGTGAACACTTTGAAATTATTTTTTCAGGAAATTAAACCAGTTTGATGAAGACAAACTATTCACAGTTTCATCTCCTGCTCAGAAAATTTCGATTCAGTTTCTAGCATTTTAAGTACGATATCGATGATCCATTCGAAATAATTGCCCTTGGGACTTAAATGTTCACAATATTCTTCTATTGTCATTCTGAGATATTTCCATGAATAATCAGTTACTGACTTGATATCATTATGCAACAGGTTTTGGCAGAGACTGCCTGCTGATATCAAAACATTCCATGACACAGAAACCAGGTGATATCGTGAGCAATCTGATAAATATTGGAACAAAAACTAGAGCATTTGGTTAACTTCGTCGAATACTTCGGAGATTCAAGAACCTCCCAAGTTCAGAGGTTCAGTTTTCTTGTTATTCCACGTCATTCATCTAAGATATCTATAATCAATTCAATTAATCTAAACTCATCGTCTCAATTTCATATTCCATGATCTCACTTTGTTTTCCTATTCACATTCAATGTTGATCAATATCCAATGTTCTGAATAGAGTTGCGATATCAGGTCGTATAATATGTCACGTATCAAAACCACAGCGGGGTGTTAAAAATAGTTGAAAATACGACCCTCTTATTAAAATCACTGCAAGATAATTATGGGACAACAATCATCAGCTTTGACTTATTCCGATCCTTTAAAGATGAGAAGGTCTTGGCATTGGATGAAAATTCGACCTGGAACGACTGTACCGAATGAAAATTTATATGGATCAATCAACTTGCAGATCATGCCATAATGATGAGATGGAAGAGAAATAGGAGAAGCCTTTCATATCATCTCTGAGAGTGATAGCCTGGGTTGACCAAGGACTTGTTCACATGAGGATTGCTGTTATTCTTGTAGTGTTTCAAGGACCACTGAAACTGCATGTCTTATTCAACTACAAAAAAATTATATTAGGTATATTTCATTTCCAGTAGAATCAGCCGAGCGGTCTTCCATCCGTAAGATACCTGTAGAGACGAGCTTCTGATATAAATATCTACAAAAGCCCGGATCTACAGGGTAGATCACGAATGTGCCTAGTCATGATGATTCCATAGAATAGGACCATTCATATTCTTCAATATTTTCACCTCAATAGTAAATGATATAATTGATCGCAAGAAAATGGAGCTCGTGCGATCGTTCACCTCCGAATGTTTTGTTCTATTAAAAATTCTGGAATAATTGTGATCGACTCCACTACTTCTTCAATTATTTATGGATGATATATCTTCAGCTAATCGTGAAAATGTTACTGTTGCTGTCGAATCGTCGACTAAAATTGAAAAAATGTCAACTGTATATATATTGTGGAACCATCAACGCAAGAAGGATATTGTGAATGAAACTTTACATGACAACACTGAATCCTACCTCTCAGATATCGAATGAAATGTTAATCATTATTTGTGTATTTTCAATTTTTAATTTGTTTCGACTATCCTGAAAATGAATCTAAATTCACATAATGGACTATTATTATCGATATATCTGGAAACGTCACCTCAATATCTGTCCATACATTATTATGAAGATATCGCGATTTTGATTAGCGAGGATTGCATCAGAGTATATTCTCACAATGATTTATACAAATCAACAATTCAATAATAAACAGGTGAATATACATCTATTATAAGTAAAAAACTTCATATGAACGTATATCGTAAACGTCCTAACTTTTGAGATACAGGGTGTCAATGTTGAAAATATGCATAGATTATTTTTTTGTCCACCCTGTATAGCTTTTCGTGATGGCAAAATACATTCTGCTATGTGACTGAATCGGTATACAAATTTCAAAATGTTACATACTGTGGTCATCTAGTAATGGATGTCCTGGAAGGACATCAAAATTTGAAGTCTGATATGGTCTCGTTTTTCCGTTTTTTCTCGATAACGAAGCGTTCTTTCGAGTATCAACAGGAGGACCTTTTTCGTACATAATCAAAAAACCTCTTATGACATTGCATAAGATTTGGAAATATTTTGTCGTTGCTCACATTTAATTGAAATATAAACAATAATATCCCGTAACGGTGCCACTGGTAGAGAAAATAAAAATGTTTGTACATCAGAAAATGCACCTTGATGCATCAAACACGTGTACCAAATGAGGATGTATACGATATTGTCTGAGTTATTATCAACAAACTGAATATTTTTCGAAACTTCATCACCCTGTGTCTCAAAAGTTGAGACTTTCAGGACATACGTTCATATGAAGTTTTCTTTTTGAAATGAGATAAATAATCACCCCATCAAATATTAGCATGTCTTTAAGAAACATCCTGTATACATTCCCAAATATTCAATTCGTTGAATAAGTACATTATAAAAAATTATTTGCATTACTTGTATACATTTTGTTAATATCCGTGAATCCCTCGAGCTGGATGTAATCCTGATTGATTTGCCTCTCACATATCGGTATTCAAGCTCAAATATAAGAAAATAAGTCGATTTCATATATCGCTCTCATTGAATTTAATATTTTGAAATTCGAAATCCACGTCATTCCACCGTCTTATGCAATATTCGTATCATTATCTTATATTATTCGGAATGTGAGAAACTCAGAGAAAAGCTATATTTTGAGAAATAAAAAAATCATTGCATGAATATTCAACAGGAAAAAACTATTTTATGGCAAATACCATCACAGAATATTGATTTATATTTAACAAATGTTGAAAAACTTCTTTGAAATATATAGAAAAATGCACAATAATGAATTTTTGAAGAAAACAGCAACTCTTTTCGACTGATAACACATATTATTGAATTATATCTGTTATGTATCAAACAATAATATACCTAATTTATGGAAAATATATACTCTCTATAAGATTCATTGAAGAATAGTTATACATTTATCATTGCTAGAATCAATTGAAACTATCGAAAATTGATGATAATTATAATGCAGTTTCGTGCTAAGTTTGAAAGTCATAAATGGAGTTACTTTTATAGCATACGAATCATTCTTGGACTTCTCTCAATAGGTTTTGTTGACTTTGAAGTGGTGATATATTTCAATCGGTCAAGAATATTTTTGAAAGTTGTATATCTCAAACTCAACCGTAGCAGATGTCTTATTCGATGTGGTATCGACTATATAGTCCACCAGCTATAAAGTGGTAAATACAAACAATTGTGGATATACCATGTTAAAGCCATGAATAATTATATCATATCTCTGCTCAAGTACGACATGCTGCCTATAACTGAATTATAAAAGGAATAATTTATTCACCACTTTGTTTTTGAGCGTTGGACTAAATATGTCCTTTTGTATTTCGCATTATTTGACAATCGTACAAAAAACAACAAATGTGCAGTGGTTTCTAATGTTGTCATTGATTTTTACCTCATGTTGGATACACCACAAACTATCATCTAATTCTTTTCTCAAAATAATATAATACGTCTATGTTGTATCGAATATATTTTTGAAAATTGAGTTTTTCGAATAGAATTCGTTATCGTCATAATATTCCCCCCATGTAAAACCTCACTGTGAAATATTTCTCGTATTATTATAATATATTATCTGGTTTAAAATACATAAAACTTCAAACTGAATTATCTCACAATCATCTTTCTCCAGTTATCACTTTCATGCTCAGCACGGCAGTATTATGATGAATCATCTCAGAAAGTAAGTAGCCATTATATACAACACCTTGAAGTGGTTAATATCAAATCTCGATGAATATGCAAAATTATTCAAATCATTAATTTTGCGCATGACAGTTCATTCACCTATCATAGTGAAGAGACTATCCAGTATTGTTGAAATGGAAATAAAAAGTTTCTAAATAGCCAGATAGGACATGATTGCTACATACCTCGATGAGCGGTAAAGAAGAAAGGAGAAACAAATAGAGAAAATAAATCGCTGGACTAACCGCCAAAGAAAAAAACCATCCAACATAATATGTAAGGGAATTCACTTCTTTGACAGCAGGTGTTCAATATCCTATCCCTTCATTAGTTTCTGGCGCAACGAAAAATATCCTACAAACTTCTTTATGAAACATTTATACCTGCCGCCGTTCATCAATAGTTCACTTTTATACCTCTCTGACATTCAACCAAATGATGACAAATTACTTCAAACTACGGTTAATCTCCATGCAATTATCAAAGAATTCCAGTATAGGTATCCGTAGTGGATTTACATGCTTGTTTTGTTTAGAATCGGAAATCAGGTTAGCTTAGCGTGCATAAAATAGAAGGATACTCATCTTATCTGTACAAATCATCGACGTATCACGAACAATTATTGCTGGATGACATGGTGGTGACAGTGGATGAGAGGAACGCAGCTATCGATGTCGACGCCCCTATCGCGTCTCTGTAAGCTCCGGACTCCGGATTCTGCGAGATGGAGAGGGGTCGGATCCTTGCTTTATAACTGATGCTGGTTTCATTAGAACATGTCCTGTTTTGTGATGTCGCATTAGGTTTGCGAATTCTTGCTGTTGCTAAGTAGTTACATGTTTGATGTTTCATCATGCTAATTCAGATGACGTACATTCATAACTTTTTTCTGTAACTGCAAAAAAAATACATATTTCCAGATTTTACCGATACTAGAATATCATGCATCATTATATGGAACTATTTTTTTTATGAGCATGAAAATTGATACAATTTTCCCACTCGACATAAATTGTACAATAAAATGAATTCTGAAAAAGTCAGACAGGTGACATGCCAGGTAGCTTAAGTATAGCAATTTATCAATCCATACAAGATGCGGCAACGGTGGTTTCCACGTAATTTCTGAAATATCGTTAATCCAATTCACTTGGAATATCAAATACCTCCCCACATCAAAACTGTAAGTATTTTTCGTAGAACTAAATACGATTTTTTCCTTCATATTCAGGATTTCCAAGGTTTTTTATAGTTTGGCAACCTGACACATTGAATATGAATGACAGAAATCAATTATCAAGTCATTTATGAGAAACACAAACGTAGATAACAGAGAAAGCACAATATTTTCAAATCAGACAAAGGATCGCCTCTGAATCAGATGGAAAGCAGAAATGAAGGAACATAGAACATTCAGACAGAAATGATATGGGCAACAAACTGAAGAATGATGAACAAAATGAGCTAAGCGAAATGAATCAAATGAGAACAAAATCCAATTTTTTTATATTCCGGAAATTGGCTGATTTCTGAGTGTCGGTAGTTTTGTGTTTTGTATCTCTTTCGATTTTTCTCACTTATATAATTTTCATCATTTAAATTGAAATAATTCGAAAATGACTTGTCAATACATTCAACTCGCTTTCTCACAAACCTAATGAAATTGTGGATTCAATAGATTTCATGCTTATATAGATAAATAATCATTTGCCTGAAACAATGAGCGAAGAAAAACACATTGAGTCATTTCGCAAAGTTTATTTTCATAGACTAGCGTGATTTCGATTTGTTCCAAATTATTCACTGGAATGAATTGGTTCCGATAAGAACCTATTAGAACACCTATAAGAATTGAATAAAATGTATATTTGGTCTTGGATAGTCATCAATTTCTCACTTATTAACCTTGCTGTGGTAAATATAAATCAACTTAATACTAATAGATAGTCCAGCTGATTTGTTGGGGAGCGCATGTGCTATAAAAATCCCCACCTGATTATTCATGTTCGGCTAAATAGAGCTTGATGCAATCATTCACATCTCGGGGTTGGCGATTTTCAATCGAAAACCTCTTCAATAATAATCTACGAATCTATGATTCTTCTTTCTCAAATTCCAGTGTGTGTAGTTCAATGTGTCGTGTGTCCTCAGTTGATTGGATCATGGAAGTTCTGATGACTTCTGATTCAATGCTGAATAGAGTGATCCATATATTGGTTGTGTTCGTAGGATAAGGATATCTCTGTTGATATCTGCGCTATGATAAAACGACGAATATACCACAATAATATATGTATATAAGATTTTGAAGTCAATCGATTCAACCAAACTATGCATTTCCGAAGAATCTCCCGAAACAAATCGATTCTTTTTCCAATTTTCTACATTGGCAAGAATGAACTAAATATACAGGGTGCTCCATGTTTGAGTTATGACGTTCACGAAAAATTTTTCGAAAATCCTATATATTATTGAATTTTCGGAATCTCCATGAGCTGTATTCGAGAAGATATCATATAAAGGGTTTGTATACAGTGTCACAAATTGAATTAGTGCTTCCGAAAAATGAGTTTGCAATTGAAAAATTCTGATGAAGTCGATTTCCCTACATGAATCATTCTGGATGTGTTAGAAAAATGTCCCAACTGATATTTGATATTCTTCAATTCAGAATTTCATGTAGATTTCAAAAATTGAATAACATACCGATAAAGTGAAACAAATTGTAGAAGACGTCATTATATATTCCAAATTGAATCACCATATAAATATTCAATTTTCTCCTTATTCGTGTGTCAAATTGAGGCAAATCAACACTGCACTGATGAGAGTCAAAGAGCTCGAAACTGGTCTGTGGTTGTCTAGCGTGGCCTGGCTAAATCGAAATCAATATAGGCACTCAGGAAAGAATCACTTGTATCAGTATTCGTTTATACGAGTCGATGCATATAGATTTCGGGAGGATGTAAGTCAATGTTCTGCGTGGCATTAGCCAGGAAAGTAGTTTTTTTTTCTCTCGAAATCGACCATTGTTGTTCACTTTATGAACATTGTGTGGAAATGTCTTTGAGCTTTTTGTATTCATCCTAATTATTTGTTTCTATATTAGTCGAGAATTTGATATTCGATGATGTCCCCTAGCACACTGCGAAATCCCAATTAATATGAGAGTGAAAGAATCGAAGGCGGTTACCAACATATTTCTGCTCAGATTTTCTTGAATTGTTGTAACAATGATAGTTGCGCTATTTTCATTTTGATGCTTATATATACCAATTCGTTCAACCATCGACAAGTGAGCTTTGAAGTTTATATAATTTGTCAAATGTAATATATCCAAAGCTAGTTGAGAGTTCACTCTGCGAGTTTATGTGAACCAGCACAACTAAAGAATTATGTGTCATATGCGGGATTGACTACCAACAGAAGATATACTTCAAAGATATGATGAATAATTAAATCGAGATATGAGTAGGTATCGTTTGAGAAAGTGTAAAGAGGTCAAACCCAGTTTGCTGATGATGATCGTTCATGAGAATTCCTTGCTTTTTGTATATACACATGATTCAATTTCAGCGGGACGCCTCATAACATGAAATTCGAACTTTTTTATTGCAAAATATCTAGCGAAACAGAGTGGAAGAGTGTGTTAATTCCACCGTATATGTAAATCAGCTATATTAAAGTGGTTAGGATATTTTCTTTAAATTCTGATGAAACGTTACTAACTTTTTCTCACAACATTAGTTTCATAATTCATATGAACCTTGGAATTGAAGTAACTGGAGAACGAATACTTATCAGAGATAGTAGTCCCACTCAAATGAAATTTTCCAAATGTTTCCTGAAAGGTGGAGTCTCCACATTCATAATATAACCAGAATGACTACTTCAGCATGATTTCACCCTACTTCATCAAAGACATTGTGCAACGGAAATATTACAATACGAATACATCATATGAAACGAATTCCACAGCTTGAAAGTTGAATAAACTTCTATGAATATATCCAGCTGACGATCAAATCGGCAATCTTCATTCCGGCCCAGAGAAACCTTACATATCATTTGCATTCATACCATCCAGTGAATGGGGAGAGAATAAGTTGGTTGGTATTGATCCTCACGGATGATGGCGGTCTAGAGAGCGAGTCGGACCCAACGCGCAGATAGAGAGGGGAAATAATGGCATAAAAAGCAGCTCTTGACATGGCCATTCAACGATCCATTTGACGAAATCATGCATTGTCAAAATGGTCGAAACTGTGGATTGGCATCAATTCTAACGTAATGATCAGTTAGGCATATCTTGAAATTTCATAGTTTTAGTTTATTGCTTACAATAATACAAGCATAAAGATTGCATGAATTCCATCGAATCGATAATTCAATGAATTAGTTTCAACGGTTGTGGAAAAATATATATTTCTCTAGGTCGAACTAGAAGTTGATTGAAACTAGGTACAAACAGAATATTGCAAGCATGCTAGATTGAATAATTCAATTGCAGTGTAACATACATTCAATCACGTAATGACATATTGAACAGAAATCCCAAATTGATTGAAAATCATAAATGATTGATAGATAATAGGATGAAGGTTTCATTCTCATAATGTGTTATTCTGTTGATTTCCCATTAGGTTCGTCATGTTAATTGGACAATAAGGGCATTAATCACAAGTAGTTATAGTGTTCATCACGCTCAGGTTACTAAATCTATTCAGTGTCGACACGTGTCGAGAAGTTGAAACATCATTTTGACCAGTAGTGAACCAGTGCCGTGTGATCACTATGCCGATATTTCTAGTATCCATTTTTGACACAGATGCTAAAATCATTCAGTATACCACACGAATTAGCACTTTCTCCGAATGCCAGTCATCGATGACATCTGAAGCCGTCTTGCATCAGTAATATACACTATACTGCGTATTTTTGATTCAATCGTGTTGTGGAATGGAGTTATTGGTGGTCATCCATGCAACCAGCAAAACAGTTTATTGAAAATAATGAATGTTCCGTCTGTGAATTGAATCAGCCATGTGATGTATTGCCTTTAAAAAGTCACTTAAAAGACAGCTTGATCGAAAGAATTCCGCCGCGCTTGTCGGCCCTTATGATGTTATGTATTAGGTATTCAAACATTTCTTGCCAATCTTATGTTGATGTCTTGAAAAAGAAAATGAATATTTCTAAAAGCTTGGACATGTAACAAAGAAAGAAAATGTAAGAAAGAGTTCTCATATAACGCCTAAATTTGGACTGCATCTTCAGGCGAAGAAATTTTGTGATATCTTTTCAAATTTTTTATATTTCATATTATATCTCTGTCTCATCACATTGGTGCTGTATCATGTAGTGATATCTCCGTTATTATGAAAGCTACAAAATCGGTTGCCTTTCATCTGCATTTCAGAGCAGCCATCACGTTTTTTAAATGATCGCGAAAAACCGAGACACCCCTGTATCTGGGTTATTATAGAAAACACATGGTATTTCAGCTAACACATTTAATTGGCACACTTCCAAGATTTCTGGAGAGAAAGATGATTGAGATGACAAAATGTATGTCTTCCCTTTTTGAAAATGATGACAATAACTTTGTTTTTCTTATAGAAGTCATATTGGATTTATATTTCGTTTGATAGGATAATTAAGCCTCTCTTCAAGAATGAGCCACATCATATCATTTTCTTCCGAATAAATAATGGAATTAACGAATGAAAAAAATCTCCTTTGAACGGTTCTCTTCTTGGAGTTTTATTCCTTCAAATAGCATCTGTTACATTCCTATCCAAAGATGTACGAAACATATTTCCTTTGGAATAAACAATATAATGAATACAAAATATAAGTTACCTCCAACTTGCAAACAATTAAATTCAAATGCTTCTGTTAATCTATCGAAATGCACGAAATGAAATTCCTATATTATGTTCGCTGTAAATCGTGCGTGCATGGGGTATGGAGGGAGGTAGAATCACTATAAAGTTGCTTAAATATTTATTTTCCCAACAAGTGCGCAAAGTCTTACTTTTCCGCACGCACAAACAGTTTGACGAACGACGCGGAGCGGAGTTCGAATAAGTTTTTGCGTGCGACACTTTGCGCACGTGTTAGGAACAACGTTTTTCCTACGAGCTTCATATCAGATGAAAAGGAAAATGAAAAAAAAATATAATTCATTGAAAAATGTAACTATACAACAATCACATATAACAATAAAATATAATAATAGAAAATCACATTTTTCCTACGAGCTTAATATCAGATAACAACGAAAATATAAAAATGTCAACTCAAATTACAATTTATTGAATGAATTTTAGTTAAACTTGATAGAAATGGCTAAACAACAAACAATTTAATATCAATAAAATTTAATGATAGAAAATTAAATCATTCTTGCCTAATATTTATATTGAGGTGAAATACAAATATCGGGAAGAATGGTTGAAAAGTAAAAGGGATAACGGCTTCTTATAGTGCATACAATAGTCTACAGCAACTAAAATGAATATTAATTTTCCATACCAGTGAGATTTTTGGGTAGTCTTACTTATCCGCACGCTGTGCGGATAACACCAATATCCGCACTGAGTGCGGAAAAATTACTTTGCGCACGAAAATGAGTGCGAAAAAGTACTACTTTGCGCACGATCGTAGGACAAAGGTTTTCCTGATTTTTCTCGGAGAATATTGATTTCAGAACAAACATACTCACATATACAAAATAAAAGACAATTCAACACAAGAAAAATTTTGTCCAAGCAATTTTCCTCATGATTAACGCCATTGAAAATTTAGGAAAAAATAAAAAAGAATTCATTTCGCTAATTTCCATGTAATATAGAATTTGAAAATGAAAGCAAACATCAAAAAAGACGAATATATTTATGTCGCAAACTTTACTCCACACAGAAAAAAAGGATTTGTTGCATCAACAAATTATTTATGCTTGAGATATTTGTGTTGGACTGAGCAATTTTTTGTTGAATCAACCAGTAACCTGATTATTCCATGGAAGCACCTTGTTCAAAACAAGAATGTAGTCTAATTGAATCAACAGTAGGTATATCAATTCCATCAACAAAATAAATGGTTTTCTCAAAAACAAATTATGTCGATTCAAAATAATATCGATGTTGATTGAACTATATTCGTTTCGTTGATTTGATCAAACAATAATCATTTTGATGAGAATATATCAATGAAACAACATATACAAGTTTTCTTATTCCGATGTAGCAATGAACTCGTTTCGAACGGATCATTTGCTTGAATAGAGAACGGATCATTTGCTTGAATAGAGCAACGGAATATGTAATATCAATGAAATATTTTGTTCATTCTACATCAACTAACATTTTTGCCTCTATATGGCGATCATTTCGCCTCGTCTATGCTTGCCTCGAATTCATTATATACGTGAAGCCTGATTCTTCATGGTTGAAATATCAGCTGGATAAATCGAACTTACGATGATTAGCAATCCGAAATAGTTTTGCATCAGCTAAAGAGAATTAAAGACTGAATATCTATGCTAGGAGTCGACTAGTTTCCAAGTTTTGTTTATTTTATTGATGTGAAATTTCAGAAAATTCCCGATTATTGAATCTGGTTCAACAAAACAATTCGTCGAATGGATGAATAGTTTCTCTTGAATCAACAAAATATTTCATTGAATCAACCAAATATTTCATTGAATCAACCAAATATTCTGTTGAATCAACTGAATATTTGATTGGATCAATATATTGTTATTTTGAATCGAAAAAAATGATTATTCGAGCCAATTCAATATCTCTTCATAAACAATTCATGGATATGCTTGATTGAAGAAAATCCAGAGTTCATGCAAGACATATTCACTTGATTCAAACTCCAAATTCGCTATGAAACAAGATACAGAATTACTCATTTCAAGATTATATTTTGTCGTGCATATATGATACTTTCATTTGCTCCATTCAATTAAATTTTGCTTGACTCAACAATTCCATTTTTTTTTATGCACTACAAGACTTACTGTGGAATTGTATTAGTTGCCACCCACTTTTGAAGCAGCACAACAGCACCTCATTCGTATCAACTATCAGATACAAACATGGTTAGGCAACGAATGTCCTAGGGACTGGGAATAATATGTATTGATCGACAACCTGCTTTGGCCGAAGATGACGACTCAACCTTCGGCTTCTGATTGTCATTTACACATGATTTTTTGTAATTGAAGAAAAAGTTGTGGGCCATATCATGTGATAGAGATTGGGTCAATACATTGTTCAGCAGTGTGTCGAAATTGCCATGGTCTATCTTTTTCAAATACAGAGCCAATTGAAGATGATCGATCGAAAGAACGAACCGACATCAACATCATAACAGGATTGAATGCAATCAATCAGGCAGATTTTCTTGAACAAAGTAATGAAGTTTTAATGGAGGAGGAAGACCGATAAATTATGAACAATCAGCTGAAGAGGAGTAAAAATTAGACTGGAGATCTATGCTAGAAGTCGACTAGTTTCCTAGTTTATAGTTCATCCTATTGTTATTTTTCAAATTGTTCTAAAATTGTTCTATCCGTCATTCGGTTGCCCCCTTAGTCGATGGGAATCGAACCCATGACCGGCAAGCGAATGCGAATTAGAATATAGACACTCTGTCCGCACGGCTACCTGGCTCCTTATTGATATTAAATTTCCGAAAACTCCCAAATCGATACTGAAAATGGTACAACAAAACAATTTGTCGAATGGAAATACAGTTTTTCTTGAAGCAACGAAATATTTCATTGAATCAACAAAATATTTCATTGAATTAACCAAATATTTCTTTGAATCAACCAAAATTTCATTGAATCAACTGAATATCTGATTAAATCGATATATTGTTATTTTGGATCAAACAAAATGAATTTCGGAGCCAATTGGATATCCCTTCATGAACAATTTATGGAAGTGCTTGATTGATTAAGATCCAGAGTTCATGCAAGACATATTTACTTAATTCAAACTCCAAATCCGCTCTGAAACAAGATATAGATTTACTCATTTCAAGATTGAGTATATTTTGTCGTGCATATATGACACTTATATTTGCTTCATTAAGTTATATTTTGCTTGATACAAAAAAATTTTTTTTTCGTCTAGATGTCTTGATGAAGTCAATAAACTTTTCCGAAAGCTCATGTAACGAAGAGTTCTCATTATCCCCAACACGAAGCCATATTGTGATATCTCTTGTTGATATTATATATATATTAACATCCTCTTATCAATATTGCGTCTGACTCTGGAACTAATTTGTTGCGTCCCCTAGAAGGGAGCCACTTAGAACAAAACTGACTGAAGTATATTAAAGACCGCGAAATTCTGTACAGGACCTGCTATTTCATTTCCCTCCAAATCGACTTTTATATATACATTTTCCTTTCATTTTGTATCATTAGCAACTCCTTTCACAGTCCTATCAATTCAAACTCCAGCGTATATTCTAGTTTTTATTTCTCGTTTATTACTGCAACCAATTTGTATATCATGTTTCAATGCCTCAATAATGCTGCGACCGCATTGTTGCCAGATCGACGTCAAGAATAAACATTCATATTTCATGATTCTGGGCATCATGCGTCCATTTCATCAGTGATTTAATTAGACAAGAGTGCTATTTCTGCATAAACTATGAGATACACAGTTCCTGTCTGAAATCAGTCTATACTTTACAATGCATCGAGATAATACTTCTTAATTCAGGAATGTAGAATTCGATGACGTGAATTATTCTTCTAGTTGCAAATATTTGATTTTTGAAAATGATGGCGGCATGACATCATTTTGGTTGAACATTTCAAATTTGGTATTAGGGGGGTTTTTATGGTCGGAGATTATGATTCTTCTGTCAGAATTGAAATATGCAAGATGGCGGCTCCAATATGGCTGATAAAATATGTAATTATGATCCGATTCTATTCAAAATTGGTATCTGGGGGTTTTTGAGGTTGGAGATTATGATGATACTGTCAAAATTGGGAAATTCAGAATGGCTGCTTCAATATTGGCGGACAAGTTTCGTAATTATGATCCGATTCTATTAAAAATTGGTATGTAGGGGTTTTCAGGGTTGGAGATTATGATTATGCTGTCAAAATTGAAAAAACCGAAATGACGGTTCCGATTTGGCGGACGGTTTTCGTGATTATGATCCGATTTCATTCAAAATTGGTTTCTAGAGGTTTTCGAGGTTGGAGATTATGATTGCCGTGTAAAAATTGGAAAATTCATAAAGGCGGCTCCAATATGGCGGACGGGTTAAGTAATTATGATCCGATTCTATTCAAAATTGCTATCTGGGCGTTTTCATATAGGAGATTATGAATATCCTGTCACAATTAGAAGATTCAGAATGGCGGCTCCAATATGGCGGACGAGTTTTGTGATATGATCCTATTCTATTTAAAATTGGTATCTGGCGGTTTTCTGGTCGGAGATTATGATGGCTCCAAAGTGGCGGACTAGTTTTGAGATAATGGTCCTATCCTATTCAAAATTGGTATATATAGGAAAGAAGGGGGCTCAAAATCTTTTTTCCTATGAATATACACTCCACATCGAGCAAACATGTACTACTATCAGAGATTCAGAATTGGTATTCGAAATCGATTACAAGGCTAAAAGGGAGAAAATAAAATAATATGAAGAAACTTTTTGAAAACCACGCTTAAATTTAGATGCACTAAGAAGAGTTTTACACGACATCCTGTATAGGTGAGTCATTTCTTGGTATTTTTTTGATTATTTGACATATTTATCATTGCAGGTTCTACATCTACACCTAAGTTATTGCTGAGCTGTGTTTACATTTTGCAGTTGAGAATGTAAGATAAAGAGTGCATGACAATGATCGCATTGGACTCTAGGGTGTCCAACTAGGAGATGAGAGTGGGTTAGTTAGGAAGTCCAATTCTCAGGCGGCAAGCGATAGCTTGATCTCAGGCAAGTCTATTCGTCATCCTCATCCTCATCCTCATCCTCATCCTCATCCTCATCCTCATCCTCATCCTCATCCTCATCCTCATCCTCATCCTCATCCTCATCCTCATCCTCATCCTCATCCTCATCCTCATCCTCATCCTCATCCTCATCCTCATCCTCATCCTCATCCTCATCCTCATCCTCATCCTCATCCTCATCCTCATCCTCATCCTCATCCTCATCCTCATCCTCATCCTCATCCTCATCCTCATCCTCATCCTCATCCTCATCCTCATCCTCATCCTCATCCTCATCCTCATCCTCATCCTCATCCTCATCCTCATCCTCATCCTCATCCTCATCCTCATCCTCATCCTCATCCTCATCCTCATCCTCATCCTCATCCTCATCCTCATCCTCATCCTCATCCTCATCCTCATCCTCATCCTCATCCTCATCCTCATCCTCATCCTCATCCTCATCCTCATCCTCATCCTCATCCTCATCCTCATCCTCATCCTCATCCTCATCCTCATCCTCATCCTCATCCTCATCCTCATCCTCATCCTCATCCTCATCCTCATCCTCATCCTCATCCTCATCCTCATCCTCATCCTCATCCTCATCCTCATCCTCATCCTCATCCTCATCCTCATCCTCATCCTCATCCTCATCCTCATCCTCATCCTCATCCTCATCCTCATCCTCATCCTCATCCTCATCCTCATCCTCATCCTCATCCTCATCCTCATCCTCATCCTCATCCTCATCCTCATCCTCATCCTCATCCTCATCCTCATCCTCATCCTCATCCTCATCCTCATCCTCATCCTCATCCTCATCCTCATCCTCATCCTCATCCTCATCCTCATCCTCATCCTCATCCTCATCCTCATCCTCATCCTCATCCTCATCCTCATCCTCATCCTCATCCTCATCCTCATCCTCATCCTCATCCTCATCCTCATCCTCATCCTCATCCTCATCCTCATCCTCATCCTCATCCTCATCCTCATCCTCATCCTCATCCTCATCCTCATCCTCATCCTCATCCTCATCCTCATCCTCATCCTCATCCTCATCCTCATCCTCATCCTCATCCTCATCCTCATCCTCATCCTCATCCTCATCCTCATCCTCATCCTCATCCTCATCCTCATCCTCATCCTCATCCTCATCCTCATCCTCATCCTATTATTATCACTGATTTTTCTTCTTGTCAGATTTCAGAATGAAGCTAGATGTTTGACAGGTTTTGGATCACTAGATTTGGTTCCTAGTGCCAGATAATCATATGTGGCCAGATTGTCTGTCAACTCTATTCAGTGACACGTTCCATCATATGCCGTACGTTTATTTTTATCAACATTATCATTATTATTATCATCATTATCATTATAATTATTATTATCATTATTATCGGTTATAATTTTTATTAGTATTATTGTTTTTATTGTCATTATTGTTATTGTTGTTATATTTATTGATGTTGTTCTTATTATTGTTATTATTGCTTTTATTGTTATTGTTGTTATTCTTGTTATTGTTGTTATTGTTGTTATTGTCATTATTATTATTATTATTATTATTATTATTGTTATTGTTTTCATTGTTGTTATTGTTATTTTTATTATTATCGTCATTTTGTCATTATTGTTATTGTTATCATTACTATCATTGTGTTGGATTTTGAAATGAAAACTTCTAAAATACGAAAATTGTTCCTCATTCTTTTTTCGGTCTTACTGAATATCTATAGTTCCTTTTTGAAGGGAAAAGAAGTTGACCATCATACTATACACTGTGTCCATGAAGTCACACCCCTAGGATATTTTTTGAACGGCTGAGAATTTTTTTTTCAAATTTTTTCTGGTCACATGGTAGTTTAGGTACTACATTATGACACTTATAAAATATATGTTTATTTCAGAATGGCGGCTGGATGCCATTCTGGGAGTTTTTTTCAATGGAATGGAGGGTGGGTCAAATGATAACTTATTTCAAAGGACTCTCAATTCTCTATACAACCCTAGAATTTCAGTTTGAAATAATCATCCATAACAAAATGACGGATGATAATGTTTGAAATCTCATGCGTCAGGATCCTCTCAGCATCAACGGAATCTCGGGTAATATTTAGTTTTTCATTGTCTCTATTGGCATCTAGAAGTGTTCTCTATCCAAAAAAATTTAGGATGGGAGTCATCTTGAAGAATTTTAAAACGAGATGATAGTCACTGATAATTGAAAGACATTGGACATCAGTAGGAATCATTGACTATCATTTTATCTGAATATTATTCAAGATGGCTCCCTTCCACATTTTTTTGGATGGAGATCACTTATTCATTGAAAAGAAACTCTCAAAATGGCGTCCAGTCGCCATTTTGGAAGATACATATTCTTATTGGTGTCAAAATGGAGTATATGAACTGAAATAAGGCCAAAATCGAAAAATTCAAGATGGCGGCATCAGAATAGCGTACAGGTTTTGAGAATATGGACCGATTCTATTCAAAATTTGTATTGAAAATCAATATCAGAACATAACGAGACGACAGACTGAAAAACTTAAAAACGAAATATTCTGAAAAAAAAAACTTTCTATAAACCACGATCATATTCAGATGCACAGAAAAAAGGAAATTGATTATTCCGGTTATACGGAACTGAAGAGTATTAGTGATAGCGTGGGGCGACAAGTAGCAATATATCTAGCGATGATTGAGCGCTCTACGCATTATCCATATCCAGGAAAAAAATATTCCACCTTGTTTAGTGCAATCGAATATATGTGTGGTTTTTTAAACGTTTGTTTCGTGTAATATATTTTCATCCATAATCAACAACTGTTAACTAGAAGAGTACCAAGTTCACGTCAACCAGTTCGACAATTTCGCATTCGAATATTCCATGTATGTACCTAATCGATATCTCTGGATAAAAATCCATTTGGAGAGATCTAGGACAGGATCTCATCAGATAATATCAATTTCTTCCCAGAACCGCATCACTCTACCAAAATTTCTGAATATGATTGATCTTTATCAATCGAATAAGTTCACGTCATTCGATTCGACAGTTCCCCAAATTTGAAATATTCATCTCTATCGGATCGAAAGATTGTTGATGAGTCAATTCAGACATGCATTGAAATCAATTTCTGGAATGTTTTTGGAGCCGAATTTGCTAAAATAGTTCTTCGATCAACACGAAGTTAATATCAACTTGTGATTTCGAATGAAACTATTTATGTTTTGTATTATATTCAAATCACACTATTCGTGGTAAAATCCACACAATATTTATAATGCTCAAAAACTTATTGGCTGAATATTCATACATCATATTGGATTTGGAATGACGTCACATAGTTCATCGTATTCTACTTTTCAAACCCTTTCATTTGATACCCATGTCGATGGGGTTGTGATGAAGAAGGTGAGTCGCCATCTTGGAGCGTCCGTCATATTGTATTCAGGAAAACATCACTAGGATTCTCACATTCCACTCGTCGAACCCTTCAATTTGATACCCATGTCGATGAGGTTGTTAAAAAAGTTACTCCGCCATCTTGGGGCGTCCGCCATATGGGATTCTAACTATACAGGGTGCCCGTTTTCGAGCTCCACCATGGGGACCTCAGTTATTATAAGAGATACGAAGTTGGTTGAATTAGGGCAAAGTTGTGCAATTTGATGCTGATCAAAATGCCGCTTCGAAAGTTTGGAAATTCCGAATACTTCCGAAGATATTTGAAAAAAAACAGAATATCCGCGATTTCGTTTTTATTTTTTTCCGACTTTATTTGAAGTGATAGTACAAAATGAGTGACATATTAGCATTGCCACTTTTTCTGCTCTATCCAATAGCATTAATAGATTCGTGATCCGACGTTTCGTCTTCGAGAAGCCATCATCAACTCTGTATTTTCAAATGGTCGAAAAAAATTTTTTGTTCCCAAAGAACTCTAATTCCGATTCTGAATTCAACGACATATAATACTTTACAATTATCCGACGTTTCGAACCAAAAAATCATCATCAGTATTATTTGATGATGGTTACGAGGAAACGAAACGTCGGATCAAAAATCTGATGAAAGCAACTTGTAGAGAAGGAAAAACGGCTATGGAAATGTCAAATTCATTTTGGTCTATCTCTTTTAGTAAAATCAGAAATCTTTTCTTGAGATTAGGAACTTCGAGAATCACTTTTTATTGAAAACTGAAATAGAGATAGACCAACAAGTTGAATTCATCTTGGTCTCTCTATTTTAGTTTTCAACAAAAAGCGATTCTCGAAGTTTCTAATCCTATGGAATGATTTCTTTCTGATTTTACTAAAAGATATAGACCAAAATAAATTTGACATTTTCATAGCCGTTTTTCCTTCGCTACAAGTTGTCGTCATAACCATCATTAAATATAACTGATTGTTTGGTTCGAAATGTCGGATAATTTTGAAGTATTATACAGGGTGTCCCTAGACCAGTGGGACAGTTGAATATCTTCTGAACCAATAGGAATTTTCGAAATATTATAATTCCATATCATATCGCATTATGAGTGCTAACTTCAGGAATGACTATATTTTATACGAGGGGCGCAAGAAAGGCTCACAAAACCGAACATCAATTTTTTCAAATGGAACACCCTCTATTTTATTGCATTTTCATATTCTCCTTGAAGAGCTGAATTCAACGACCTAGCACACTTGGGGTCTAGCGGGAATGATTTCCGAGATATAGGGTGTGGAAAATCGAAATTTTTCATTTTTGGGAATTTTTTGTGTCAAAACTATTCATTATTGGTCAAAACGGCTTACATGTCCATATCTCAACTTTTGATCTACTATTTACTCGTATTTAATTTAAACAAATACAGGGTGGTGTAGAATTCTCAGTTTCAGTCGGAATTCCACACCACCCTGTATTTGTTTCAATTAAATACGAGTAAATAGTAAATCAAAAGTTAAGATATGGACATGTTAGCCGTTTTGACCAATAATGAATAGTTTTGACACAAAAAATTCCCAAAAATGAAAAATTTCGATTTTCCACACCCTATATCTCGGAAATCATTCCCGCTAGACCCCAAGTGTGCTAGGTCGTTGAATTCAGCTCTTCAAGGAGATTATGAAAATGCAATGAAATACAGGGTGTTCCATTTGAAAAAATTGATGTTCGATTTTGTGAGCCTTTCTTGCACCCCTCGTAGAAAATATAGTCATTCCTGAAGTTAGTACTCATAATGCGATATGATGTGGAATTATAATATTTCCGAAATTCCTATTAGTTCAGGAGATATTCCACTGTCCCACTGGTCTAGGGATACCCTGTATATCGTTGGATTCAGAATCGGAATTAGAGTTCTTTGGGAACAAACATTTTCTTTTCGACCATTTGAAAATACTAAGTTGATGATGGCTCCTCGAAGACGAAACGTTGGATCATGAATCTATTAATGCCATCGGATAGAGCAGACAAAGTGGCAATGCTAATATGTCACTCATTTTGTACTATCACTCCGAATAAAGTCAGAAAAAAATTAAAACGAAATCGCGGATATTCCAAATATCTTCGGAAGTATTCGAAATTTCGAATTTTTTGAATCGGCATTTTGATCAGCATCAAAGTGCGCAACTTTGCCTTGATTCAACCAACCTCGTATCTCTTATAATAACTGAGATCCCCATGGTGGAGCTCGAAAAACGGGCACCCTGTATATATATATACATCCATTGAATGATCAGAAAGAAAGCTTCATGTAGAATTGCAGCTCTATTGAGATACAGTGTTGCCAAATGTATGGTCGCAGTATCCATCAGACGATGAAAAATTAATATACATAATGTATATTTGATAGCGCCTCTGACGGCATTTGTGCCAAGTAAAAATATTCGATTCTCTTATACTTTTATTAATGCTGCGTCCGATTTTGATACCAAAAAATCATCATATCTCCCAAACGGCTAACAATAGAGCAACCATTTAAAGAGAATGGATTCCGCGTCCCATGATGGTATTAATGAGGGACTCAGTACAACAATTCAATGCATTGGCGGGAAAATAACATGGATTGTAATCTTGCGTCCGATATACGGTCGCACTATCGCGATGGACGCAGGATTAAATATTCACCCATTGGGCGATTGGCTCATCTCTGGATAGAATCTAAAAGGATCAGCGTATGTTTGGGTTCTGAACCCCATAATGTGAGAACAGTAATCTTAAACTGGCCGAGTATGTGCTTTGTAGATCGTGAAAAGCTGTTGAGGTGTACAATAGATTTTCGGAATAAAAATCCCGAGTCATTGTGGAGCAGTTCTCACGATGGATCGGACATGATTTTTGCGTATTGCTGATGGCAAAACCGAGCAACGATATCGTGGTCTCGGTGGAAATGGTAGTACCAGACATTAGGCATACTGATGAATTCAACTAGGTTGTTGGTTCCTCAGGCTGTTTTTCAGCAAGATCGTCATTGGCAGGGTTGACTTGCCTTCGTCGTAAGTTCTCAGTTACCTGGAAAGAAATGGGAATTCTAGAAGAGAATGCAGATTATGGAGTTTTATCGTCTGGAAAGCTTGGATAGAGCAAGTGGATCCTAGTGGAAAGCCGGAATTGATCGTCATTGACAGCGTTGACTTGCCTCCATCGTAAGTTCTCAGTTCCCTGAAAAAAAAATGGAAATTCTAGAAAAGAATGCAGATTATAGAGAGTTTAATCGTTTGCAAAGCTTGGATAGAGCAAGTGAATCCTAGTGGAAAGCAGAATTGATTGTCATTAACAGCGTTGACTTGCCTTCGTCGTAAGTTCTCATCAGTTTCCTGAAGAGAAATAGGAATTTCAGAAGAGAATGCAGAATATGGAGAGTTTCATCGTCTGCAAAGCTTGGATAGGGCAAGTGGATCCTAATGGAAAGCAGGAATTGATCGTCATTGACAGCGTTGAATTTGCCTAAGTCGTAAGTTCTCATCAGTTTCCTGGAGAGAAATAGGAATTCCAGAAGAGAATGCAGATCATGGGGAGTTTTATCGTCTGCAAATCTTGGATATAGGGCAAGTGGATCCTAGTGGAGAGCCGGAATTGATCGTCATTGACAGCGTTGACTTGCCTTCGTCGTAAGTTCTCAGTTTCCTGGAGAAAAAATGGGGATTCTGAAGAAGAATGCAGATTATGGAGAGTTCAATCGTTTGCGAAGCTTGGATAGGGCAAGTGGATCTTAGCGGTGAGCCGGAATCGATCGTCATTGACAGCGTTGACTTGCCTTCGTCGTAAGTTCTCATAAGTTTCCTGAAGAGAAATAGGAATTCTAGAAGAGAATGCAGATTGTGGAGAGTTTCATTGTCTGCAAAGCTTGGATAGGGCAAGTGGATCCTTGTGGAATACCGGAATTGATGACAATGTTATTAGACGATTCTTCATCCACCACCACATGGAGCGATCTGCCTGAAAGGAAGCTCTATGAAAGATGGCATAGCTGAGGTGGTTCGCCGTATGAGAATAGTTTGTGGAGGAGTCCTTGGAAGATGGGTTTCAATTCCAAAACTCAATTAATTTTTCAATGTTTTGCTTCTCCCCACTTATCTCTTCTCTCCTCTCAACATTTGTCAATCATTTGTATACTCTATATGACTTATATGTCACAATAGGCCATATTGAGGGCCTGACATGGGCCCACTCACGTTCAACTCCAACCTAACCTAACCTATATGCCTTTGCTCATATTGCCATAATCTTATGTTCGATCTATGCTTTGACTTTGACTCATATCATTGACTTGTCTGCGTCATTTGTATGACTTTAAATCCTGTTTTCTGTTTGAAATACGTGTTGACTGATTGCCTCATCAATAATTCAATATTTGCGTCAATAATTTGTGCTTTCAGTATATGAAACAGGGCCCTTGTTATAAAAGAACAATTTTCAAAAACGAATGTTTTTTCAAGAATTGCTGTGCCAATTTCTCATCATACCATTTCCGTGTATGATATTGAATTGAATATAAAATTCAGGGTACGATGCGCGTCAATATACTAATCCGCGTTTGCTTGCTGGTGTACGTGGGTTCAATTCTCCGCTGCAGAAATGTGTCTGATGACCTAAGAATGTGTTTGGTCATCCCTTGCTCGCACAAGTCTCTCGAAGAATTCTAGGGATTGCTCGTGAGGGGCCAACCTAATGACGGATAGAAAAATTCAGAACAATTTTTCAGAACCCGTTATCATTCCTTGATACATGTGCTCGTGACTATGGGTATCGGCAGGTATATCTAATTCAACTAGTTAAATTTATAGAACTATTTCAACTTCAAGTAAATTTCCAAACAATTTTAATTCCTTCCATACCCATATTTTTTGTATCGTACTTCAAATTGAGCTTATACCGACACGTGTCCCTGTGATCATCAAAAAACCGAGTTATCAACGTTATTAAATGGTGTGGAGATGATTTTGATCTTTCCTTCCTTCCTTTGATATATCATTCTGATTTCAATCAGTCAATCATCAAAAAACTGATTTGTTGTAATGATCTTGGGGAAAGGGGGTAATTGCAACCATGTAGCGCATTGCATCGGCACTCTTCCTAATGATGAAACCGAAAAATTCATTATCGAGTATCCTAGCAAATTACCACCTATCGTCGAAGTGGCATAATGCTATATCAGGACAAATATCTGATTGAAATAGTCAAAAAATCTGCCTCCAAAATTCATATAGGACGACAGCCATATTGAATGGTTCATTAGCTGAGAAGATGTCACCAGAAGGAGATATATGGACATGACCAATGTGCTTCTTTTTTCATTATCATCGTTAGAGTTACCATCATTGGACAGCTTTCTTCATGTGAAAACTTCACAAACGATAAGATTTTCACGAAATTCTTAAACACACAACATGTTTGGCTAACACAGTAGCTTCGTCAGGTGATATGCTGGTACAATGAACCAACCCAACCCAATTTCCTTTTCCTTCCACGCCAACCTCCCTTCTCTATATAATAAGCGATGATGAGTTCTCCTTGGCCATCGGCTGGAAAAGTCCTCAAGATAGACCTATGTAACATCCGAGGTTTAAGTAAGAACATCAACGATGTCCATCGACACCTTCAAATTGAAAAGCCAGACATATTGGCTCTTACTGAGACACAGGTCAATTCATCCACCAATACGACCTATCTGCTCTGTCCTGGGTACGAACTCCACACACGTTTCAGATACGAGGGAGGTCTCTGGCTCTACTCTAAAACGAATCTCTCATGTCAACAAGAAAAAACTTTGGAACCAAATAAGTTTGATTTCATGTGGTTCAAACTCGATAGCCAGAAACAGACCAAATACTTTTGTTGTCTCTACTTATCACCAAATGATCCATCCTATGAAGAGCTCTTCGAATTCTTGTCTCTGAGGCTTGACCAAATTCAACAGAACCATCCAGCAGCAGGAATCATCATCATGGGCGATTTCAATGTACGCAACACTGCTTGGCACGTACACCCTAACAGAACGAATGAAGCTGGGCGACAAGCCGAAGCTTTCGCCATCACTCACGGCTTAGAGCAGCTTATCAAAGAACCCACACGAATCCCTGATGCCAATAACCATTCAGCTAACATACTCGACTTATTTCTCACTAATAATTCAGCACCCTACACCAAAGATGTACGAGCTCCACTTGGCAATTCTGATCACACACTCATCTTCACAACCTGCCCATTTTTCATTCCATCAACTGCTCCGGCACCCCCACGTCTTATATGGCATTACAATTCAGGAGATTGGGACGGTCTCTGCATGTTTTTCTCCGAGTTTCCTTGGCATAGAGTATGCTTTGACTCTGAGGACCCTTCACAGTGTGCTGCAGAAATATCCGAGATCATCATGCTCGGAATGGACACTTACATACCGCATTTTTTGAAAAGATCAACACCTTCAAAACCCTGGTCCAACAAAAACTGTTCTAGAACTATTGCCTTGAAACAAACAGCCTACCATCGCTGGCGCAAAAACCCTAACCTCGCGACTAGAGAAGAATACGTTGATGCCAGGAATAACTGCAGACAAACAATAGATGCTTCGAAAGAAACATACAATGCCAAGATAAGATCGAAACTCATAAATTGCACCAATGGCTCCCATTCGTTTTGGTCCCTTGCTGAAGCGGACGGAAGAAATTTCACTAATAGTTCATTTCCACCACTTTCCAAATCCGACGGCACATTAGCAACAACATCGCAGGAGGAAGCAAATATTCTTGCAGAGATGTTCGCAGCGAACTCTACTTCAGATTCCCAAGGAAAAGTGCCGCCAGACATTCCACCCGTTGAGAATCGAATGCCCGAAATCGTCTTCTGTCAACGTACTATCAGACGAATTTTGCTTGGTCTAAAAACGAATAAGGCTAACGGTCCTGATGGAATTCCATCAATTATCCTCAAAAAATGTGCACCAGAAATAACACCGATTCTCTGCAAGTTGTTTACCGTCTCGTACAGGTCGGGTATTTTTCCATCATGCTGGAAGACAGCTAGAGTCCAACCAATCCCCAAAAAAGGAAACAAGAACCTGCCCAACAACTACAGGCCCATTGCCCTGTTATCAGTAATCTCCAAAGTGATGGAGAAAGCCATCAATATTGAGCTTATCAAATATCTGGAGAGCTCAGGAATCATCAATGATAGACAATACGGCTTTCGCCACCGAAGATCTACTAGAGATCTACTTGCCTACGTCACCCATTTATGACAAGCTTCATTAGAATAACACGGGGAATCTCTAGCTGTCGCGTTGGATATATCGAAAGCATTCGACCATGTTTGGCACGAAGGACTCCTCCACAAACTACCATCATACGGCTTACCACCTCAGCTATGCCATCTCTCATCGAGTTTTCTTTCAGGCAGATCGCTTCACGTGGTGGTGGACGGTGTATCGTCTGATACCATTGGCATCAATTCCGGCGTTCCACAAGGATCAATTTTGGCACCAACATTATTCCTGCTTCATATCAATGATCTGTTGGGAGTAACAACTTGCCCCATTCACAGCTTTGCAGATACTAGTACCCTACATACTGCGTTCTCTTCCAGAATCCCCATTTCTCCCCAGGAAACTAAGAACTCACGGCGCAGGCAGGTCAATGCTGTCAATGAAGATCTTGCTAAAATCACAGCCTGGGGAACCAACAACCTAGTTGAATTCAACGCCACCAAAACTCAAGCCTGCATTTTCTCTAGAAAGGCAGAACTCAGTATGCCCGACATTGTAATGTCTGGCTCCACCATCCCCACCAAGCCCACCATATCTATGCTCGGTATTTCCATCAGCAACACTCTTTACAGCTACTTTACACCTCAACAGCTTCTCATGATCTACAAAGCGCAGATACGGCCTGTTTTAGAATACTGTTCCCACATATGAGGTTCAGCACCAAAACATACGCTGATGCTCTTAGATTCCATCCAGAGAAGAGCCATTCGCCTGGTGGGTAACGCCACACTCACTCACTCCTTGACATCATTGGAACACCGTAGGAAGGTCGGCGACCTCTCACTTTTTATCGATACTTCCACGGGAAATGTTCTTCGGAAATCTCTGCAATCATGCCTTCACTAGCAATTTCAGTCAGACGAACTAGACAAGCCCAGTCAGCATATCCTTTCGTTGTCAACCTCGAAAGATGTCGTACAGCACTTTACCAAGACTCCTTCATCCATAGAACGGCTAGGCTCTGGAATTCATTGCCTGTGGAAATATTCCCAACAGCATATAATCTCCAAAAGTTCAAAAAAAATCCCAATACCTACCTCCTGTCCTTATCCTCCCTAGGAATGCACGATGTTCTTTGAACATTATAGGAATTCTCTTTCGTGCGCTCCAAGCGATAAAAAAATGAACAGGTTTTGAGATCTACTATATTCAATTTTCACCGAATAGCATAATTATAATCTCGCAAAGGAAACTGCCATTTTTCATTCATTTCTCCCAGAATATAGACTGGCAGAGGTGCCGTTTGTTACAATACAATGTTTTACATGCCTTTGTGACATGTCGTATCCGATAACAAATACACATCAATACCGAACCGTATTTTATTAGTATTGAAGATTTAGTCGGACGCAATATTGTACTATCAATATGATAAAAATATACCCTCAGTCTGGCAACATCGCTGGACGCACTAATGTATATACAGGACGCAATAAAGATTGTTGAATGAACCTCAAATATATGGCTGGATGCAATAACATTCGTGAAATTGAAGGACGCAATGAGCTACGCGGAATGAAAATGAATCGTATATCTTAAAAATAAAGATAGAGCAATTCTGAATAGAGGTGAATGCTGGCAATGACGTGAGGAGCGATATACTTCGACTAGTTTCTATCCAACCTTATTCTTTCTGGTGGACGCAATAAGTATGGATTATAAAAAGACGCAACAAAGATAGCAGGATGTATATATATATATATAAAACTAGGGAATATTGGGGACTGCAGCAAAGTCAAAAAGAGTACTCTTTAAAGTTGGTCCAAGCTTTCGAAAATCTTTATTTTCATCATCAGGGAGTCTGTAAAGTGATTATTCATGAGTATCATGTAGTTAAAGTAATGAAATCTTTGTGTACTTACAACTTTGTTGAGGATGGCTGACATGATGTTCATGTATAATTTCTTTATGTGTCTTGGTAACATAATATGAAAAAGCCGAAAAATCATCGATAAAAATACAATTACATTACATTGAATCACACGTTAAAATATTATAAACTAGTTAAAAGTCACATCTTCCACCACATGGTTGGAATTGTTAGCAGATAAGGTTATTGCAAATGGTGCCGGGAAATGAGTTTTTTTTGAAAAATGAATATGACTGACATATGACAGTGTGTGTGAAGACAATTGTCATGTCAAAATGCACGAAACATTGGTACCAACAGACAATGTGTACCAACGTTGAAAACTGAAATTTGAATTGATTATGAGTTATCTAAAGACAGTAAAAAGGAATAAATCTCACTCAAATGATTGATATCCGTTTTTTTATTTATGCAATTATTGCATTGTGATATAAAGGCCATTTTTAGAAAGTTCTTTTCATCAGATGTTTTTCTCGTGCAAGGATTTTAACATCATCAAAATTCATGCGGTGATCATATTTATTCACATGTTCATGATCACCGCATGAATTTTGATGATGTTAAAATCCTTGCACGAGAAAAACATCTGATGAAAAGAACTTTCTTAGAAATGGCCTTTATATCACAATGCAATAATTGCATAAATAAAAAAACGGATATCAATCATTTGAGTGAGATTTATTCCTTTTTACTGTCTTTAGATAACTCATAATCAATTCAAATTTCAGTTTTCAACGTTGGTACACATTGTCTGTTGGTACCACTGTTTCGTGCATTTTGACATGACAATTGTCTTCACACACACTGTCATATGTCAGTCATATTCATTTTTAAAAAAAAACTCATTTCCCGGCACCATTTGCAATAACCTTATCTGCTAACAATTCCAACCATGTGGTGGAAGATGTGACTTTTAACTAGTTTATAATATTTTAACGTGTGATTCAATGTAATGTAATTGTATTTTTATCGATGATTTTTCGGCTTTTTCATGTTATGTTACCAAGACACATAAAGAAATTATACATGAACATCATGTCAGCCATCCTCAACAAAGTTGTAAGTACACAAAGATTTCATTACTTTAACTACATGATACTCATGAATAATCACTTTACAGACTCCCTGATGATGAAAATAAAGATTTTCGAAAGCTTGGACCAACTTTAAAGAGTACTCTTTTTGACTTTGCTGCAGTCCCCAATATTCCCTAGTTTTATTCCTAACTAGTCAGCAACGACTACCCTTCTACATATATATATATATATATATAGAGAAGGGAAGTCGTTGCTGACAAGTTAGAGATGAAACTTAGTAGTGGGGAAGCAGCAAGTAAAGTAAAAGCTAGTTGACTAAGTGGTGCAGTACTTACAACTCATTGAGGTTGGTTACATTGATGTTACTAACAAGTGATGTATAAATAAAAAAATGTTTGTATAACATATCTGGAACATGACAAATTCAAAAAATTAAAATAATAGGTCAATATCAAAAACGTTGTTGATTTAAAATCATGATGAAACTTTTCTTTTCACAACGTGTGTCAGAATAAAAATCTTTGGTTAGGAAAACTGAACCTTATTCTTCCAATTCACTGGTGACATGGAGCTTAAGTGTGGGATTCCGGAATCCCAACCTAAAAATTGCCAATAAAACAGTTTTAACAATTAGATCAATTTACACCAAAGTCAATGACAAAGTACCTCTTACTGCACAAACGAATGTGGTGTACAGCATCCCCTGTCAGGATTGTGATAAAATATACATCGGGCAATCAAAGAGATCATTAGCCAACAGAATCACATCCCACAGGAGCGACTGTAGGCTTCATCCAGAAAGATGTGCTTTGGCGGACCATGTTAATTCCTCTGATCACAAAATGGATTTTCAATCAGCAAGAATTTTAGCTACAGAAAGTAACCACAAAAAAAGAACTTTTTTGGAAATGTCCTTCATTGCCCAAGAACCAAATTGTATCAACAAAAGATCGGACATTAACCATCTTAGTGAAATTTATTCATATCTTTTATCAATTGATAACCCTAATACGGTGTTAAATAATAGCAACTCAACATAACCAACAATAAACAACTTTTTTAATAATCTTGATGTGATGCACATATTGCCTGCAAGAATATTACCCGTTTTACTAGTAGCTCAAAAACTTTCTCCTTCCAATACTCTTGTGACTAACACACAATAGCACTAGGTACCATAAGACCAAGGTCATCACACTTAAGCTCCATGTCACCAGTGAATTGGAAGAATAAGGTTCAGTTTTCCTAACCAAAGATTTTTATTCTGACACACGTTGTGAAAAGAAAAGTTTCATCATGATTTTAAATCAACAACGTTTTTGATATTGACCTATTATTTTAATTTTTTGAATTTGTCATGTTCCAGATATGTTATACAAACATTTTTTTTATTTATACATCACTTGTTAGTAACATCAATGTAACCAACCTCAATGAGTTGTAAGTACTGCACCACTTAGTCAACTAGCTTTGCTTATAATTGTTATAACATTTTGTAGTCTGGCCCTGATGATGGAAATATAACTTTCCGAAAGCTTGGACGAACTTGCATGAGTTTCACTTTTACTTGCTGCTTCCCCACTACTAAGTTTCATATATATATATATATATATATATATGATACAAATTAATATCAATCTCGCAGATTCTGTGTTTATTTGTCGTGAATTCTCTCAAAAATGTATATTCATATACCTTCTTAATGAGTATGTCCCCAGACTCCCGCGTCGTACGTCCTAAAATGGTATGGGCGTCGTACATCCTCATCAGGACGACAAAATTATTGTCTCGGACGTTTCGCTATGAATGGAATATGAAATGGACGTCTTGTGCTAACAAGGCTGATAGTATCACTGCTTCTTCCTTTCGAGCCGGGTTAGACCACTTCGTCATGGCAATCACGAATCTGAATGGCACCTGGTTTGGCACGAAGAAGACAAAATCAAGTAGGTCGTCTAATTTCGGATATCTCAGTGAACACACACAGAAGAAAAAATCGCTTTTTGAATTGAGCATATTCTTTTGGGAAGAAAAATCTGGTGTGTTCATGAAAAATAGTGTAATATTATTGAAATATATTCTCAGAACAAGAATGCAATTATTCAGTTGCTAAATCAAAAACTTCAACTCAATAAAACCGATTTTCCATTCGCAAAAGCGTACTCTTCTGTTTCAATGAAACTATTGCTCGATCCAAGAATTTACGTATGCATTTCATCAAATTGTTTTCTGAAATTGCAAAAACCTAATGCGTTGAGACAATACGTTAATTTCTTGATACAAAAATATAACTATAAACTTCTTCAAATGAATCATTCTCATTTCAACAGATATTACAATTTCTTCAAATTGAAAACTTGTGGTTGTATTATTCTAATCCAGCGAAATGGATTCAAAAATATGAGTAATCTTCTTCTCAAACAAAAGGAATGTAATAGCTATCTTCAACTTGATGATATAAATAATTTCGCGAATCGTAGAAGGAATATTTCGATTCAATACTCCATTCACTTGATTCATGACTATCAATAGATATATCTTTGAATGAAAATAATATGCCCTCGAAAATCAAGAGTTATGATCCTGTCGCCCAAACTCAGTTCTCCAGTCGACAATCATTTTTCACAATGGGAGAGACCACTGATTTTTTGAAATGACCTTATCGTGAAATCTATACTGAAAAACTGCCAGCGAAATAATTTTGAATTTTGTCATTCATGCTAAGACGATGGAAAAAATAAATTAGAATATGTTCATTTCAAAACACACAATTCCTGCGTCATTTGAAATTTTGTCAATTCATTGGTGTGACTGGTGCGACGTCTTATTTCCAACACGCCTATTGTCCTTGAACTAACCAATCACACTGCAACACTGCAGAATGACGAGGTATCAGAGAGAGATAGCTACAGCTCGGGACTAATACGTCACGACTCCACCATCATATTTGGCTGTTTGAAATATCGAATGAAATATGCTGATTTCAAAACGATATAGATTCGATTCCCTTCAACTTTAACTCATGATATTGATTGTACCCCTGCCAAAAATACCTTATGAAGTCTCATAAAGAAATATAGATAAAATATGAGTATTAATAAGGATATATAACCGAGTTCTGTAGCGTATGAGTACATCATCTCTGGCACATGAACTTTCTAAAAGGTTTAATGATATTTCATAAGTATATGTGATTTATAATCGTATACAAATATGGAGTATGAGAGTTTTTATCAGGCACAAGTGGTTTTAGGAGCCTATGACCACCAATAAGATATTCCACTTCCAATTGGAAAAGTATTCTATGAACATTCATGCGCCTTTGTATATATGAGAAATGTGTAGGATTCCACAAATAGAATTCTATTGGGTATCGTCAGGAAAAAAATAGTTCAGGATTTTAGAGTTTTACTAAGAAATTCCTTATCTAATTTAATGCGATTTCTATTAGCATTCATGTGACTCAGAATAACTGAGAATTTACGAGTTTCAATTAGACAATGAATGCCTAACCTGAAATGTGTCCAATGAGTGTTTATAAGACAACTGGTTCCTAGGTTTATAAGCTCAAATATGAAAACACGGTTCTAAAATTATAGGTTCCTTATCAGCTTGAATGCGGTAAATAATTATTGAGTAATCATAAGTTTTCGAAAGACAATATAGATATGATCTTTAACGTATTTCATGGGTTTTTGTGAGGGTGAAAAGTGTTCGATAAATTATGATATTCAATAGGGAACTGCTGCCCTGATTCTATCTGTTGCTAATGAGTTTGTTTGTGGTATATTTGGTTTCGAGTATTCGAAATTTCTTATAAGTAATTACTGATCTATAATGAAACGTATCTAATCAGTCAAGCTGAGGTGAGATGTGTTCCAGAATTCATGAGTGTTGATAAGGATTTACCGTTATAACTGTATTCGTATGTTATGATGTTTCATGCGTTATTTCTGTCTAAGAATTCACAAGTTCTGGACAATACGTGCCCAATCTGAATGGTATCTAATAAGTTTGTATGAGATGTGTTAGTTCTGAGGATTTTTGGGGTTTGAAAAGACATCACTGATTTGGGTCCTATGGGTCATGCTGAGGCTTGATATGTATCAAAACTGATGGGTGTTGATAAGGATATGCCATTATGACTCCAAAGGTATGTTGAGAGGTTAGTAGTGATTCTTGGCCGGTTCTACAGCCTCTAAAGGTCATTTGAAGGGTAATTATCGCAATTACAATTCTAATTACCAGAGGCTAAGACCGACCAAGGTCGAAGGTACTTGTTCAATTGAATCAATGGAATAAGTCATATGACCATGAGTGTATTATGCTGAAATTGTATGTTATTGACGAATACTCATTATCCGAACTTGAAAGATAATTATATGAATACGTGTATGCGGTGATGCAAGGTGAAATCGTGGTTGATGGTGACCTTGAGATTACTTCAGGGTATACATTACAGAGATCGAATCCAGTTGCTAGGTATCCTAACTCCAGCTGTCGTGGTACCCCACTGACTAGAAAACGGTGTGTTTCATGCTAGATGGATAAGAGTGGGGGGTTGTTTCCATTTCCCATAAATCCCCTCTACCTTCAAGAGTATATAAAGGGCTAGAGCCATTCTAACTCATCATTCGATATCTTAAAATCCCTTAGAGTGGTTGTTGTGCTAGAATTGAAGTCAGCATCACCAAATCCTGTGTAATCTAAGTCGAGGTAAAATTATTTTACAATTATCGTATTATTCCAAAAATATTATCATTGAAATGTCTGTTGGAAAACTAGATCTAGAAAAAATCAATGAGATGATAAATCAAACATCACAAGAATTCCAAACTATTTCATTATCTTCATTGGCTGTGAACAAGAAATACCGCCTAGAGAAGGTCACTGTTCTATCTACGAGATATGGGCGATCTAGTTTATTGTTATTATCTGATGAGGGTAACAAATTCAAAACATGGTTACCAAAGCGAGTGACAGATCGATTGAGTGATGATATAATCAATGAACTGAACTCCCCTGATAGTCAATTCAGCTTGAAATATTTGGGAGAGAGTTTACCTAGCTTCGCAGGGTCAAAAACACGATCTCTTATTGAATTCGTCTCAGATGAATAGTTTTGTCAAAATATCATTTTATTTCATATGACCATAGTGATAATAGTTGGGAATAATATATATTATATTGTGAAATATTTTCCTCTCAGATTATATACCAATCTTTTATCATTGAAATAATCCCACTGATGTGAGTATGATAATTTCATCAGTATTATTATTATTATAACCTAAACTGTTTACGTTTTCAGTGATTTTGGTACGTTAATATGTGGATGCAATACTCTCGACAAGGATGGCCAGAAGCAACAGATATAAAATCAGCAATTGACCGACTAAGATGTGAGTTCGATGACCTTAGTTTTGATGCTCTACATTCCACCAACTATGATATGAATATTTGTTTTGATGACGATGCTATACAGAGATGTATGCGACTTCATGAAAAGTATAATGCTGGTTCCGGTATATGTAATAAATTCATATATGGAAGTATGAACTTGGTACAATTTTGTGAGCAACTTGTTGATGTTGACTTACGCGAATTCCTCTTCCAATTGGCACCACACTTACCGAAAGACATTTGTGAGGAATTCCATCTACATGAAGATAATGAAGAATGTACATAAAAGAATTGATTTATGTTATAATTATAATGAATAAAACAAATATGACTCATGAATCTGTTTTATTTCTGCAGAATATCAGGAATACATTATAATAAAAGAAGTATAAGTATAAAAAATTATTAGACTAACTTGATACATGATTCTATCATAGTTATATATTTCAACTACCATACTTCATTTCCATCAGACAGATCCCGTTTGAACAGTTCCATCTAGGGCGCTGTATGTCATACATGCGTCATGTATGATTAATGCATATACTCTCGTATTTTCTGGAAACTTGGTTTTGCGAGTCTCGAATTCTAATTTTATGTCCACTGTAGAAGTCTTCATAGCATCCGGTTGATGACAGCAGTCAATGATGAATAGGGGGTTGTCACGAAACTCTCCGATGGTCATCATGGGCTCACTCATATCTTTATCATAATAGTTTCGCTGGAATTGTTCGTACGCATAGTAAGCTGGTGAGTAAAGCTTTTTACCAAAATCAAGATTCCACCTTTCATATGGATATACTTCTGAGTTGAGATATAGACGAATATTGTTAACATCAGCATGTTTGAATTTTGTTGCATCTTTTGATCTATCATTGAGATCGTTAGTGTGTTGAAATCCAATAATTATATATCGAGGGCGTTCGAGACTATTCGTTGTTTTTATTGCCCAAATATCTGAGGCAGTGTCTCGAAGTGATGGTAATTCATACAGATCCCACATTCGGTATGCTAACTTGACCTTAGCTGTGTTAGTTTTATTTATTCGATTGAGCAATTTGAGCTTCTGTCGATCTTCTGGCATGATGTGTTTGATTTTCCATTCTATCTTACTAATCTCCAAATCAGCATCAACCTCTCCAATATATGAGTTTTTGAATGTGCGAGCAATTATAAGTATGAGCTCTTGTTTTACATTCAGAATTCCTCTGGTGTAATCTTCAGCAAAGCCCATCAGGTACTTCAAAGGTAATTTTCCACTAAAGATGTGACTTTGGGAGTCCAAAATATCTTGTGATTCTTGTTTGAGACCCCATCCAGTAGTTTGAAGCGATGTCATATGCGTTTGTCCATATGAAATCATAGTTTTCATTGTAGTAGTTATACCAGGCTTTCGAATTACAGCTACTTGTTCACCTCCCATTTCATAACGAATCTCATCAAAGAGGAATGCCAGTGCATTATTAGATAAATAACAAACTTTGGTAGAATCAGTAGGAGTGAATTTACCTTCGATGTATATGAAACTTTCTGCGATGTCCAGTATCAAATCTTGGAAGTTGATAGGAATTCGAATTTCGTCTGAATTTTTATAATATGGTGAACCATATGGCTTGTATGTGTGTTCATGGAGACTAATTAATGAGTGATCCAGAATTGGCTCATCAAAAACATTCAATTTTTCACTAGTAGTATGGGCCACCATGTTGTTAGTATTATTTTCGTAATTTCAGTCCAACAATATTCTTGAGAAAATTTCGATCGTCCGCTGATAGCTTATATCTTGACTGCTCGGGATGACGACGTGAAATGAACTTGGAATTGCTCTTGCTCTTCCTTATATGTGTTTGGAAATCTGATGATGATGATGATATCCTATCAGAACGTCTGAATGAAAATCCCATCGTTGATAACTCACGATAATTTCCTTAGTTCCAATTTCAATATTATTTTCTCTCCTCGGAAATCTATTAAGGCACCGTTATCATCCAAGATACTCAGAGTGATGTTGTCAATGAACTGACATCCTTCAGGTCTCACCGGCATATAAATGATATTCTGCGGCTCCTTAGATAATTTGTACCCTGGTTCTACATCTATGTCGAATTCGAATAAAGTATGTGCTTCTTCACCATTGAAATATGCTCCAGACGTAATATTGCAATCGACTCGAATAATTCTTACTCGCATGATGTTCACGGGTAATGTCGATTCATGTCGTTTATTTGCTTCCAAGCACAGAGCTTCGAATCCTAAAAGAGATGCCATGGAATTCTCATGTGTTAAATCAATCTCAAATTTAGACTGAATTTCGCATTTCAAAGTATTATTGTTAGCATGTAATGAAAATATCGAATGTATATCATTAATCGATGTATTCATTTTGATTTTCATTATATTTTTAATAGCTCTATTGATTTCATCGATCTCGTAGACTCCTGGAGGGATTGATATAGTAACAGGTGGATCATCTGCCTTTATTCTGTAACTGATTATATTATTTTTCTCGTCTACATTGAAAATGGAATTGTATGAGTAAGATCCATGCAATCCCAATCCATAACGACTGTTCACATCTAATTCGATTGGTGGGAAGAAGTTTGCACTCAATACACTCGTTTCTCCACTTAATGTGAATGTTCTCGACATGACTGATGACATTGAACTGATGAGCAAATTCTTCATCATCTCATTTCATTGACCACATATTATGACGTCAATCATCATAAATGAATCAAGACACTTCTTCAATTCCTGAAAATATATCAGAATAAATTATCAAGTGATGAAGTTAATATATGAGGAAAATTGGAAGTTTAATAAAGAAGAAAAAATACGTTGTGTAGTTTTGAGAATATTTATTACCCGATAATAACAATTAGGTAAACACAAATG
The DNA here is from genome assembly GCA_918026855.4 of Phaedon cochleariae. Lineage (NCBI taxonomy): Eukaryota > Metazoa > Arthropoda > Insecta > Coleoptera > Chrysomelidae > Phaedon > Phaedon cochleariae. Next base: position 29,920,192 of record OU896713.1, read on the forward strand.
GTTGATTCATGATATCGAAAAGGAAATATTACGTTATTTGATTTATTGTTGTTTGCAGCATGAAGAATTTTGCTTCTTCATTTCAGCAGGTTTGCACTCTATCTCATTATTAGTTCCTACGTTGATATCCCTTATATTACAATAGCAACAGAATATTCTTCTAGGTGTTGGTCCATCGTTAACATCATTGGTCACATTTTCATCATGATGTTCATCACAGTACTGATATTTCAAAATATCTATATCGTTTTGTAAATGTATAGGTAGCTTATCCCATACCATAATTATCTCATGTGGAGTACAAGCGATTATTACTTCTTTCGGCATATCAGTAAGCTCTTCTTTCGTCATTTTCAATAAGCTTCCTACTTTAGAAAAGGCTTTCAAGGAATGTCCCATACGTTTGATACTCTCGCGATCCATGAGTGATCTGATAATTCTATGTATCACTGATAGTGGACAGAAACTTCAAGCACAAATGTCCACACCAGACTGTATTGTATTTCTGTTTACGATCATAATTGTAAAGTATTTTGAATTTTGCTGTTGAGCCACTATGAAAATATTGAACTAACTCCTTAGGTGGGGGTAAATCACCATAGCTATCGAAGTATTCGATTACCCTACCACGTTTCCTATATGCAACCCAGTGAGTGCCAGGGCCTCTGATTGTATCTAGATTTATGATGGCAGATTCGTCGCGAGATGGCCCAGAAGGAGGTAAACTGTCACGCATGAATACACCTCGAAAATTGGGAAGCTTTGCCTGTTGTGCAAAATTTTCAATATCGATATTGCTCAAAGGTCTCCGAGGTAGGGAGTCTATTAGTTTTTTGAATTCGGTGATTTTAGGAAGATACCTAGTCCTTTTCTATAGGGTTTCAAATAAACACCTTTGCCACTCTTTCCAATCGCAATGGCCTCCATGTTTCGATTGTGGCGATTTGCTTCAATGAGCTGTTCTCTACTTGATTTAGCTGCCTGAACAGCTTTAGTAATTCCTGCAGCTGCTCCTGCGATACTTCCTAGAGCAGATAAGCCTGCAAATATTGGTATAAGTGGGAGAATGCCTCCAACCTTGGGTATTGGAATTACGCGAGGAGTACGAATATTCTTCTTTCCTCCAGCAACTTTCAAATATTTTTGAGCAGCTGCTAAGGCAATAGTCGTCGCTTTCTTCATATTCTTTGCGAGTTTTGTATTTCCACCTGCTAGACGAAGAGCTCCTCGAACTTTGTGAACTATTCCCGATCCGAAAGCTATTTTTCGTGTTTTTTTTCCTCTACGTTTGAATTTCTTGACTTTACGACAACCCATGCCAAAACGTCGTTTCCCTTTCATTATATTGGTCACCAACCAAGCAGCACTCCTTTCTCCTACGCTCGCGTCTCTTGACTTTGCTCTTTCCCACGCTGCTAACTCTAATTGTTCATCTGCTTTATGTCTAGCTGCAAGATCGCTATGATTCTGAGAGTAAGCAATATCGTGTTTCTTACATGCGATATCCAACTGATTTATTCCAGGATCTCCTCTTGCTAATCGCTTCTGCAATTTGGTTCCAGGACCACAGTACTGATAACCACCAGGTATATGTAATTCGAATGGAAGTTTATTGATTAGTGTATTAACGAAACCTCTACCACTTTTAATCAGTTTAGGTGAAGTTATACGTCTGCACCGTTTGACTATCATCATATGAATGAGAAGTTTCTCACGTATCCACATTCATATATCATTCGACTACCAAACGATGCACATTGTTAAACAGAAGGAACACTTCGTTGTAGATAATTGGGATAGAAAAATTGGATATGGAAATGGAAAAGAGAATTTGTCACGACATGGTAATTTATTACCTTCTACTGTCCGTGGCCTCATCATCGGTCCATCTAATTGCGGCAAAACAAATGTGATGATATCTTTGTTGACTCACCCTCATGGCCTGCGCTTTGCAAACGTATATTTATACTCCAAGTCACTTAATCAACCAAAGTATGAATATCTACATAATGTATTGGAACCGATAAGTGGACTGGGATTCTTCACATTCAGTAATAATACAGAGGTGATGGATCCATCGGAAGCCAAACCAGATTCCATATTCATTTTTGATGATGTGATAAGTGAAAATCAAGATGTTATCCGATCATATTTCAGTATGGGTCGTCATAGACAGGTGGACTGTTTCTACTTAGCACAAACATACTCAAGAATTCCAAAACAATTGATCCGCGACAACTCCAACTTCATAGTTATATTCAAGCAAGATGTGACAAATTTGCAACACATTTTTTCTGATCATGTTTCACCGGATGTGACTTTCAAAGAATTTCAGGATATGTGTGGAGAATGTTGGAGAGATAATCACGGCTTTCTTGTCATTGACAAAGACAGTGAGATATGTAATGGTCGCTATAGAAAAGGATTCGATAGCTTTATATATCCTTGAAAATAACGAAGACCAGTCAATTGATTCCCAATCGTCACAGGAGTTGCACGTGCTGGGTAATGATGAAGATAAAAATGGATGAAAAAACAGAGAGTGACATGAAATTGAAACGACAATTGATCGAAGCGACGGATGCAGTAAGACAGAAATTCAATACTATCAAGAGTAATCGTACCGAAAATCTGATGTCTCTCGAGAAAATATATGAACCCATAACAAAACCGCTCAACGTAATATCTGCTGCAACCGTAGCAAAACCAAAAATCGAAAATTTGCCGTCGGTCACCGAAACAAGTATACCCGTCTCGAATAATACATCCTATATCCCATTATCAGCAAGTACACCGAAATATAATGGCCGTAGTGATAATACCGAATTTTATTCGCCTTCATGGAAAACTAATATCGTACCCGATCCCACAGAATCACATCTCATGGATACGCCACCTTCGTCAACAATATCTTCAATGAATGACGATAATACCATTGAAGCCATTGAGAAGCAAGATCGAATAGCAAATGGACACATTGAAAATTTATTATCTGGGGACTCACGCTATGACAAAGCATATGGTGTTCATATAGATTCCAAAACAAAACGACTGAAGATTGGTAAAGCTGAAGTGAGTTTTCCTATAGGAAACATCATAATTCGAATAGGTAAAACACAGAAACAGTTTGCAGCTGATCTACAATTATATGATATGATATTCCTCAAGAAACCACCAGAAAATATTAGAGGTGAAAATATGAAATCATTTGCCGCTATAATGCAACTGACACGAGCACCATACAAGAACTACGATCTCAGGCAAGGGCTCAATACATCAAGTTCGAAGAAATATTATGAATTAATCAAACCATCAGTTCGTACTCCTTATGAAATGAGGAAAAAGAAAGGTGGAAAACTGAAGAAGTTTCTATCAAAAAAATTGTACACTACGTCGAAAAAGGAGTATGTATATTGGAATAGACCCAAAGAACTGGTGGATCGATTGAGATTATTATGGAGTTCGAAGATGGCTGGACATACTGGACATACAAACGAAATCATATCCATAATTGAAGAGTTGCGAGAAGAAGGTATAGTATACTAGATTCGATAGCTATATCAAGAGAACATTTTGATTGAGCTCATCAGTTATAATCTACATGCGAATCGAGATAGATCCATAGACGAAGTGAAGATATGAATGATATTAAACGACAAATTGCAAAGGAACTACATAGATCTGCTCGCCGCAACTTCAGAAGAAGAAGAACAATCATCAAAGGATTTGCTGATTTGTGGCAGATCGATCTTGCTGAAATGCAACAATATGCAGAGGTGAATAATGGATATAGATATATTCTGTTCGTGATTGACTGTTTTTCTAAATATCTATGGACTGAACCAATCAAGAACAAAACAGGAGAGGAAGTTAGTAAAGCTATGGAAAAAATTCTGAAAGAAGCGAAATACTCACCAAAACATATTCAAAGTGATGCTGGAACAGAATTTTTCAATCGCTGGTTCAAGAAATTGATGAAAAAATATGAAATCAATCATTACACTACATACAGTACGAAAAAAGCTGCTATCGTTGAGCGGGTCATCAGAACTCTGAAGAAATGGATGTATGAAAAATTCTCAGCTATAGGTGAATATGTATGGTTAGGCATATTACCTGAACTAAACCACAGATATAATAATAAAAAACATCGCACCATCGGAATGAGACCTGTAGATGTTTTACCTTCAACACAGATAGAAGCATATAGTCACCCGAAAATAGCTTTGAAGCCAAAATTTAAAGAAGGTGAAATTGTCAGAATAAGCAAGTACAAAGGTGTTTTTGAAAAAGGATACACTGCGAACTTCTCAACAGAACTCTTCGAAATCACTACAGTGAAAAGAACTAATCCAACTACTTACTTACTCAAAGACATGGAGGGGAATCCAATCAAAGGATGTGTTTATGAAATGGAATTACTCAAAACGTTCAATCCCAACGTATATTTGGTTGAGAAAATTCTGAAACGCAAAGGAGATAAAATATATGTGGAGTGGTTAGGATTTTCAGATAAGCATAATTCATGGATCAAAGCATCGAATATGATATGAGGTGTATAACTAGGAAATAAAAATAAATGGTTTCGAAAATTGAGCACATGTCTAATTTATTTGAAATTATCTTGATGAAACAACATTGAAACCCTCAATGAGAGGTATCGACTTATAACTCATCATCACTACCTGATGACTGCTCTAAGGCTCGAAATGGGTCAACTCTTCTACCTGTTGTGTATGGGCTACATGTAATGACACCACAGTCCTTTCTGAGAGTTTGTTTTTCAAAATCCAAGCACCAGCATGTTTTGAAGTGATGATTACTATTCAGGAAAAAATGTCCTACACTTTCACACAGAAGTAAATCGGATGTACATGAACTACACATTCCATTGAAACAATCATTCCTATAATTATTGCATGACATACAGCGTTGCTTCAATGGGTGATCACTTTTCATGCAACTATTACAGAGATCACGACAGATTCCAAAATTCGAATTCTTCAATGCTTTTGCTTGACACTTGGAACATCTTGGGCCACTTGTATCATCAATAACTGGTTCTGGTACCATCCAAGGTGGTCTATTCTCATAAACGCATCTTCGACATAATCCTGTAGATGGATTCATTTCCTCTTTATTATAAGCCCCATTGCAATTGAAACACATTACTGACTCATCAATTCTGAATGGGAAAGTGGCTATTTTCGGCTTTGAATCCCATGATTTTGGAAATGGCATCATTAAGTGATAGATGTGTTCAGTTATCAAGTAGAATTGATACTGGAACTCAAAAGTGTCTCCTCCTCCCTTTATAGGTACCAAAATGGTATCCTATGACGTCACACCCCTCTCCATATGAATCTTGACGTCAAACTCCTCCTCCTGGAAATTGTATAAAAGAGGAGGAAGTCCATGAGTTAGATCATTCGCTTCAGTTGTCCCAAGAAGTAAATTGGAGAAAATGGAAGCTATGTACAATGTTTTGAGGCAAATTGCTGTTGAAGACATGAATAATATTGATGTAAGTTGTTCAAATATGAAACTTTTTATATGATTATATGTTTATTATTGCTTATAGGATATGGAGAATGGAATGTTGATGGCTCAAGTTCAGAATCGAGCAGCAGTGATTGACGTAAGTGATGAAAAATTTACATGATTATTTGCATTACATTTACTAATTATTGTACTCTTTAGAATGACGGAGTTGCACATGCACATCAAGATGAAGGATTGGGAAGCGATATTGATGATGAGCCTGAGGACATGCGAGTCAGAAGTCGCAATGTAAATATCGAAGATGTACGTCCTCATCGGAATCCCCTGTACTGCATCACCTTGTCCTACGTACAGGTTGACACTGCGAATGGCGATAGGCTCCTGTGCTACACATGTTTTTATCGCTATATACCATTGTCCCAAGGAGGCCTATACAGACACGTAGAAACACACTACACATCCCATCTGGACGGAATTCCAAGAAGGGAGTCATGTACCGTATGTGGTATCCGGTTGTGGATGATGAGATTAGTGGAAGTGTGTATTATGTGTAATAACACTCCAGTTGTAGGGTCAATTAGAGCATAAGCTGTAATTTTAATATATTATATTGTGTCTTTCTAGTTATTAATGTCAATGTATGTTCTGATAAAAGTAGATTTGAATATACGTTAATTTTGTACTGATTTGTTTGATTCAATACCTGGCTGAATAAAAAAATAATGATCATTACTATCTGAGACTTCATTGTTGAAAGATGGACACAATTGATAAGTTTGGACGCAAAAGAAGCAGATCACATGGGTCGTTGCGAGGCCCGCAGGGTATTGGTTTCGTTCTAGATTCCGATGGGAATTATAATATGCTCGGAAAACGACTGAAAAATGTGGGTAAATCCATGGATGATACAGATTGTGTTCGATTGCAAGTTTTGAAGGAACACATCGACGAAGCGAAAGAAGTAATCCTAATGGCACTCCAAGCATCAATCTCCTCAGTTGTCAAAGATCTAGCACTTCGAATAAGCAAGGAGCATCAGAAAATCTATGATGATATCAAGAAATTGAAAGAGAAACAGAGAGAGACAAAAGGAGAAATACCAACTTTCATAATTAAATAGGAATATAATTGTACTATAGACACCATGTGATTGAACCAATCATTCCCACCTTTTTCACATCACTTCACCCCTTTTCACCACTTCACACTTCCCCACCACTTCACCCACCACTTCACCTCTCCCCACCAACGCTCCCTCTACCACTCCTTCGATATATAGATGAACTCCTCCTCAATCTACCACAGTTGAAGACAACCATCCTGCTGATAATAATGGCACCAAGACGTCAAGTAGCTGACCAATCGTCACGTCAGAGAAGATCCACCAATCGACCAAGGATACCTAGAAGGGTTGCAAGTATAAGACCAAGCAGCCCAGACAGCACAATGGAGACAGGTCGTCAAAGAGCTGTGAATCGAGACCCTTCACCAGGACCTTGTGACTCTACTAATGGGGTTGTAGTGGAGATAATTGCAGAAGGTCACGATCAAAGTGATCGAGACCTTCCCGATCAAAGCCACTGGAGTTCACCAGGACTCTATCCTATGATGGAGGGAAACGATGCTTGGGTAAGAAAGTTGATAATGAGTGAGTAGAACAATTGAAGTAATTTGATTTTTCTTCATAGGACATTGTCTCCGATTGGTGGGATCTACTAGATGGGCTTCGGGAACCTAGAGATGGTGAACTTTCTCCCAGACAGCAGAGCCAATTGTTCCTGAATGCTAACTTCGGAAAGAGACAATAAATGTGTTAAGTTAATGTTAGTTATAGATTAATATTTAAATATAGTGGGAGAATGGTTGATAATTATTAGATTGTATTATATTTTATGTTATTATAGATGATAATTGATAGATTGTAATAAGTTTTACGAATAATTATAGGATATTTTGTATGGTAGACTAAGTTTGAATAAAATTATTCAATCAACAAATCGATTATTTGTCAAAAAAAACTTAAGAGATGAGGTGAAAGATTTGCTGTACTATTTACAAACATATTCCGTGGTAGATGGAAAATGTCAGCGTTATGACGTAGTGCACCTAATTAATTGTTTTGCGCACATGGAATGATATATTTCGACCAATTCGAGTAACTCGAGATCAAATAATAAAATATAATAAATAAAGTAGTACTCCTAATGAAACAGGAGAATGCGCAAGGAAAATTATCAAATAACAGTGTGCGCATGCGCTAACTCCTTCAATATAATTCTCATCATAGAGATATACTAGTGTTTGGAGTTAGTTGTGGGTTGAAGATGATTGTAGAATATACTTCGCATGAGAAAAATCATTAGGAATATGATGCGCATGCGTTTTCTGAAAAAAAGAATCATCTATCAGACTGATAATGGTAGGTATGTTCTAATTACTCGAAAATATATACATTTTGATGTACTGCGCATATTTATTTCTCTTGCGCACATAGAATGATCAATTATGACGAATTCGAGAAACTTGATATCAAATCTATGCGCAACTCATGAAATACGAAGAATAATATTGCATTTACATTGAAACATGAGATCGCGCAAGAAAAAACCGTCTCCCTACAGTCTGCGCATGCGCTAACTCACATAGTTCACTGACATCACATAGATGTTATGATGTTTCGGATTGCTATTGAGTTGTAGATGAGTATTGAATATACTGCGCATAAGAAAAGTCAGTAGGAATATGATGCGCATGCGTTTTATGAGGAAAAAAAACATCTATTAGATTGATATCGGATAGAATGTTCAAGTTACTCAAAATTATATGCATTTTGATGTACTGCGCATAAGTTTTCCTCTTGCGCATCTCAAACGACCCAATTTGGTATATCTCGAAAACCGTGTATCCTAGGGCTGCGCACTACCGAAACACCCCCCCTTCCCCCACACCCCCTACCCCCACTGCCCACCACCCACCCCGTTTCCACCCCCCCCACCCACCCACCCACCCACCCGCCCACCCGCCCACCCTAGGTGGATTTGCCTAAATCCCTCTCTTTGTTATAAAACTTCTATATATATAAACTTAACCTAACCTAACCCAGTTGAGACCGCGCGCGAGGATTGGGGGGGGGGGTGGGGGGGGGGGGGGGTCGGTGGTGGTTGGTGTTGGGGGAGAGATGGGGGGGGGGGGGTGTTGGTGGTGGTTGGTGTTGGTGGGAGGGAGGGGGGGGGGGGGGGGGGGGGGGGGTGGGTGATGAGTTTGGATATTGTAGGTTGAGGGATTAGAGCTCTAGAGGAAGATAAAAAGTCAGTTCACGAAAATAAATCAATATATTATTCATTCATTCTCTAGAGCACCTGACACCAAGTCTTGAAACCACTTTAATTTGGCTCGGTTTTTATCTTCGGACGTTCGATGTCTTTCTATCGCCTGGTCAACATTTTGCAACGACGTTACACACATGCTCACTTGCCGCTCGTGTGTTTTCTGGAGTTCCTCGAACTCCCTATGTCGTTCATCTCTCTCCTTCATCAGTGCTGCTTTCTGCCTCTCAAGTTCAGCCAATTGCGCTTCTATACCATCATCAAACTTGCGGCGTTGTTCGATGATGGCATTCACTTCCCGTTTGGCTTCCTGATATTCTTTATTGTATTTCTTGGCATCCTCCATCACCTTCTGCCGACAGTTATGTGCGGTACGTATGCGGAGTTTTAATTCTTTTACGTACCGTGAAGCATCTCTGAAGACTTGTTTATTTTCCTCCTGCGTTGCTGGAATACAGTCTTCATCTTCTTCAACTTCATCGATGGTAATGGAGGATGCCACTTGCTTGATTTTCTGCGCTCTCTGCAGCTCCGAAGAACGCTTGAATTTTTCAGGAACGGGAGGTGGAGCGGCAATTGAAATGGCTTTCACTGGTGGTGCAGAAATTGTCGGAGTCACCTTCTTTATTGTTTTCTCCAGCACTTTTCTCAATAATGAAGGAGTGTTTCTAGGACGCTTAGGAGACGACGATAAACAAGATGGGCCAGCTATCGGTCCCACTGCCGTTTCTGCTTTCTGGATGACGACGTCCGAAATAATCTTGACCGGCTCCGATGCCCTCTTCATTCTACGACGCTGAGATATTTTCCTAACCGGCATCGTTTTCAGTGCCGGCTCGGATTTATGCTCGTTGCCCAGAACCTTAGGGCCTTCATCTTTCTTCGTGACAACAACCTCCGATTGCATGTCAGTTGCCGGTACAATCATTGGCACTTCTTCACTACTTGCGGATGCCACCTCCGTTGGCATGACGATTGATTCCGGCGCCGCTGACGTACTAGCCGCAAGCACATCACCGTTTGTTGATATTGAAGATGGTATTATATCCTCATCTCCGAACGGTGACACGGCCTTCGGCGGGGCATCCATGTAGCCCTGTTTCCTGAATTCTTGTATGCACATTTCCGGAAAATGTGGCCATTCCATCTCATCAAAGTTCCTCCAGAACTCTTCAGAAGCCGACTTGTCGAACGACGTATTCCATACAGAAGACATGGCCGAAATAATTGAGCGTAAGACGAAGAACCAAGAAAAAACTGCACGAATAATATTCGATACCACGAATAGCGCGTGTAGGCTTGAACTAAAGAATAGCTAAGACTGAACGCTCCTTCTTCGAAGAGAGGCAAGGAAGCGTCACATCTCCCACTCCTCACAAAATTCTCAGGCATGCGCATCTATTACCATCTCTCTCGCACTCAAAGCATAACATCTAGCCTGCTCTCTCCCAACGCCCAGCGACTTGGAGGCGAAGCATTTCCGAGAATTTTATATCGGCACTCGGCAGATGTTAGGCATCTTTCTACCTGCCTACCAGCGATAGACCCTTTTGTATCTGGTATGCACGAAGTGTTCGAATATTCTTCAGGGCTTTGCATTATAAATATCATCGTTCTATATACCTGATGTTCAACATTAGACCCACAAAGTACAGTCACGAAAATAGTTTGAGAATTCTTGTAGCATATCTGTTTCACTTGGATATTTCAGGGCATAGTCATTAAGAAAAATAGAGATTTGAATAATATAAGATGTTTATTTTATTTACAGATAATTACTCGTTACAATCATACACAATTATTATCATTATACATTATACTCTGAATACTTTGAACATTACACAGATCCGATTTCAGGACATCATTTGCTATTTAATCTGGTACATTCTTCCTGCAAACATTTTATAAGAAAATCTAGACTATCATTCTCATTTACTTTCCTTTCTGTTTGTTCAGGTTTATAATACATTATGTCTCTATGGCCCCAAGGAAGAGTTTTAGTTGTGTTAGGTATTAAAAATCTTTTATCATCATGGTATGATAGGGCAACCTTATTCTTCAGTACTGTGAACATGTCATGTAATATACTAACGAAAGAATTCATTTTTCGGAATATCAACCCGCCTCTCTCTACAATTCGCTTATAATCAGCTAAGTGAATTTGTTCTTTGACAACTGATTTCTTAACACCTTTTGCTTTTTTCAGTTCACTATTCACAGATTTAACGTAATAAGCTTTCGCTCCCGTACCATAAAAATTTATTATTGGGTCATTGGGAAATTCGTCTTTCATATTTCCCAAGACTGACTTTCCTACAGGTATCCCAAAACTATTACCAATTTCATAATTGGAAGTGTCGAAACGATTCAAATTATCCTTAATGAAATCATAAAAATTTTCTGTTTGAACTTTTAGAATGAGAGAATCTGTGTCGGTATATAGCAATGACGCATTTTGTTCGAATTTCTTTTTTATGCACTCATAAAAAAAATCATATATTACTGTCTTGGATAATTCTAATATGCAGAATCCCAAATAGAGTGGTTTATTATAGTTAACTTTCGTTCTACCCATATGAATAGCTACAAAATTTTCGTTAAATATAGAGACCGTTTTGAAATTAGGTCGTGCTATGAATGCATTGACTCCTAATGTTCTTTTGATATTTTCCCAATGCGTCAATAGTTTTATGTCGCGTCTGTTATCCACATTCTCCATCGTTTTTCCATACACAGCATTATTCATCAGTTTGTACTGATTTCTTTCAAACTTACTTTTTGCCTTATTTCTCATTTCTGTATTCAAATCTATATATCTCTTGAGCCATGGTGATTGATTGAACTTGAGAATCCTATGTATTCTTGTTAGAATCAAACCATTATTGATTGCCTGTTTCAAATTTTTATAGTGAACTATATAATTCTTTTTGTTATTCAAATTAGGTACAAGCTTAGGCACTTTTGATTTCGACCCTGGTGGAATCATCGACTCTACTAGAAATGGAAGGTCTGAATGTTTATCATGTAGTTCTTCTGGATAATGAATATCAACTTCCAATACAAAACCGTTGGAACTATTATCTGAAATGCTCATTAAATCAAATTCTGATATTTCTTTCGTGGATAGCCATCGAAAACCACCAGTTGGTAATGATTGACTCATACTATGACCATAAAGATTGGTTGCATCGAGATACATAATGAATGATGTTGGTTCATTTGCGTCGAAATTTGATATGAATTTATTATTTGCTTCATGTTTTCTATCGCTACATTGACTAATACCACCCCGAATTCCCTTTTTGAAAAAATTCAACATATCTATGTCTGTTAATAACTCCAGTTCTACTTTGGTATATCTCAACATAGCATCCCATGAGAGACCCGGTGATGTGAAATACTGAGCAGGATCTAACTTATATGTATCGATACAAATATCACGAAAATTTTCGAATATGTCGCATAATAGTAAAACATCTGATTTCAAGTAAATATCTGAATAATCACCCAATGTGTGACAATTGAATACGTTCCAAACAGATCTTGCTCTGTCATATTCTTCATCGCTTATGTGTCGATCATTCAAGTTATCATAAAATTCTTCTTTAGATGGTAGTTCCGTAACATCAAGTCTACTCAAATCATTCACAAAACTGTACGGAAATATACCCTTCTTTCTGATTAAACAAAATTTGTCATAGTCTGGAAAGTATTGTCGCGTTACTGTAAACTGATCATCTTTCAAATTATCCCCCAAATTTTGTAGAGATTCCGACATGAATCTGTAACTATCAATGAATCTCAATTTCAAGAATACATTCTTCAACTGCCCTTGTTTATTTGTATAGTTATCGACTAATAAATGTTTGGTGAACGAAATGTACTTCTCTTTCGTTTGAGGAATTACTTCCACCTTTTCACCTTTCTTGAATAACTCTTTTATGAATAAATGGCAGTCATATCCACTCAGATTATGGAAGATAATGGGAACGAAGAACGGAATTTTGAAATTAAGGTTGCAAATTGAGTGGGCGGCCCCAAATCTCTTTTTTCCAGTCAGATGACAATGGTCCTTTACCTTAACATCACCATTTTCAAATGGACATTCACAAATATTACAAATAGAGGCATTGGAAAATTCAATTTCTTCCTCAACTGTCAACTTATGCATTGGAACGATACGTTTCAAATATTTATTGTATATCTCCATCAAGTCATCTTCCAGTCTTGATATGAAAATGTCGGAAGCATTTGTTCCTCTATATGTAACAAATTTTGTAACTGAATCATCGAATGAACATTTAACTATGTATGCAAATGAGTATGGGTCATGTTTGAAAGTTTTTGCTGTGAATGAATTGCTTGGATCTGGTTCACAAAGATTCATAGCTCTGAGTATCGATTCAAAATCAGCATATACAACGAATGGAACACGTAATTGCTTTTCGAAATTCTGGAATTTCAATATATTTTCTGGTACCATTTTACCGTACTTATTGAGTTTTGGATTACTAGTAGGTACAGTAGTATAAATATGATTGCAATCATGTGACTGATGTTGTAACAAAGATCTCTCATTCTCAAAGTATATCAAACAACCGTCACAAAAATAATATTTATGTTCATGGGATGAAATTTGGCTGGAAACTAATCTTGATAGATCTTTTATCCAACAGTAATGACTATTACCAAGATCATCTGTTATGAACAATAAGTTGATATGTTTTGCTAACCTCTTTCTAGAATAATGAAGAGGTCCAACAATCTCATACGTTAGCTTGTCACCATCATAAATCTTTTCCAGACCATAAACATTAATGGAACAATCATTCATAATCTCAAATTTGGATATATCACGCAATTTCATAGGAAACTCAATACCTTGCAATTTCAATACTGTCGAGAAGTATGGATAAGACGATGTACTGTTGACTCTGTCTGCTGCCGGATATAATGCTGAAGTAACGGCCCATGCAAAGCAATATTGGTCTGTATTGACAACATTCACTACAGCCTTCTTTCTTTCGATGAACTGAGGTAGTTTTATATGTGAACATCCTTTGAGTGGACTGTATTTGTTGATATTCACCTCTAGGAATAATATTTTCTCTAAGGCCCAACCTACGAAAATATTTCAATTATTGATATTGGTATGGATGGAAATATCTAAAAAACTATCAACTCACCAGAATCACGTTCTTCGAACTCTGTGGTTTGACTTATCATGATATCTTGAAACATATTCACAATGGCTTCCAGATCATTGGAACGAGCAACGATATGGTTAGGAGTATTAAATGATTTTATGTCGATCAAATCTTGAGTTTGGTGAATATATCGACCAAACAATTCCATATTAACCTTGACAATAGTATGCATTTCCAAAGCATTCTCGAGTAATGCAATCACTTTCTGCCGAACATTATCGAAAAATATCTTGTAATCCAAAGTGTCTGTATTAGAATCCACTCTATAGCTGATGATCCTACACTTGAAAGCGCCATTGATTACTTTCACTCCACTTGATAAATGGGTACATGAGTTTGTTCTGTGTTGCAATGTTCTTCTGTGAGTATTCATATCATCTTTGGATACCATGATGTTACAACAAATACATAGTTCCGTATTAGATGTCGAAGGCTGCAAATCCATTTTTGGTCTCTTTGGAGGAGTTGATGAGTCGTCCATTGCAGCTCGACAGGAAGTTTTTTCATGACGTCGTAAATTATCATTACGCGTGAAGATTTTACCACATCTTCTACATTCAAACATGATTCGAGTCTACCTTCACTATCAAATGAAACTTCTCGACTGACGTGTGAACTTTCAGTAAAGCCTATTTATAGGAATGAATAGAGGAGGGGATTCTCCCTCCCCATCCGAGCTCATCATGTATAATGGTTCTCTCCCCACTCTCATAAATAATGACCATACTTTAGTTTCGCTCTCCAGTTAGTCGGGTACCTCAACTCGACCTGATAAGATGCCTGCATTGATGCCATAGTTGACATGACGACAAGAGTTGATGTACTTGCACATCATAATAGGCGTATGGTTACTTAGTAACACCTTCTCAAGGTTATCATTGACAGAAAATCAACTTCAAGTTCAATACATACAATCGCGACATACTATGAACTCTTACCAAACTCAAGGTCATATGACTTAAACATTATCCATATTGGGAACAAGTACCTTCGACCTTGGCAAGCCTCAGACTCTGGTATTTAGGATTATGAATGCTATAATTACTAGATACATGCATGCACTCACCAACTATATATTATTGCAGCAAAATACACTCACATTACACTCAAGGTCATCTGACTTATTCCCGGAATGAAATAAAACGAGTACCCTCGACCTTGGTCGGTCTCAGCCTCTTGTAATTGCGATAATTACCCTTCAAATGACCTTTAGAGGCTGTAGAACCGGCCAAGAATCACTACTGAGGTTTTATGCGGGATTGCTGTATAAGGATTCAAGATTTTAGATTAGACAATACATGTCTGATTCGAAATGTATCTGATCAGATTTCATGAGATATGTATCTTATGAGGAAATGTTTGTTTAAGGATTCATGAGAGTTGATAGGGATTCACTGTTATGACTGTATCCATATGTTGAAATGAATGATGCGTTATTTCTGTATGGGGATTCACGACTTCTGATAAGACAATACATGTCTAATCTGTATGGTAACTAATTAGTTTGTATAAGATGTGTATGTTCTGAAGATTTTTGTAGTTTGAAAAGACAATACTGATTTGAAATGAAACGTATCCTATGGGTCAAGCTGAGGCTGGATGTGTTCCAGAATTCATGAGTGTTGATAAGGATATACAGTTATGACTTCAATGGTATGTTGAGAGGTTTTATGCAGAATTTCTGTATAAGGATTCACAAGTTTAGATAGGACAATACATGCCTAATCTGAATGGTATCTAATGAGTTTGAATGAGATGTGTATGTTTTTGAGGTTTGTAAATACAATGCTGAAGCTAAGGATATAATTTGTTATAGACTTCTTGAGGGTTGATGAGGATATATAGTTATGTCTTCTGGTATATCGAGAGGCTTTTTCGCAGAATTCTTTCATGATGATTCACGAGTTTGGATCAGACAATTCATGTCCAATATAAAATGTTTCCTATAAGTTTGTGTGAGTTTTCAATAGTACAATATTTTCAAGTTCAAAATATATATTATTAGATCCTATGAGGATTTATGACAATGATTGACAGTTGTTATATGATTATAATGATAAAACAAGAGGTTTTATGCGGAATTTGTTTACTAGTTTCAATCAGACAATGCATGCTCAATCCAAAATGTATTAAATGAGTTGGTTCGTATAAGCAAATCAGTTCAAAGATTTGTAATTTTCAATGAGAACACACGGTTCTAATATCATAGGTTACCAGCAGTTTTTATGAGAAATATAATTTTTGATAGCTCATAACTTCTATTTTGCAAGACACCATTGCGTAGGTAATATTTTTGTGTTCATATAATATATCAGAGTCAGTGCTTGAACGCACGTCATTGTTGGAGCTGAACATTACATATACAGGGTGCCTGTAAAAGGTTGGTACAGGGCTCGGCTATGGACTCCTGGGATGAAAACAAGTTGATTTAGGCCAACTTACATGTATCCAAAATCGTTCCGTTACATTGGTACAAGGCGTTGAAGTTTTTTTGGAAAAAAATATTTTGCTCATAAAAAGAGTAGGCTGAGATTGATTTCCATGATTTTTGGCATGGCATGTTCTGTGACTGTGAGTCATGCTCGGAGTCACGTTTTGAGATGTTTTTGATCATCATCAGTGACCTGCAAGTATTTCGAACAACTATGTTGCCGTACAAATTTGGTGACAACTTTTCAGAGGTCGGACTGGAAACTTCCAGTTTCCTTTCCAGAAAGATATTCCCTTCAGAAATATTTTCTGTATCTTGTTATTTTTTTAGGTTTATTTATATATACCCCTGTATATTTTATCTGAAAATATAACTATATTGATTGTCACTTTCTCGGAACAAAACTTATTGATTTCCTTTTTTTTCTATATATCCAACACCCCCTGATTTCGTTACAAAACATTTTCAGACCATAATTTATCATTTTTTTTTAATCACACGACCCTGTATATTGCCATATTTTCCGATTTATTGCAAAAACATCAGCTCATCAAAACAGAATTGTTTTTATATTGGTACTAGTATTTCAACTTGAATACGTACACAATTCGAAGAGACGAAGAAGCCTGAGGGTTTCTGCCAAATGAATCCTCATTCGATCACATAAAAACCATTCAATATACTTTATATCCTCATACATTCTCATAATTCCTATCAGAATTGCATCAAGAGACTATTATATATTTTCATACCTACTAGAAACTGATAGATCCACATAAATACCCGAACAACAAGGCCAAATTCATAACATAGGTAACTCATAAATCCACATAGATTCACATTTGAAAATTCACTTGGAGAATCATTAAGTCTCCACATAGAGGGGAACACAAAATTTAAGTTGGTAACAAAACAGTAACTTTTTTGCGTTGGTACTTCTGAGACTGAGCTAGCCACTAGCCAGCCATATTTGTTTTAGTTTATATTGCTCGCGAAGGAAGACAGGTATCTCTGTTTGATTCGAGAGAATACCCATTATTATGAAATTATTGTTGAGAATTGAGGTGTAAATTGCATATCATATCATGTGTAGTGTAGTGGATTCGATAGTGCTCCAATCTGAAATAACTTTTGGATAAATGTGATCATTACTCATGATTTCCAACGGGATTTGTTTATTCGTTCGCACCAAGTGGTTGAACATCCGCCATGATGCACAAACTTGTGAGTATTTTTTATTTCGAATATTGCATCATCTCATCCTCATTGCTAATTTTGATTAATAAGGATTCTTGAGTTTGAAATAGACAATTCATTGCTGATATATATAGGGTTCTATAAGTTCCTGTAAGGTTATTTGGATTAATAAGGATTCTTGAGTTTGAAATAGACAATTCATTGCTGATATATATAGGGTTCTATAAGTTCCTGTAAGGTTTATATGTTTCAATGATTGAAGCTAGGTTAAAAATGACTGGCACAATTTTACACATAACTTCGTATCTTGTTAGTTGTTTGTATAAGGTTTCCAATCACGATACTCAATCATATTTCATTGCTCATTCACGAGCCTGAGAAGGTATGATATATGTGTGGAAATCAACGAATATAATCGTATATGATATCGTGTGGAAAGACAGGCAACAGTGAGGGCAACATTTATTAGGTGTAATAAGGAATCCCGCATCTGATTCAATGCGATTTTTATGAGCATCAATATGGTTCAAAACGACTCCAAATTCACAAGTTTCAATGGTAAAATTCAGTGTTGATTACAACCGTATCTTACTGGTTATTATAAGCAAAATATCTTACAGGAATTCATACCGTCTAATGAGGAACCACAGATCCGATTACATTGAATCCCCATTGAATGTATGTGGAATTAAATATTTGAAAACCAATGAGATTGTATAAAACATCACTATCCCAATATGCAATGAATTTTATGAGTTTTCATAAGACAATCAATTTTCGAGAATTCACGGGACCAAATGGCATTGGTTTCTTGTGAGTTATTTTTTATTTTGAATTATTGAGGAATCAGAACTTCGATCAATATTGAGCTATCCTGGAAGATGTCATGAATGTTCTTATTTCAGTCTATTTCAAGATTATGAGATAGGTTCATATAACCGATGAGTCTTTGTATCCGTAATCAAATTAGGAACGCACGATGTTCTTACATTATAGGGATTCCCTTTCGTGCGCTTCAAGCGATAAAAAAAAAGGAGCGATATTCAATCACGAGCTTGATGAGGTTTTATGTGGAATTCATAAGATGAGATCCTATCAGAAATCGTGTGTAAAGAGTGAAAAAAGGATTGAATAGGAAACCTCAATCTGATTTTATGCGATTTCTATCAGCTTTCATATTACTCAGGGCTTCAGGAGGCTTTATAATGTATGTCCCAAAAATTCCAAATTGAAAAAAATAACTAGCATAATTTGACACGTATCCTTTATCAGTGTGTATAGGAATATATAAGTTTTTTTATCTGAATGGTATTTCAAACACACATCAATTTTTTCACAGTTCACGAGAAGAAAAATTATGTCTCCTGAAAACCATCCTATATCAGTATAATGATTCAAAATGAAAAATGTATCTGTAGAGTTGTGTCCTTTAATTTGCTATCACCAACGAATAAATGTTCTTGCAAAATACAAACATATCGAACTCATGAATGTCGCAGTATTTTTTTGTAGATTTGCCATTAATACCTGATGATAAACGTATTCGCTTAGAGAACTGCCATCAGAAACAGATTGCAAACACATTTCAAACTAATGATAAGCGATAGCGATAAGGAATTGAATGTATCAGAAGAACACAGTTCAAACACACGGATGCCACGATATTTCAATATCATATTATTAGAAACTGATTATGAATTCATTTGCATTTTGAAGTTCGTGAGGAATTACTATAAGGAACTGATTAATAATACATATATATCTGTAGAACACAGTTTATACCCATAGAGTTATGTATAGACTATTCCATTTTCGATGTTTTTACGGGATATCCCACTTATTATCGAAGATAGAGATTTTCGGTTTTTGGGAACGTTGTCTACTTTTTATTGAAACTCACGATCAGAGATTCATCAAGTCAAGTAGCTTGATATTTTAACAAACTACTTGACTTGACTTGAAAATCAAGCTCGTGGCAAATTACGTACTTGACTTGACTTGAATTTGAGATATTTATTACTTGACTTGAAATCAAGCTACTTGATAATACTTGATCTTGATACGCACGAGTCGCACGTCGCACGGCGTATATTTCTGCAAGCTCGCTTACGCTTAGACATAATACGGGGGTTCCCCGAGATCCGAGCTGATTGAATCGATCGCGCAGTCAGTCTTACGATGCCATTTTCATTTCATCAGTTATATACAGGGTGACTCACGGTCGATGGTAGGTTAGACGTTCACGTTTATGATAGGAACGCAACGCAGGATTTTTCTGAAAATTCCGCATCTCACATTTCATCACCGGTACTATCGATCTAATATATTTTCAAAATCACGACGTTGCCGCTTCTATAGAAAAGTAGGAACCACTTTGTTATTTCGAATTGAACACCCTGTATCTTATTGCATTGCATATTCAGATTCTCCTTGAAGAGTTGATTTCATCGATACATCACACTCGGGGTATAGCGGAAAAGATTATGGAGATATAGAGTGCGAAAAATCGAGATTTTTCAACTTCAGGAATTTTTTGTGTTTGCGAAATTTTCAGAAAAACGTCTAACCTATAATATCAACCGTGAGTCACGCTATATAGATACACAATAAAACTGCTGAAAATCAAGTAGCTTGATAGAACTACTTGATTTTTCAAGTACTTGATAAATTATTACTTGACTTGACTTGACATTAAAAAACTTTCGCTTGACTTGAACTTGACTTGATTTCAAGTCAAGTCAAGTCAAGTAGCTTGAATATCAAGTCAAGCCGTGAATCTCTGCTCACGATACCGCAAATGAAATTTTCATAACTCGCTTCGTTTCAAACATACAGGGCAAAATTGAAAATCTTGTGTTCTGGGTCCACCCCTGTATCTCAGTTATCTTTCAATTCATTGAAAAGTAAAAACTTCCCTTTTTTACATCTTCTCACGAAGAAACCAGTGGTGTAGTCAAATTTTCGAACTAAACTGTTATTATTCAATCACGTTGTTCTCAAATGGAACACCCTGTATATTTTTTCATATTGTGAACATTAAGGCTTTTCGATTTCCAAAAATATATTACACTAATGTGATATTTTGAGTAGTAGGCATGAATTTGAAAAATGTCTAGTTTTTCAGTAGATTTTTCATCGATGGGCCTTGTGAATATGTGGCAACATGCATTGTCCATATCACAAATTTTCATATTGACCTTACTGCTGACACAATGTTTTCTCATACACTAGTTCCAATTCCACCAACATTAAAGATCTACCAATATGTGGACCTCATTAGTAGGTGCCTATAAAAACAGAGCGAGTGTAGAATGTTTTTAAATCCTTGCCACCTCCCTGTCGAATTCACAAAATTTTCATACGATAGCAAATACTAATCCAGGATACGAAAATTAGAAATGGTTGTGTTATAAAATAAGTTGGTTTCAAATTTTTGTGGTTCTGATATCCTGGATTATTATTCGCCGCTGTATAAAAAAATTGTAAATTCTACAGGTATGTGACAAATATTATAAAACATTCTGCACTCGCTTTCTTTTCATAGCCACCTACTCATTAGGTCCACAGCTTTATATTCAATAAATAATGCTGAATATTGGTGAATGTTTAATGTTGGTAAAAATTGAATCTGGTGTGTGACGAAACACTGTATCAGCAACAAGGCAAATATGAAAATTTGTGATATGGACAATGTTGCCAGATATTTACAAGTTCAATCGATGAAAAGTCTACTGAGAAACTAGACTTCATCAGAAAACTCTCATAAGTTGTATATTTTTGAAAAGCGAAAAGCATCAATGTTTCAAATGAGGAAAAATATACGTGATGTTCCATTTGAAAAAACATAACTTTGGATTGATTATATCTGAATAATAACAGCTTATTCTGAAATTCTGATAACGCCACTGGATTCTCCGTGAAAAAATGTATGACAAACACTTTCGACTTTTTCGATGAATTGGAAGATGGTTGAGATACAAGAAGGGTCCCGAAATGCAGCATTCTCAATTTCGCCCTGTATGTCAAAAAGGAAGCGGGCTACAAAAACTTGGTTCAGGGTATCGTGAGTTTCACTAAAAAGAAGCCCACGTTTGCGAAAATGGAAAATTTCTATTTTAGAAAATAAATGAGATACCTATCCCGTTAGGACATCGAAAATGGGGCAGCCTGTACAGGGTATTCACGAATATTTTGAACCCCTACTCAACTTTTTCATGTTTTGTCAATTTTATTTTTTCAAGAAACTTTCTTCAATACTCTCCCTTTAAATTTTATATATGCCAATAGAAAAACTGACTATTTTTTGAGAAGTTCAACTGTTTTTCTGTTGGTATATACAGAAAAAATATGAAAGATCGTTCTTGGAAAAAAATCGAATGATACATGAAGAAATAAGCAGGGTTTGAGTACAAAATACTGAAGAACTGTCAATAGTAACTCTTTATGAATAGATATGTTGTACTCATTCCAAACTAATCAATGCCACGCTGTTTCAATTAATAAGACTTCCAATTAGGAACTGATGATAAGTGTATATGCAAAACAGAGTTATACTCATAGTATTCGTAAGAAATTGCTATCAGGAATTGATCATGAATGTACCTGCGGAACGCATTTCAAACTCATAAATGCCACTGTAGTACAATGAGAAACTCTGATCAGGAACTGATTATGAATGTATCTGCAGAACACAGTTCATACTTATAGAATTAATATGGAATTTCTATGAGGAACTGATTATGAAAGTATCTGCAATAAACATTTCAAACTCATAAATGCCACTGCATTTCGATAAGAAGTTCTGATCAGGAACTGATTATAAATCTATCCGCAAATCAGAGTTCATATGGAATTGCTATGATGAACCCATTATGAATGCATGTTTCTACAATACACATTTTGAACTCATAAAAACCACGGTATTTCAGTGATAAATTCCGATTAGTGGCTGATTATGAAATGTATCTGCAAAACAGAATCATACTCGTAGATTTCATATGGCTGTGCTATAATAAGCTATCTATGGATGTATCTGCAATACACACTTTGAACTCATAAATGCCAAGGTATTAAAAAAAAATCCCGATTAGGAATTAATCTGCAAAACAGCGTTTATAGTCATACACTTCGAAAGAAATTGCTATTAGGAACTGATTATAAATGTATCTGTGAAACACAGATTATACTCATAGAGTACGTGAAGAACTGCCAATAGTAACTCATTATGATTGTTCCTGTGGAACAAATTTCAAACTAGTAAATGCCACGGTAATTCAATGAGGAATTCCAATTAGGAACTGATGATAAGTGTATCTGCAAAACAGAGTTATACTCTTAGTGTTCCTGAGGAATTGCTATTAGGTATTGATTATGAATGTACCAGCAGGATACATTTCAAACTCATAAATGCCACTGTGCTCCAATAAGGAATTCCGATTAGGAATTGATTATGGATGTTTCTGCAAGATAGAGTTTATACTAATAGAGTTCATACGGAATTGATCTAAGAAACTCATTCTGAATGTATCTGCAACACACATTTCAAACTCATAAATGCCACGGTATTTCAATAAGAAATTATAATAAGGAACTGATTGTGAATGTATCTGCAAAACAGTTTATACTCAAAAATTCCAATGACATTGCTATAACGAACTTATTATAAATGTATCTACAATACACATTTTCAACTCATGAATGCCACGGTATCTCAATGAGAAATTCCAATCAGGAACTGATTATACATGTATCAGCAGAACAGAGTTTATACTAGTAGACTTCGAAAATAATTGCTATTAAGAACTGATTATAAATGTATCTGTGAAACACAGATGATACTCATTGATTACATGAAGAACTGTCAATAGAAACTCATCATGAATGTACCTGTCAAACACATTTCGAACTGATAAATGCTACGGTGTTCCAATGGGGAATTCCAATTAGGAACTGATGATGATTGTTATAAGGGACTCATTATGAATGTATCTGCAATACACATTTCAAACTCATAAATGCCACGTTAATTCAATAAGAAATTGCAATTAGGGACAGATTTCAAATGTATCTGCAAAACAGAGTTCATACTCATAGAGTTGCTATTAGAAACTCATCATGAATGTATATGCAGAATACATTCCATTCTCATGAATGCCACACTGTTTCAATGAGGAATTGCCATCAGAATCTGATTATAAATGTATCTGTAAAACATAGTTCATACTCAAAGACTTCGTTGGAAATTGCTATTAGGAACCTGTCATGAATGTACATGCAGAACACATTTCAAAATCATGAATTACGATGTTTTAAAAAGGAATTGCCATTTAGAACCGATTATGAATGTATATGTGAATTACAGTTCAAACTCATCGACTCCATTGAGGATTGCCATTAGGAACTGATTATAAATGTAACTGCAGAATACATTTCGAGCTTATGAATTACTGTTTCACTATCCAACTTGACTCTGATATATTCTCATATGTAAATAATCAGGAATTGCTATCAGGAACTGATTATGAATATATCTGCGAAAAACAGTTCATACTTATGAGAGAAAGGAAGAGAATCGCCATTAGAAACTGATTAAATATGTATCTGCAAAATACATAGGATTATACGGAATTACTGTTTCACTATCCAACTTCATTCTCATAAGTTCTCATATATATTTTTTTATTAGTTTCTATGAGACATTTTTGGCAGGGACATCAAACGTAAATCATGATTCGTCGATTGAAAGAGGTTTGCACAGATTTCTTCTCTCATATAGTGGTCTTTCCCATTCTCATATAATTGTGACAGGCCACACCGGCGAAACGGCATTGACCTGCGTAGTCTGAAAATTTTTAATGTTATATTGAGTGTGTATTGATGTCAATCGTAATAAAACATGCATATTCAACAAATGCTGTACTTTTAGAAAGCTGGTGAAGGTAGTTGTTGCGAGTGAATCAACAATTTTTCAATTGGAACAAGAGAAATTTAGTAAGCTCCTGCTATGAAAATAAGCTTCTTTTGTCATACGAAATTCTTTTCTAGCCACATGACGACTGGTTGATGAATGATGAAGGATTATCTATACAAATAAGGTATTGTACAGACTTGAAAGAACCTTGAAATCAGGAAATATCTTCTAGATGGGAAGATTTTACATATTATAGAGGTGAATTTCTAATCAATTATAACACCTATGTCATTGTTTGTGACCGTTATCATTTTCAGCAAACTTCAACAAGACTGAATCAATGTATGTGAATATTCTATAACCATTTGGAGTCATGATGGACTATATACAATACAAGAAAAGATAGGTATACTAGAACTATGGTCGATTCTGAGTGCTCTCAATACTGTCGAAAATTCTGTCAGACATCTTCAATTCGATCAAATTGCTTCCATTGTATTTTGTTAAATTCTGACAGAATTTCTATCAATAGTTTTGCGAGCACATAACTCGTATTATGGAGAGAAAGTAGCTGTATTTTTTTTATATTCAACAGATATAATTCAACGTTCGACGTGGCAAATAGCCAGAAAAGTAGTGGTATTCTGTTGAAAATTCAGAATGATATGTACAAATCTTCATATAAAGGAGAATGCAAATTCTCTACTTCAGAAGATTTTGTTTTCAAATTCTTATCGTGTATGTTCAATAGATGTAATTCAATGTTCGTCGTGGCATATATCAAGGAAAGAACTTGTTTTCTGTTGAATAAAGAAGGAATTGATATTTTCATCACAAAGAGAATGCGAATTGTCAATGTATTTCTTCATAAATATATCAATTTTTTCATGTTCATAATAATTATATCTGAGAATATGCCTTTTCAACAACTGTATTTCAATTATTCTGAGTGGTATATCGCAGCGATTGTGTATTCACTGATGTAACAATGGATACGAAATAGCAAATTTTGCCAGTTTGACATAAAATCACTGCTTTTTATGCTTTGTGAGATAGTCTTGCAAAATATTATTTCATTCTGGATATTATCTTCCTAAATAAGTTATTTCTCATTATTAACACAATTCCGTTATCAACAAAGTGACAGAATTATAATTCAGAATATTCATCATAACGATACTACCGACCTTCTGTTGACAAAATTGGTCAAAGTGACTCATTATATTTATTTATTTATACAACATGTAGTGAAGAATGTCGCATTTATTCGCAGGGACCTAGATTATATCCCAAGGCACCAGCCAAGGGATATATGGTCCTCTGGTAATAATATTCTTCAATACCAAAGTATTGAATTATTTCACGACTATATAGCAATATATTTCAATCATCATAGTACTGTGCAATTGAAATATGGACCTATTCTCACTATGAAAGCATATTATTATGTAATTGTGAGTGAATTTACTGATTGACATTTTTGAGTGAATTCTCAACTCAAACTAGATATTTCATCAAGTTCTCATATCAATGAGAATGTTTATAAAAAATTTGATTGAATCGGTTCATGAATTACCATTTTACTCAGTCGAGTAGAGTGCAATTTCAACTCAATCGGGCGTGGACCGAAATTGACTCATTATTGCGTTGCGTGGACCTTGAGTGAAATTTCACTCAATTCTTTTTTCAGTGTGACAGCCTATGACGAGTCGTTATTGATGAATACCTACTAGATTCCAGTGCCATTCCTGTGGATCTAACTTCAGAACAGTGATTTCAGGTTGACTATAACAGAGGTGTCTTCATTGACTAGTGATTCAAAAAATTACGAAAACAACCATGGAATTGAAATCACACGTTACGCCTTGACAAAGAGTAAATAATGTTGGTCCTTTATATAGCTAGTGGTGTACCTATTGAACAACTGCACAATATATTTTACAATTCACCATGTGCTCACGAACATTATGAATCACAGATGACAAATTATAATACCTGAGAAACTACGCTGAATATATATTTTTTGATTCCATTGGATATACTGTATGATGCAAATGTATGGATTAAATTCATTTCGAAACAAGACGACTTCCGAATAAAATCCAACAACTAGAGTTCAGCACTTTTTTGATCGATGTATTTTTTTAGACGACCCTTCGATGTTCAATTCTCAGTAGCAGACTTCTGCGAGATTCAGTTGATCAAATGAGAATCCAGTTTAACTTCAATCTTTTCATGAAAAATTTCGACTGTTGAATTGACGATTAGTAGATCTTTCAAACGAGGTGTCACATGTCTTCTGTTTGTATATGAAAAAATCGTCCATTACTTCATTACTCCAACACCGGTGACGTAACATTTCTCATATGAATATCATGAGATGAGGCTTCAAAAATTAAAACTCAGGTGTCTTTGGAATTTTTTCAGAAGTCGCCCACTTCTGAAACAATGAATTTATTCCATACATCTGCATCATACTGTATATGGAATCTGTTCAAATTCATATAAGGTTAAAATCATTCAAATGAATATATTCCATATTCAGTCATACACAGCACACGGAAATCTTCGGTGTGCATCATATATTTCATTCCACGATAAATTGAAATAAAATGTAAATTTGATTCTCAGTCCACAAACAATATTGAAAAACTGTTTCAGCTTTTCAATAAAATGCAAATTGAAACACCCTTTGATGCATCATATGAAGTTAAGAAGAGGGGTGAAACCATGAGGAGTGATGCAGAATCTAACGCAATATATCTTATACTTCAACGTACCATACCAATATGCATTCATTGTTCATAATTTGATCAAAAATGCCGTCTCAACAACTCACTGAAGAAGTTCTTCGTTTATACATTGTTATCTGTAAAATCACCTATAATACCAGATGAAAATTATTATTCGAAATTGTTGATCATTCGAATTATGTTGCATATTCACAAAGTGGATCATCTTTCGATTTGAAAAAATGCGATCGTCTATAATAATTATTCGAATAAGGCATACCTATAAACCCTCAGCATCTTGAAATAGGCGCAACCAATATCGAATTTACAATTGGGTTGTACTGTACAGTGTGTCCAGTTTTCGATGCTTTTGCATGATAGCTCAGTTATCTTTGGAGATATAACCTTGCGATTTGCGCGGTCCTGTGCCACTTTTTTGTGAAACTCAAGATGGCCTAATCAGATTTTGCAGGACTGTTTCCGTTTATGAGATACAGGGCGATTTTGAAAATCTATACTTTTTGGACCCCCCTCTATATCTACTAAGTTTATCAGCGAAATTGTCAAATTAAAATCGTAACCCATAGAGAATTTTATGCATAATCCAGTGGCGCACAAAAAACTTTTTTCGAGGTGTGGTTTTGAAAATACGACTCAAACTTCTGAACACCCTGTATTTTATAGGCTCATTAAATTTCTTATTTTTTTCCCTTCGATGTATGTATGAATATAACATCTTCAAAAATGTTGAAAAATCACTAAAACATTGAATTTTAATAGTGGGCTATGGGTTTTTCGAGAGATTTTCATATAAAGAAATTTACAATTGGAGGACTATTTCCTTTGATTGTTCCATGAAGGGGGAAATAACAATTTCAACACTAATTAACTTGCAATACACAAGACTTAGATACCTGATATCCACAAATATATAGTAATGAAAAGTTTATAATGTAGAATAAGCACCTGATTGAATATTTACTAAAACAATTGAATTTCAAAATTATTCAGTGATTCATTCATTGAATTGTTCAAATCGATGTCCATTTTTCATCACAAACTTCCTCAATACATATTGATCATTAAAAGATGTCTTTGTAATTCCTGGAAAACTGCCTCTGTTGTTGCACAAAGATCTTCAAGTATGTTGGGCCACTCACTGTATTAAGAAGTATTATTGAGAAAAGTTCTTCAACTGTATGTTGGGAAAAATGGATATCAATTTGAACATGTCAATGAATAAGTTACTGAATAATGCCGGAATTCAATTATTTCAGTAAATATTTGATCAGGTCTTATTCTACATTATGAACTTTTTATTGCTATTTATTTGTTGCTATCAGGTACCCAAGTTTAGTGTTTTGTTAATTAATAAGTGTTGATATTAGTTTTGACCTCCCCATGAAAAAATTTAAGGAAATATTTCTTCAATTGGAACGTTTTTCATAAGAAAAATCCATAACCAACTATCAAAATTCAATATTTTAGTGATTTTGAGCAATTTTGAAAATTTTATATTCTTTCGTTATATATCATTATGAAGACGAAAAAATAAGGAATTTAATGAGCTTATGAAATACAGGGTGTTCCATTTAAAAAATCATAAGTTTGAGTCGTATCTCCAAAACCATACCCCGAAAAAAATTTAAGTGCGCCACTGGATTATGCGTGAAATTCTTTATGCGATGAGATTTTGATTCGACATTTTTGTTGAGAAACTTCGTGAATATAGAGGGGGTCCAAAAAGTATAAATTTTCAAAATCGCCCTGTATCTCATAAACGGAAACAGTCTCGCAAAATCTGATTAGGCCATCTTGAGTTTCACAACAAAGTGGCACATTTTTCAATGGTGCTGAATTTGTAATTAGTAAAAACCTCATGAGATTCAATATGACCAATGACAACAGTATTGACGGAAGAAAATAGTTTGACCTGGTCCCTGAAAATCACCTACATCAAATACTCAATTATATACTTGCAAGATGGTTCAGTATTAAATTTTTTTTGTGGCCCTGGCAACACGGTATTGTCTAGAGTTCCAAGCAATACAAAGAGAGGAGAAGCAGACGAACTACATTGCAAACGTAACTTCCTAACGTCAATATCGTATGTCACCTTCATCTTCGAATTCTTGTTTCATCCAGTCAATATGCGATAATTCAATGATAGCACCCTCCTGATATTTGATTCTTCTGTTGTGTGTTGGGTTCTCTGTTTTCTGCAGTAGTCCTTCCATCCACTGTTTCTCGAGATGCACCGATTTTAGTTCACATCGTTTGTTCAAAATACGCACCACCCATTTCTCGCATGGCGTAGTAATGATTCGCAAGCCCGCTGAAAACTACCTTGTTGTCGCATTAGTTGAACCGCATTGTTTATTTTTTCACTTAAAATCTCTTGGTGGCCACGGTACAGGCCCTTCACGGCCAATCCATTTTTGTGGAAATTCGCCGTTCAAAAATTCCCGAACTAATGCACAGTAATGGCTAGGAGCTTCACCATGGCATGAAAAACACTATTTATTTAAATCCCTATGGTAAATCTTCTAAAAGAGTATCTAGATCATGTTGCAAAAATTACTAAGAGGAGAGTCAATTCAATCTTGCCGGTAACTCATGAAGTCCAATTAGAACTACGTTCACCACTCCACCCCATAAATTGATCGAAAAGCGATGTTGAAAATTAGTTTGCTTAGTCACATGTGAATTTTCAACTGCCCAGTGGTGATAATCTTGATGATTGAAAATGCCATTTCGGGTGAATGTTATCTTATCAGTGAAAAGAATTTCATTCAGGATTGAGTTTATGTTGACCTAGTATCCATTCACAGAATTGTATCCTCCGTGGATAATCTTCCGGCTGCAACGACTGCACACCGTGTGCAGCACACGCTGATAATGGAAGGGATGCTGCATGTCCTCATTCAAAGTTCGCCCGACATCTTCATTCGAAACCCCTTACTGACGACAAATGCCGCGAGTACTTGAGGTTGGATCGTTCTCAAAAATGTCCAAAATTTGCTGATCTATGTTTATAATTCTGAGAGGTCAATGAGTGCATATTTCACCTGTATCGCGGGCTCTGTGGACATGTGCGACAAACCTTAGCGACCACGGGTATGAATACAATTAGGAAACCGTTCTGCACAAAGGCGGGAGGTGGCCTCAGAATTTTGTTGCGTTTCCCCTTAAATTAGAAGCATATCTATCAGTTCGGTATTCCCATACACGTGGGCGTATGTCATTTTGAGGAATCAAAATAAATTATTCAATACAAGCACAATGCACGAATTCGTTGCACAAATGAAACTGAACGGTTTTTCATAGTCTTACACAAAAAGCACAGCGGAACGAAAGCACATATAGTTAACCGACCGACTAAAGGGTGAAAACTGTCACAATTCGCAGTTCTAGGTCATATTTCGATCATAATACCTGTCATGGTCAAAGCTGGTAATCTCACCCGTGACGTCACTTCCGTTTGGTACACCTCAGTTATTACCTGCCGTTGGGTTTTCCTACTTCTGCATTTATAAAGGTAGTTGAAGGTAAACTTGATTTGTTTACAAATAATGAGATAATTATGTGAAAGATGGTAATGACAACATTCAAATTACAAATTAATGGAGTTGAGGTCGAAAGAACAAAATATCCCTCTAATGTCCCTGATAGCACATAACGTCCTAGGGACGTCCCTATTTGGTAAAATTCAAGGCCGAATGTCCCGGACCAATAATAAGTGTCCTTGGGACGTCTCATACCGTACATCTCATGTAATGTCTGAGCAAGGACGTCCACGGAATGTCCCAGCAGGTACATCATTTCAAATGTCCTAGAAATAGCACCCCTTAGACGTTCCACGTGGTTCATATTGTAGAGTGGGATATGATTTTAAACGTTTCTTCAGGAACATCCATCCGATGTTCCGAGTAGTACATATTCTGGCATGACTTCAGATCATATATACAGTCTGTCCAAGATAAGGTTGAACAGCATGGGGATCTCGGAAACGGTAGGAGATACGAAGTCGCTTAAATAGGGAAAAAGTTGCGCATTCGGAGGCTCATATCAAGAGCCTTCGAAAATTTCGAAAATTATTTTTAGTTTTTGAGTTATATCGAAAAAAGTGAATTTTTGGAATTTCTATTTTATTTTTTTTTTCTCCGTTATTATTAGAGATACATAAAAACTGAAAATACTTTTCCATAGCAACTTTTGATGACGTTCAACGTGCTGATACCCATTTTCTTTTGCGACGTTTCGTATCCGTAGAACCATCATCAACTTTTGTTTTATAAATACGGTCCTGATAATTTTTTCACAGATTCTGGAAGGTTTTTTCATTCGGAATTCAACCATGTAATATACAAGGTGATTTGAATGTGTTTCGACATATTTCTATCCATCATCAATGTTTTTTCGAACTTCCACAGGAAAAAAGCCATCAGTTCCACTTATTTCCGATCATTTAGTGTCAAACTTGATGAATTAATTATTCAATACTGAAAAGTGAATAAAAAATATTCCACTACATCATTCGATCAATGCAGCGCTTAAAATTGTTGATGAATTCTTACACGAATTACTTTAACAACTTAACTTTGACAATACCTACAGAGACATTCATAACAAATGTTCAAAATGATAACCATTATTTTCTGAACAAAGATATCCTTCTCTCTCAGTTGCTTCTAAGACATTGCTAAGCATTTCTGGGGTTATTCTATTGAATGCTTCGAAGACACTGTCCCTTAGTTCTTCTTCATCATCAAAGTTATTTGCGTATACAAAGTTTGATATATCCCCTAAGAAAAAATCCAGCTGTGTCAAATCAGGCGACCGCGCCGGCCAAGGGATAAAAACGCACGGACTTCTCTGGAATTATGTACCGGAGCGCCATCTTGTTGAAACTAACAGTTCTGAACTTCCGCAATCGGTAAATCATCCAGAGCTTCCTCAAGATGATTCTCAAGCAAATTTCTATAACGTTCGGAAGTCTGTGTTTCATGCTAAATAGAAGGACCAAATATTGCAACCCACATATCATATTAAAGCCGAAACGGTAATGGTGTCTCGCTGTAATGTATAAATGTTCATTTTCTCGTGAACAATAATGTGTATTTTTTCTATCGAAGATACCATGATTAGTGACCATGCTTTCATCAGTCCAGATGATTGTTCGAGGGAAATCTGCAAAATTTTGACATTTCCTGGTAAACCACTCACAAAATGTCCTGCGCCTTTCGTCATCGCCTGGTTTTAGCGCTTGACATATTCTGAATTGTATGGATGGAATTTTCGTGTTCGCAAAATGAAATGGGTTGTTGATTGAAACCAGTTGATGAGATATTAGTGTGTTGACTAATTTTCCTCCAAAATAAGTGGAACTGATGGCTTTTTTCCTTTGGAAGTTCAGAAAAACATTGATAATGGATAGAAATAGGTCGAAACACATTCGAATCACCTTGTTTGATACATGGTTGAATCCAGAATGAAAAAACCTTGCAGAATCTGTGAAAAAATTATCAGGACCGTATTTAAAAAACAAAAGTTGATGATGGTTTTACGGATACGAAACGTCGCATAAGAAAATCGATATCAGCACGTTAAACGTCATCAAAAGTTGCTATGGAAAAATATTTTCAGTTTCTCTGTATCTCTAATAATAACGGAGAAAAGAAATAAAATAGAAATTCCAAAAATTCCTTTTTTTCGATATAACTCAAAAACTAAAAATAATTTTTAAAATTTTCGAAGGCTCTTGATATGAGCCTCCGAATGCGCAGCTTTTTCCCCACTTAGCTGACTTCGTTTCTCCTACCGTTTTCGAGAACCCCATGCTGTTCAACCTTATCTTGGACAGACTGTATAATGTCCCTTCTAGACAATCATGAAATTTCCCTGATGGTACATACTTTCGAATATCTCTGCAAAGACGCCATTAATATTTCCAGGATCGTATATCAATCGAAATGTCCCTTAGGGATATCCGTTGGATGTCCCAATTGGTACATGAACTTTACCCTTCCAATGTCCTAAAAATAACGTCCTACGGACGTCCAAGTCAGTACTTTCAATATGTTGTCCCTGCGAGGACGTTAACTTACACCTCGCCGACAAATGATTGCTCGAAGGCTATAAATACTCCCTGTCAATGTCCTTCACGTAAGTTCATTGGACATCCTTGGGAAACTTTTTCAGGATCTATTGGGGACTTTCTACGGACCATCAACTCAACTGGATGTCCTCATCAGGTATGCAAGATCCGGACCTAAAGGAGCCCAGAAAAATTCAAATTGGAGAATAATCCGTACGTCCCTGGGACATCCTATGGACATCCAATTAATATTTCTCAGCTTTGCTGGTAGGTTGTCTTACGGATGTCCTAAGGATGTCCTTCGTAGTGCTTGATGAGGAATATTGTAGGATTTAGGTATTCTATAGATACCCCAGGGACATTCCTCAAGGACGTCCCTAGTTGGTCCTCAAGTGGGACTATTGTGCGTTACACAGACGTCCAAGGACGTCCACGGAACCAAATTCAAACGTCCTACGGACGTCCTGAATGTCCCAACAGGACGTCCTAAGGACATCCATGGGACATAATTGTGTTATCAGAGGTGTGAATGAAGGGCTTTTTTGAACAGAATTTGATGTGGGAATCCCGTTTTGTAGTTTGATTGTTAATTCAATAGATGGTCTCAAATCAGCGACGAAATTCAAGAAATAGACTCGTTTGATATTTCAGATTTCCCAAGTGATATCGAGGAAACAGTACGAAATACACTATTCTATTCGTCCATCCATATTTTCATGTCATAACTGATGTTAATATGAACAATTCATCACTAGTTATCTAATATCTTAGCTCATGGCAGTGTATAATCTCTGCAACTGGTTGAGTGAAGTGAGAAAACTTTGGTCATCTCTGAAGTGTGAAATTACATGTCAAAATTAGGCGTTAGCCTTCCCTTTGGCGTTAGCCTAAAATTTGCATAACCGTACTGTAGATAGCCCTTTCCAGACATAACGTAAATTACTTAAATCATTTTTATTTTCTTTCGTAAGATTTTTCTTTTATGTCTAATTCCAATCGTATCTGAAATTGTTTTTTTTACAAGTAACACTACTCAAAATGTCTACAACCCACTTTTTAAACCTCACGTCTTTCAAATAACAAATGAAAAATATTGTCTCACAAAAATATTGAACGTCCGGCAACATTGCGTGCACCTGCTTCGAACCCTTGGTTATAAGAATGATGGAAGTAAGATATGGTGCGCGCATTCGGCCATTTTTACGAATTGAAAATTTCAGAGAAATCAGTCGACCGCCTACTATGATTTCTCTATGTCACATCGAGCGAGACGTTGATTCTACATTTTCCCGCTAGATGGTGATGATGCTATTGCTGCTGTGACGAGTGGAAATAAAATGGCAAATGGAATTTTAGGTACGCGAAACATATGTAACAGTGGGATTATTCAACTCTGAATTCGGAAAATCTGCGACAAATATCAAAAATTGACCGATGTCACAGTTGTGCAATGTCGCCATCTATTAGAAGATCGAGGGAATCATTGCTCTCGTTGTCCTCGAGAGGTCGAGTAAAATTTCTGAAACAAAAGCGCATCAGTAATTACACCATATTATTCATTAATTACCCCAATTTCGGAAACACCCGGTAGATTATCAGAATTATCTATGCACATATCTTGCAGAAATATGTACGTGTGTCGAATTATTTTGGTTGATCACGTCACGTTTTCCCGCGTTTTGCATTTGAAAAAATATCGTGAATTTCAATAATTACTAAAAAAATTTGCTTTGGAAAAAAAACTGTTTGTGACAGTGAACTAGTTAGGGTTAGTAGGTACTGCGAAATGATGAATTACAATTTTTCACTGAAATAGGCCCGTTAGAGAAGGTTTCGAAATTTCATCCTCAGCTCACACCAACAAGTTCCTTAATGCTGGGAGTGTGTTTCGAATACATAATATCTATAGGGAACTATTTCAACAAAAATAATTCAATTTCGATAAATGCACTGAAGGCATTGGGTTTTTGAACTGATGCACTGTCGGTCGCATTTGTATATGCTAATATATTATGTATGTAAGGAGAATAATCCTAGGAGGGGCTTTAGAGACATCGGCAGGAAGGCAGGAGTACAACGATCATCCTGTATTACGCATCCCAGATTGCTCTTCAACCTCTCAATGATTCCTACATACACCAGCATATTTCCGAACACTCAATATATGCCGCAGTGACAAGAAACGTCACAGAAGATTCTGGAATGTTCTGGAAACAATCGATGGAACAATTAGAGAGAGAGGTTTTGTTCTAAGAAGCTTCTAGAACAAAAAGAAGGAGACGGAAGATCATTCGAGAACGTTCTCGAGCCAAAGCCTGCCATGTGTTCTCATATATAAGACGGCCGAACAACTGAGTCAGTCAGTCAAACAGCGAGTGTCAGAGAGATAGTTATATACTGCGTGTTATAAATCGTTTTACATAAATAGTAGTTATAAGTTCGATATAAATTAGTGTTTCTTTAATTAAAATAAATCAGTTCGGAAATAAATAGTGTCGTGTTCGCTACTGCACCCGAATAACGTAACAGTATTTTTAATAACCTGAAATGCATCTTCTCTGAGATACAGGGTGTCAAATGTGAGTAAGAATTGAGGTTTACATCAATTTCTTTAGAACTCCTGTAGGAAAAAAAAAATTGAAACTCGATAGATATACTAACTCAGATTCATCAGTGTAATCAAATGAAGTTCTAACTTTTTGATTTTGTGAAGCAGTACGACCGCAACTACGCCGGTCGTACTTCGCCACATTTTCCTTCATATTTTTTTCAAGACATCAGACGACCCAGGTAGCCAGACTGACGAATGTGACGTCTATAGGACCGCTATCTAAGGTCTTTTTTAATTTCATACGTCTTTTGACCAAATTATGACGTCATGCGGACGTCATTAATTTGAAGTCTTATGGACAGCCACTATTTGACGTCGTATAGACGTCAATCTATGGTCTTCATATTTTTTTGGGTATTATTATCATTGTCATTATTATAATTACTATTATCATTATGTAAATGTATGCTTTCCTTACCCCGCACAAGTTCCGACTTATGGGGCGTTGGATCCAGTGCTGGGTCCAACAAGGAAATGCAATTGAAAAAAAAAATTATTATTATCATTATTATTATTATTTTTATTATTATTATTATTATGTATGTATAGGAAAACGAATTTATCAAATAAATCAATTAATCTATCCAAATAAATGTATAATAAAAATGGATTTTATACCATAGGCTTCCCTTGATTTTCAATGTTTAAATTTAGCGCCAAAGACAATTCTCACATTACCGACCAGATGGCCAATGGCGATCAAGTAATTACGCGAAGAGATTGTGTATGCGACTCGCGACCATCTCGCGACTGCCGTTAGTGGCGTTACTGCCGTTCAGCTGCGTTCCCGTTCATGTTCATTGTCCATCGTCCATGTCCGAATGGGTGTTGTTTGTGAACGGCGTCTGTGCCATTGGATTTGTTAGGAATGTTAAAATTTTGAGTGTTTGAGTGGTATTTCTATACAGTCTGTTGTTCACGTGAAAATATTCAGGATGTATTGTGTGATACAATTTGATGACAGTGGAAGCAACAGTGTAGCTGTTGTTCACGAAACTTGGCTGACGCCGTTGAAGAAGGAAGTGTTTTGGCCGCCATTTATAGACAGCAAAACATACAAAAGAGCTCTCTGGTGAAGGGGCAGCCATCGACGCTGAAATTTTCAACTATATGTAATACCTCACATTACTATCTTGATAATAAAATCTTCATTCGTTGCAAATTTATTTTATAGCACAAATGATTACCTTCCTCACCAGATTATAACCATTAACCCTAAAAATTTTTATTAAAAAACAGACGTCTTATTGACGTCGAAAATTGGTCAGTAGTGTCAGTTTGAGGTCCAATTTGAAAACACATACTGACGTCTAAAAGACTTTCAATTATGACGTCATTTGGATGTGTCTTACTTACGTCATTTGGACGTCGCATTTGTTAAAATAAAGACGTCTTTTGGCCGACTGTAATGCCGTCATTTAGACGTCATATAGTCGTCATGTGCTACCTGGGGAATTGTCAGATTGGAATAGGGCTCATCGATAACTAACCTATAGAAGTAATAACATTCCAGATGCCTTTTATGTCAAGATTCCTGAGATATTTGCGAAAAACTAACGATATATTATGTCTTGAGATAATATTGAGTTTAGACCAAATCCGCTCCATGTGGGAATCCCATAACACTAATCTCTCACAAGATATTGAAAATTTCATCATCATCCTGAACATTTCTGAATATATAAAACATTGAGCCAGAAGTTGATCGACTCCTTATTCGACACAGAAATCCAAGGTGGAAAGTTTATATCGAATAATGTGAACAAAATTGAGCAGTTCCTCGTTTTTTGCTGCAACACGTATCAATATTGCCTCGAGACATATCTTCAGTGTTTCGCAAACATCTCAGGAACCTGTACATTTAGGCATGTGGAATGTTATGACTTTCAGGTTTGGTATCAATAAGCATAACTGATGTCGCACACCAATTTCATCGGTTTGAGAAAGACTATGAGGAGGAAAATGTGGCAATTAACGACCGTAACTACGCCACGTCAACAAAATTCCAAATTAGAAACTCCTAGTAATAAGCGAGGGAATGACCACAGCATGAATAGTGTTCGAAAAATTCCTTTTCTCTGTTTATTTCCTTCATTTCTTTCATTTCCTATTCATTCTCCAAAAATGTCTCTAATTCCTCACAATTCCTCGAAATTCCTCTAATTCACCTCCATTTCCTTCATTTCCTCCTTAATTCCTCGCATTTGCCCAAACTGCCTCTATTTCCCATGATGCATTTCTTTCATTCACGTTTTATTTCGTAAACATTCCCCTAAGTCTTCGCATTTCCCCGAAATTCCTCCGTTTCCCTGTTGTTTCCTTTCATTCAGAAACACCAAAATCAGAGGTCAAGGGCGCACTTAATTAAATGAATTTCTTATTGTAATTTCATACATACCGTTTCATAGGCATATTCTAAAAATTATTCAAGAATCTGTTTTGAGTTTGAAGAATTTAATAGTTCAATAGGAAATTTGTAAAATTCTGAATATCTTCGATACGAGCTTCGATACCATAACAATATGTCGGTATAGATAATATACAGGGTGAGTCAGTTTTTTGTAGCAGGACTCCAACAGCTTGAAGAAAATACTATTTTAAGATAACAATCTCATATAAACATAAATATGCGTTGAAGCATTTATCTCGAGATCCATAGAGTTTTCGAAAAAAAAATGAAGAAGAGCAAAGATGTTCTAAATAAAACAGAGAATCTGCATGAATTAATATTTCCCAATGATTAACTTCCGACTGCCTTTTGTGAATACACCTTAAGTAGCGAAATTGGGCTTCCCTTCCGATATTGAATTGAACCCACAACCGGCCATCGGACGCGGATTAGAATATTGACGCTCCGTCCGCGCGGCTACCTGGCCACTATTATTCTACTACTGATTTTCTAGTAGTTCTTATGATTTTTGTAGGTACCCAATTTGACAAAAGCATCATAATCTCCGAAAACCCCCAGATACCAATTTTGGATAGAATCGGACCTTATAATTACAAAACTCGTCCACCATATTGGATCCGTCATCTTGAATTTTGTCGAAAGAATCATGATCTCCGACCACAATACATATTTGAATAGATTCAGATCATAATTACAAAACTTGACCGGCATATTGGATTATCGCCCTCTTGAAATCACCAATTTCGACAGGAGATTCTCAATCTCCGAGCTCCAAAACCCCTAGGCACCAACAATTCGATATTATAAAATGTGATATTTCATTCGACATTGGTGTTGAATATTAAAATAGCCTTGGCTGCACTTCCCCAAATGGAAACGATTTTTTATTATTATTATAACAGTTAGTTTTTTTGTGTACCTCTACTTCCAAGCTGGAAACTATCAACCTCC
Organism: Phaedon cochleariae; assembly: GCA_918026855.4. Classification (NCBI taxonomy): domain Eukaryota; kingdom Metazoa; phylum Arthropoda; class Insecta; order Coleoptera; family Chrysomelidae; genus Phaedon; species Phaedon cochleariae. The sequence continues at coordinate 29,959,566 of OU896713.1, forward strand.
CGAGAAATCGAAACGAAGTAGAACGGGACCGAAAGGGACCAACACTTTGAAACGGAAACCGAACAACTTCTAAGGAAGACGATAAACGGAAATGATTGATATCATGACCACCGCCTTCAATCAAAAAATTCATACGCCTGCCAGGTTCGATCTGTCATCATTTCGGACACTAATGAATAGACAGCATACTAGATTAGGCAGCAAACGAGCGATAATCGCGTCTTGCCCACTGAGCTGAGGTCCCCAATTTCTCATAATGCCCCAAAATTCCTCATTCATTTCCTCGAAATTCTCCTAAATTCCTCGAAATTCCCCAAACTTCCTCGAAATTCCCCGAAATTCCTCAATTTCCTCGTTATTTCCCACGAAGTGTACGAAAAATTCCTCTGCGGTTAACCCCTCGGTAAAAAGGTACCTTGATAACTATAAGAGAGTATACTAAGGTCGATTTTATTTTCCTACAGGGGTTCCAAATACATTATTACAAATCCCAATTTTTCTCGTAGTTTTGACACTCTGAATCTCAGGAAGGATGCATTGTAAGAAAACTTATTACGTCGATAGAAACTTTTTGCCTCAAAATGAGGTGAGGAGTCTGTATACGAAGTTTGTCGGTCTTATTCAGCCCACCCTGTATATTGTTTATCGAGACACTTATTATTTGTAATGTTGAGGATAATCTCGAGGATAATAGACTCTAGAAACAGTAAATTTTGAGAATAAGTCATTCGCTGGCTAGCGGGTTATTATGAAGGAAGCTGATATGTATAACGATCAAGAAAAAACCCACTGCATAAAGATCGTATTCCACTGATAGTGGAGTTTAATTATCATAGCAAACTCTCTAGAATCTAAGGAAGTGGAAAGTATACCTACAGGGAAAGAATAAGTTTTTTAGCATCAAAAAAATAATTTTGGAATTGTTTTCAAATAAATCCCAAGATACGTCATACCAATTTCAAATTATGATATTCAAAAGGAAATTTGATCAGAGATTAGTGATATACACGAAAAATAAAAAGGATTTGTTGCATGAACAAACTATTTATGCTTGAGTTATATTTGTTGGGCTGAGCAACTTCTAGTTGAATCAAACAGCTACATGAATATTTTATGGAAGCAACTTGTTTGAATCGAAAATGTAGTTTAAATTGAATCAACAGTATGATATATCAATTCCATCAACAAAATAATATATGATCATCTCAAGAATAAATTATGTCGATCCAAAATCATGTCGATATAGATTCAACTATAAACATTTTGTTGATCTGATGAAATGATGATTATTTTTGATTACAATATATCTTTGAAGCAACATACAAGTTTTCTCATTCCGATGTAGCAATGAACTCGTTAAGAATGGATCATTTGCTTAAATATAATAATGAAAATGTAATATCAATGAGATAATGAGAGATTTCATTCATTCTACATCAAGTTGAATGTTCGCCTCTATATATATGGCGATCTCTTCGCCTCTCGAGTCGCCTCTTCTAAGCCCGACTCGAATTCATTTTATTTATACGTGAAGCCTGCTTCTTCGTGTTCGCAAGTCGTAATAGTTTCGCATCAGCTGAAGAGAAGTGAAGACTCGAAATCTATATATATGCTAGAAGTCGACTATTTTTTTAGTTAAGTTTATTGTGTTGATGTGAAATTTCAGAAAATTCCCGAATCTATACTGAATTTCAACGAAACAATTCGTCGAATGAGAATACATTGAATCAACCAAATATCTGTTTTATCAATATATTGTTATTCTGAATCGAAACAAAAAGATTGTTTGAGCCAACTCAATATCTCTTCATGAGCAATTCATATGAATGTTCTTGATTGGATAAGATCCAGAGTTTATGCAAGAAATATTTACTTGATTCGAACCTCAAATTCGCTCTGAAAAAATACAGATTTACTCATTACAAGATTATATTTCTTCGTGCATGTATATATGACATTTATACATTTATATTTGCTTCATTCAATCAAATTTTGCTTGATTCAACAATCCCCTTTTTTACGTGTAGTGATAACAATGTACACTTCATTTATTATGAACTTATCGATGTAATATTGAGGAAGTTGGGATGAAGAACTAGTAAGGCTAACGATATGTGGATGTTCAAACCGACAAACTGAAATCATTAGTTCATCGAGGATTGGTCTTCAAGATGATCATCGGTGTGATATTATCGAGATATTATTAGGTATTACCTGCGACTTACTGTTACTTCGCGCGTGTTTGTCTGGGTTGTCCTCGGGGTTGTCGATTCAAAGAGAAGTAAAGTATTATATGGAAATAAATAAATTGGAACATTTGTTGAAATACATTGAGGAGTTGCGTTGTATACTGATATAAATATGTTTTTTTTTTTCAGATAAACAACAGAAAACAACTTTACTTTCCTGATTATATGCCACGACATACATTGAAATACACCTATTCAACACACACAATGAGAATTTGAAAAATTCTTCAGAAATTGAGAATTGGAATTCTGTCTTAGATTGAATATACAGAGCGATTAAAATCCGTTCCCCATCAATTGATTTTTGAACCATCTGGTTTATCGCAACGAAATATGATGGAGAACTCAAATAGGAGATGAAAAACTCCTTTCTCCTGAAGAAACGACAGCTTGAAATTTCATAATAGCGGAAAATGGATCATCTCGTATATCATTCTAATTTGAAATATTCCTATAATCATCGGCAGTTTCATTTGCAGTTAGGTACACTTAACTCCTGGGTTCGATATAGTTAGAAGCATAAGTCGCCCTGACATTACTTCTAATCACTAAATCATCGCCTGAGGAATACTTACATAATATGAAATATCGATCAATGGATCTTAAGCTCACAATATACACTTCAGAAACTATGACTTTATCGAATTTTCGAATAATCCTTCAACATCACCTTTTTCGACACTGGCCTCTTTTATTCACTCGAAAATTAGGCATAAACTGACTTCAACCCATGAAACTACTGGATACAAACTGATTCTGTAACATCAGTAGCAAAAGCCAAAAGCTGTAAGGGATAGCTGTCAAGATAAAATTTATGAGGCCATAAAGTCAAACTCCCTTTGCACCCTGGCATTGTTCATCGTGCGAACGTGCTGCTGTATAGGTACAGGGGGTGAAAGAATTCTCGCAAGTACAGGGTGTCCCAGGGCTCTAAGGCCAGCAGATATATCAGTTATCTAACTCACACTGAATAAAATAATGGCATTTATACAGGGTGTATCTGAATAAAAACGAAAAAATTCAAGGGGTGTTTCCTCGTGATATTTTAGCAAATAAAGTTCATATAAACATGTTTCCCAACTTGCTCGGTTTTCGAGATACAGGATGTTGAAGTTGGAAGTATTATTCATTTTTATTTATAACCCCCCTGTATAAGCTTTTATGGTGCCAAAATTCAGTATGGATGGAGGCTGAAAAGCCCCAAAATTTCAAAATGATTCTTATTGGGGTTATTGAGTAATCTCAATGGAAGTCTTGAATACTCCTACATTGAAATTTGGAACCAAATCGAATTCTTAATGTTTCCTCGAGAACTAAGCTAGATACAAAGATCACAGAGAATATAAAAAAAGTTGTTATTTCAATAGTTCAATCTAATAAAAATATGATACTCAGAAAAACCGGTGCATGGCGTACAATGACATTCACCATGAATATCGATAAATTTACCCACTGCGACGCCACTGGAAATATTATTTCGAATATAATTGCACTAGAAGAAGCTCCATAGAACTATCAACAAGACCACAACGTTTTATTGAAATTGATGAAAAGACAATTGAGAAATGAATAGAAAAAAGATTTTTCATAGAAATATTGATACCTTGTATCTCGAAAACGAAGCAAGTAAGGACACATGTTTATATGAAGTTTATTTCTAAAAATATCACAAGGAATCACCCCTTGAATTTTTCCGGTGTTATTTAGATACACCCTGTACAATTGAATGCACAACAGAAAATCTACACATACTTGAATTTTTCGAATCTCATCACCAAGTTCATTTTGATTCATCTCATAGAAATTTGTATACTCAATTAAACGATAGTAGATAATGTCACACAATAGTCTACTCGGAATTGATATATTCTCTTTGATTCAGAATTTACTTTCAAAACACTTGTGGAAATCTCAATAGTTTTTTTTTAAATGATTTATCGGAATTCCTGTTATCAATTGGTACCTCACATATCGTACCAGCACTACTATTGAAAGTTTCTATACTCGGTACAAACTTACTATACCTTTTCAACTTCAATTTCAGAAGAAGTAATCTCGATTTCACAATTGGTTAATTCGATTTCAGAAATGGTAAACTCAATTTCAGAATCGTTGAGATGAATTTCAGAAAAAGTCCATTCAATTTCAGAAATGGTAAGTTGTATTACAGAATTGGTAGGTTCAATTTCAGAAAAAAAATCCTTATATTTGTTCGAAATGTTTCCAATTGTATGTGAGATTAACAAACCATATTTACAATATTCAACTTGTCAAAAACAATTCAATAACATAATTATAATCTCAATTTAATCCACAGATGCCTTCCATCCGAATCGCTGGAAGATGATAGCGTTGCACATGATAATGAGAATGCAAACACATTTGAGGTGTTATCATTTTCATTGAATGATCTGCACATTCCTCAAGACATCGCAGTCTGAATTCTATCTGGTTGAGCAATCTGTTCGGATCCCCAGCTATGACCCTTTGGCGATGCTCTTGCAAGAAGCTCTTCACTTCTGACTTGAAGGAACCCCATATATGTTCAATCTGATTCAACATAGGGCTCTCAAACACCGTTCATCCACTGTAAACAATCTTCTCTTTTGCAATTCAAAACCTTTCAAACATATGAAAGGATTTCATCTTCTGAAATTGAACCTACCAATAATAATTCTGAAATACAACTTACCATTTCTGAAATTGAATGGACTTTTTCTGAAATTCATCTCACCGATTCTGAAATTGAGTTTACCATTTCTGAAATCGAACTAACCAATTCTGAAATCGAGATTACTTTTTCCGAAATATAACTCACCGATTCCGAAATTGAAGTTGAAAAGGTATAGTATTCCTCCGAAATTCCGACATGGAAACAAATTTATGTCATTAATGGGATTCCAGAACATATTTTTATACAAATTCCATCACAATGTTGATTTTTGTATATCTATCGCTACTACGTGGGAATCCACTCCCAAGAAGTGGAAACCAGTTCGAGGTTAGGAAAAGATGCTACCAGTAGTTTTCACATAATCATAATAAATGTCCACACGATTCGCTTCTAATCACCTTGTTTTTTGAATACGGAAGCCATTACACGAATGTTCATTCCTCGAGTAGAGGATCTTTCAAATTATAGCAAAAATTGTTATTCACTATATGATGGTATCTTCTTTGTGATATTCTAAAGTTCCGAAAATCATGTACCTTGGCAACGCTGTACTGATGATGTGCTATAATACGCATTCGTGTCTTCAGCTGGTCCATCTGAATTACGAGAGTATGCTTACTAATTCATTTCAGGTCTTTTCATATGATTCACCCTTGCTAAAATCTCTACATCTCTATTTTCCTAGGCGAAAATAGCATGCAGTTGGCCTCATCAAATGATTCACTGTTTTCTGTCTTTGTATTTTATTCGCAATGTCTTTTCAAGTTCCAAAAATCGCGTTTCTTGGCTTAGCGCCATGCTGAACTGATGATGTGCAATAACACCAAAACTCATGCGTCTGCAGCTTCCCTATCTTTTGGGGGAGGGGTTTGCTCCATAATATCAATTACACTCACCCAGCAAGTTGAGGCGATACATCTTCGTCAAAAATACTTGCCAAATTTGAAAGTTTCGTTTTGGAGGTGATCCAGGTTTGAGTTATGACATACGCGACAATCATCTCTAATACAACACCCTATACCTTATTCAATTCTCAAGATTTCCATGGACAGCAGAATTCAAAAATTCATTACACAAAGAGTTTGTAATTTGTTCACATGAGTGCGTCCGTTGAATGAATCGCTGTCTTTTTTTTATGTTCTGGTTTCCACGAAAAGGAATACCCGGTAATGTTCAGAGAACATCGTGAGAACCAAGGGAAATAAGGTAGGAATTGGTTTTCTTCTTAAATTTCTGAAGGTTATATACCTTGGGGAACACCTCCCTTGGCAATGTGTTCCAGAGCCTTGCTGTTCGTTGGATGAACGAGTTTTTGGAAAGAGATGTTCTGCAGGTCTCCAAAGTGCCCTTTCTTGGACAAAATCCAACAGTTTCAGGGAATGTTGGGCGCTGCAATCCAAATATGGGAACAGTATTCCAGGACAGGTCGGATCTGTGCCTTATAGATCATAAGCAGCTGACTGGAAATGAAATAGCTTCTGGCCCGACACGAAAAGCCAAGTTTTTCGGATGCACCTTTAGCAATTAATCTCACATGATTTTCTCAAGAAAGGTTATTGCTGATAGTAATACCAAGCATCGAAATGGATATCTTCAAAGGTATGGTTACTTCTGACATGCTAATGTTTGGCACAGTGAGATCGGCTTTTCTAGAGAAGAGGCATGCTTGTGTTTTGTTCCTATTGAAATCTACCAAGTTATTAGATCCCCGTTCGAGAATTGTTGCTAAGTCCACATTTATGTTGTTAACATTTCTCCCTCGTTCGTTTCTGATTCTCCTGGCTGGTATTGGAGCCTTGGAAGAGGAGGCGGTATGGAGGGTACTATCATCCGCGGAGCTGTGTACTGGACATGAAGTTGCTTTCAACAAATCGTTGATATGGAGTAGAAATAGTGTTGTGCTAGAACTGATCCTTGCGGAACACCAGCATTCATGGTAAGATAGTCAGATGAAACTCCGTCGACTACTATATGGAGAGACCTGTTCGAGAGAAAACTAGCTAACAGAGAACTTAGCTGGGGAGGCCAGTCATAAGACGAAAGCTTGGCGAGGAGTCCGTGGTGCCATACTCGATCGAATGCTTTGGAGATATCAAGTGCCACGGCTGAGGTTTCACCATATTTTTCAATAGATTACTGCAATATGTGCGAGACGTAAGCGAGCAGGTCACCAGTTGATCTCTGATGACGGAAGCCATAATGTCTATCGTTGATAATGCCTGAATGTTCCAGGTATTTCATGAGCTCGATGTTGATAGCTTTCTCCACGATCTTTGACATGATAGATAGCAGTGCGATCGGTCTGTAGTTGCTAGGTAGGATCTTCTTGCCTTTTTTAGGAACTGGCTGTACTCTTGCAATTTTCCAGTTGGACGTCCCAATTTGTAAGAGTTGTTGAACAACTTGAAGAGAACAGGTGTGAGTTCGGGAGCACATTTCTTGAGAACAATCAGTGGGATTTCGTCGGATCCACAAGCTTTGTTGGTGTTGAGACCCAATGAGATCTTTCTTATAGTACGTTGGCGAAAGATGATCTCAGGCGCAACGAGCGATAAAAAAAATATGACTGTCAATTGGCGTTATGTTAGGAGGTTGTCTTCCCGATGAATCCAGAGTGGAATTTGCAGCGAATAAATGCGCGAAATTGCTGCCTTTCTCCTGAGCAGTTGTGGCTAGTGTTCCATCTTCCTTGGTTAGAGGAGGAAACGAGCCCCTTCCCAGTCGGCCGAATGGGGAAGACCACTGATTTTTTAAAACGACTTTATCGTGAACTCTATACTGAAAAACTACCAGTGAATTAATTTTGAATTTTTTCATTCATGCTAAGACGATGAAAAAAATAAATTAGTATATGTCCATTTCAAAACACACAATTCCTGCGCCATTTGAAATTTCATCAATTCATAGGTGTGACTGGTGCGACGTCTCAGTCCCAACACGCCTATTGTCCTTGAACTGACCAATTATACTGCAACACTGCAGAATGACGAGGTATCAGAGAGAGATAGCTATAGTTCGGGACTAATACGTCACGATTCCACCATCATATTAGGCTGTTTGAAATATCGAATGAAATAATATGCTGATTTCAAAACGATATAGATTCGATTCCCGTCAACTTCAACTCATAATATTGATTATACATAAAATATAAATCATGATTCGTCGATTGAAAGAGGTTTGCACGGATTTCTACCCTCAGTGGTCTTTCCCATTGTAATGCCACATGAGACGAGTACGAATTGTGGTGCTGGATGGTACATGGAGAGATCAGGTGGTGGAGATGAGAGTGTGATCAGAGTTTCCAAGTGGGGCACAAACTTCTATTCTATATCGATCAAGATTGCTAGTGAGAAAAAGATCTAGTGTATTGGCAGAATGGTTGTTGACATCTGGAATGCGGGTTGGTAGTTGCGACTATACCTTTTCAACTTCAATTTCGGAATCGGTGAGTTATATTTCGGAAAAAGTAATCTCGATTTCAGAATTGGTTAGTTCGATTTCAGAAATGGTAAACTCAATTTCAGAATCGGTGAGATGAATTTCAGAAAAAGTCCATTCAATTTCAGAAATGGTAAGTTGTATTTCAGAATTATTACTGGTAGGTTCAATTTCAGAAGATGAAATCCTTTTATATGTTTGAAATGTTTTTAATGGCAAAAGAGAAGACTGTTTACAGTGGATGGATCGGTGTTTGAGAGCCCTATGTTGAATCAGCTTGAACATAATATATGGGGTGCCTTCAAGTCAGAAGTAAAGAGCTTCTTGCAAGAGCATCGCCAAAGGGTCATAGCTGGAGATCCGAACAGATTGCTCAACCAGATAGAATTCAGACTGCGATGTCTTGAAGAATGTGCAGATCATTCAATAAACATGATAAAACCTCGAATGTGTTTGCATTCTTATAATCATGTGCAACGCCACTATCTTCCAGCGATTCAGATGGAAGGCATCTGTGGATTAAATTGTTTTTGAAAAGTTGAATATTTTAAATATGGTTTGTTGATCTCACATGCAATTGGAAACATTTCGAACAAATATAAGGATTTTTTTCATGATATTGAACCTACCAATTCTGAAATACAACTCACCATTTCTGAAATTGAATGGACTTTTTCTGAAATTCATCTCACCGATTCTGAAATTGAGTTTACCATTTCTGAAATCGAACTAACCAATTCTGAAATCGAGATTACTATTTCCGAAATATAACTTACCGATTCCGAAATTGAAGTTGAAAAGGTATAGTTGTTCTAGACCGTGAGTGATGGCGAAGGTCTCAGTTTGACGACCTGCATCATCTGTTAGAGAATTAGAGCCAGGCTGCGTTATGTACATTGAAGTCGTCCATGATTATGATTCCAGCTCTTGGATGGTTCTCCTGAATGAAGTCCAGTTTGAGTGATAAAATCTCAAAGAGGTTGTTATATTCATTATCATTAGGCGATATGTGAATGCAGCAGATAAATTTGGTCAGTTTGGTATCGACTAGCTTGAAACACATCACTTCAAAGTCTTTCGGTTCTAAACACGCTGGCATGAAAGGTTGGCCATAGCGTAGAGGCAGATTTCATCTTTGAACCTGAATCGAGAATTGAGTTCGTAACCAGGACAGAGCATGTGGACCTTGTTGGTGGACGAAATCACTTGAGTTTCTTTCAGTGTCAGAATATCTAGTTTGTTCGTTTGTAGATGATGGTGGACGTCATTGCTGTTTTTGTTGAGTCCGCGGATGTTGCATAAACTAATCTTCAGAGATGAATCTCCTCGAGTACCTCTTGCCCGGAAATCCGAATAGAGAGGTATTTTACTTCCGGAGTGTTTTACTCTGAGAGACTTCATTATCTTCATTCATAGAGGAGAAATTGGGGAAAAAGGGGGGGAAACCGGAAAGTATCGACCGAACACTGAGTCACTGAAACATGGAGTGATCCATTTCACAGCACACAAAGTCGATATGGTGGTATTTCACCGGGCGATGAGAGCATGGGGGGTATTCTGAGCCGCCCCCCATACGGCCCAGTGGATAAATCCAGTTTTAGCCAAATTATCCAGTTTTGAAAGATCTCCTGAAAAAAGTCGATTTCCATTTTCCATGTTCATGACAGATATTTCAATATACAGGATGTTCGACGTTTCATTTTTGACGAAGCAAAAACTCACCCAATATATATCATTCAATTTTTCTAATGTCCATGTCCATCCAAATAATATCGTTCATAGGGTTTATATAACGTGCTTCCGTTGATTCGAGTACTCTCGTAAAATGAAGCTGCATTGAAGAAATACCGATGTTGTAATTTTCACGACAGGAATTGATCAGTATAGGTATTGAAAGAATGCTGAAATTAAAATCCACAACTCCACAAGAGCACTTAATTCAGCGAATGGACTATACAAGGTGTATGTTGAGATCAGGCTTATTTTCAAGAGGTTGATTCCATGACTCATTCCGAGAAATAGAACCTTACATGAACGTATGTCCTAAAAGTCTTGAATTTTGAGACACAGGGGTCTACTATTGTAGACATCTTCATGATATCTGATACATGGCTTTAATGTGCATTTTCTGAAACACAAAAAAATCAGTTGTTCTGTTAACGGAATATTATTCTATATATTTTACTTAAAAGTGAGAAATGGAAGAACATTGCCAATTTTCATACATATCGGTATTTATTCATCTATTCATCACCCAGACAGGCTATTGCCGTCTAATTACAAGAATGAATATAAGACTATGAAATAACACAAAAAAAATTTACCTTATGAATCAATTAATTTATTAATTATTAACAAGAATTGTAGTAGGTAGACATATCGAATTCATAAAATGAATAAATTCAATATATTATGCTCTAATATGTTTTTACAATCAATTGCTGGGGGTGAGGTCCAGTCAAAACTGATTAGTGTATTGACATTGTTGGCTAATCTAAGTAAGGATAAAAGTGGTGCCCTCGTTATAGACCTAATGCTGAAACATTGAACATAGGATGGATCGTGTACGACGTGAGGGTACATTGAAGGGAACCATATTGAGAATTAATGGAGGATTTACTTAATTATTTATTAGTTTTTTACAGATATATCAAAGGAGTTAGGCTTCTTCTCTGCTCCAGGGATAATATTTCGAGTTCGGATCTCAAATGTGATGTTCTTATGGTATTATTATCAGGTCATCCATAATATTGTTTGAAATATAAATACCTGAGTGATAATTCATTTCGGGTTCTTTTCATTTCGTACAAATTTGTCTCCAAACCAAATAATAGAGGCGAGCTCCAGTTATTAGGGAATAATGAAGTAACTTAATAGTGAGAAGGAATATTCTCAGATATAATTATGAAAACAAAAAAAATTGATAGGTATATATTTGAAGAAATACTTTGATATTTCACATCTTCTCCATGTGATCAAAATATTAATTCTTTCTCGGGTTTATTCAACAGAAAACGACTACTTTTCTGTCTATATATGCCACGACAAACATTGCGAATTACATCTATTGAACACACACGATTAGAATTTGATAACAAAATCTTCTGAAGTGGAGAATTTGCATTCTCCTTCTTATAAAGATATATATGCACTTAATATCATTCTGAATATTCAGCAGAAAACAACTACTTTCCTCGCTATTTGCCACGTCGAACATTGAATTATATCTGTTGAACATTCAAGCATGAAAAATCAAAATCCTGTGAAATTGAAAATTGACATTATCTCTCAAATCGAATAGAATAATATGATGTATTATGATATGAAAATATACCTTACCAATATGTTCAGTATTTTTGAATGGAAATTGAAAAGTATAGGAGAAGTATACTTGCAAGTATGAACTCTGATCTTGATGAGCTTGAAACTTTAAAAAAATCATTCGTTTCAGTGTTTTCTGTTGTATATTCAGAATGATATTATGTGCATACCTTTATATGAATAGGAGAATGCAAATTCTCTACTTCGAAAGATTTCGTTTTCAAATGCTCATCGTGTGGTGTTCAATACCCTAATAGCACACAATAACGTCCTAGAGAAGTCCCTATTTGGTACAATCCAAGTCCGGACCAGAAATAAGTACCCTTGGGACGTACATCTCATGCAATGCCCGAGCAAGGACGTCCACGGAATGTGCCAGCAGGTACATTATTTCAAATGTCCTAGAAATAACATTCCCTAGACGTACCACGTGGTACATATTATAGAATGTCCATGCAAGGACGTCCTTGGCATGTCATTGATGGGATATGATTTCAAACATTCCTTTAGGGACATCCATCGGATGTCCCGATCGAGTAGTATATATTCGAACATGACTTCAGATCTTATACAGGGTGTTTAATGAGAAGACTCACATAGCCAAATGGTTAATAAGGGAAATCAAGACGAGTTGATGTATATATATGAAAACATTTTTTGACCCTCCATAACGAAGATACAGGGTATTATGTGAAATTGTTATGTAACTTTGATGGCCGATATTACAGAAATGATTTATCGTAATCTGCTGAAATTCGGCAGCGACGTTTCTCTACTGAAACTATTCAAGATAACAAATTATGAAAAAAAATATCCAGGTCCGTACTTGGGAAAATTTCATGTTTCATTGTTATGTGAAAAAAGTTCACTTTGTGACCACTTTTCTCGAAAAATTCCATTAGATTCAGAAAAATCAGACAAAATGCTATAAGAACTGCTCTTCAATTTACACAGCACACTTTGACCGGTTCAATAAAAAAGTATGGAACAAAAACGCTCGAATGAATTTTCAATTTTGACCTGGCTGATAACTTTTATCTTCGAACTGGATTCGTGTAAATTGATTTTTTGTACATTTTTATTGGATAGAAATTGATAGTAGAGAGGTATTCTGATTTTTTTATGACTTGACATGTTAGTTTTTGACCGAAATTCTAGATGGATATGATTACTTGTGACTCTATATTATAAATTCGTTATAAAGTAGGCCCAGTTTTTATTTTATGTAACGTGGCGTTTTCTGATAGGTAAACACTGGTAATCGAAAGATTCTTGCACCTAGGTGCCACTCAATATTTCAAATGCTGAACAAGACGAAAATCCAAATGCTGTGCTGTTTGATATCATAGAATATTTCCAGACCCAAGAACACGTTGCAGTAAAACCTTCACGAGGATGAACATTAGAAATTTTGAATAAATAGCAAATGCATCCTTCTATCACTTGCAGAAATGTATCAAAAACAAAAAATGGAGCTGAGTTTATGCTTGATGGCATAACTAATTTGATAAATCACCTTGATATGGACACATGAATCATCATGTCGTAATTTCATGAGTTGGTACCTACCTACCTAGTACACGGAAAAAAAGGATTTGTTGCATCAACAAATTATTTATGCTTGAGTTATATTTGTTTGGACTGAGCAATTTTTTGTTGAATCAACCAGATACATGATTATTCCATGGAAGCAGCTTGTTCAAATCAAGAAATGTAGTCTAATTGAATCAACAGATAATATCAATTCCATTAACAAAATATATGGTTTTCTTCAAGAACAAATTATGTCGATCCAAAATAATGTCGATGTGATTCAACTGAAGATATTTCGTTGATTTGATCAAACAATGATCATATTGATGAGAATATATCTTTGGAACAACATACAAGTTGTCTTATTCCGATGTATCAATGAACTCGTTTCGAACGAATCATTTGCTTGAAAAGAGCAACGAAATATTTAATATCAAAGAAATATTTTGTTCATTCTACATCGACTTGAATTTTCGCCTCTAGATGGCGATCATTTCGCCTCGTCTATGCCTGCCTCGAGTTCATCATATACGTGAAGCCTGATTCTTCGTGTTTGAGATATAAGCTGGATAAATCGAACTTAGAATGATTCGCAATTCGAAATAGTTTTCCATCAGCTAAAGAGAAGTAATGACTAAAGATCTATTAGTTTCCTAGTTTTGTTTATTCTGTTGATGTGAAATTTCAGAAAATTCCCGAATATTGAATTTGGTCCAACAAAACAATTTGTCGTATGGATATATAGTTTCTCTTGAATCAACAAAATATTTCATTGAATTAACCAAATATTTCAAATGAATCAACCAAATATTTCATTGGATCAACCAAATATTTCTTTGAATCAACCAAATATTTCGTTGAATCAACTGAATATTTGATTGAATCAATATCTTATTATTTTGAATCAAACAAAATGTTTGTTTGATCCAATTCAATATCTCTTCGTGAACAATTCATGGATGTGCTTGATTGAAGAAGATCCAGAGTTCATGCAAGACAAATTTACTTGATCAAACTTCAAATTCGCTCTGAAACAAGATATGGATTTACTCATTTCAAGATTATATTTTGTCGTGCATATATGACACTTTTATTTGCTCCGTCCAATTAAATTTTGCTTGATTCAACAATTCCTTTTTTTCCGTGTACTAGCCTAGTACCTACCTATCAGTTCGGATTATCAACAAACGTCACGTCTCGTCACACAAATGGAAAACAGGGCCTACTAGATAACATATCATTACTTCAATTGGAACCCATAAAACAAAGTAAGGAATAATAATATCTATCTGGAATTTCGATAAAAAATATCGTATTTTTACTCTCATCTATTCTCCTGTCGATTACTATTCAACAAAAATGTAGGAAAAATCAATTCACATGATTCCAGTTGGAAGTTGACAGTTATCAGCCAGGTCAAAATTTAAATTCATTCGAACGATTTTGTTTCATATTTTTATTGAACCGGTCAAAGTGTGCCGTGTAAATTGAAGAGCAGTTCTTATAGCATTTGTCTTATCTTTCTGAATCTGATGAACATTTTCGAGAAAAGTGGTCACAAAGTGAACTTCTTTGACATAACAATGAAACAATGAGATTTTCCCAAGTCCGGACCTGGATATTTTTTTTCATAATATGTTATCTTGAATTTTTTCAGTAGAGATACGTCCTCGCCTAATTTCAGCAGATTACGATGAATCATTCCTGTAATATCGGCCATCAAAGTTATTTAACAATTTCACATAATACCCTGTATCTTCGTTATGGAGGGTCAAAAAATGTTTTCATATATATACATCAACTCGTCTTGATTTCCCCTATTAACCATTTGACTATGTGAGTCTTCTCATGAAACACCCTGTATAATGTCCCTTCTAGACAGCCATGAAATGTCCCTGATGATACATTCCTTCAAATATCTCTGCACAGACGCCTTTATCATTCCAGGATCATATAACAATAGAAATGTCCCATAGGGACATCCTTCGAATGTCCTATAGGAATATCCGTCGGATGTCCCAATTGGTATATGAACTTTACTCTTTCAATGTCCTAGGAATAACGTCCAACGGACGTCCCATTCGGTACTCCTGGAGGGACCTAGACAAATTCAAATTCAAGAATAATTCGTACGTCCCTGGGACATCCTATGGACATCCAATTGATATTCCTTAGAGTTGCTGATAGGTTGTCCTACGGATGTCCTAGGGATGTCCTTTGTAGTGCTTGATGAGGAATACTGTGGGATTCAGGTATTCGATAGTTGTCCCAGAGACATCCCTCAAGGACGTCTCCAGTTGCTCCTCAAGTGGGACATTTTTGCGTCCCGCAGACATCCAATGGACGTCGACAGTACCAACTTCGAACGTCCTATAGACGTCCTGAATGTCCCGACGGGACGTCCTAACAATATCCATGCAACATAGCTGTGTTATTGGGGTAGATATAATTCAATGTTCGACGTGGCATATAGCCAGGAAAGTAGTTGTTTCCTATTGAATGAACCAAAGAAGAACTGATATTGTCATCACATAGAGGATGCGAATTTTCAATGTATTTCCTTATATACAGGGTGACCCAGGGGTGCGTGCTTGGTCCATAACTTTTTTTTTCAAACGATAGGTCCGACAATGAAGCACATTCTGAAAATATTTTCATTTATATACAGGATGTCCCAAGATTAATACATAACTAAGTTCTGTTTTTTTAAATGGCAACCCACCCATTTTTGTTACATTTTTGGATTCGCTACTGAATTGTCGATATAACGCACCCGGGTTTCATAGACTTATCTGTAATAGTTTTTGACTTATGTCAATTCATGTGTCAAAATAGCTTCGTGCATGGACCCACAAAAAAATTCATAACTTCAGAACCATGCAAGAAAACTCAACCAAATTATTTCCAGTCGATTCCTCAAGCTTCAGCAAATCTTTTGAAATGCAAGCGAACTCGAGACGATGTCCATCGCCTACTACGTTTTTTTTTAAATGACAAATTTCAAATGGCAATAACTCGACTTTTTGAAATGGAAACACCCTGTATTTCATTGCACTGTTGGATGGCATTTTTTGAGAGATTTCCGTCGATATAGGGTTTGTGGGGTCTACTTTGTGAAGTATGCGAAATACGTTGCAAAATATGAAATGTGGATGGTTTTTGAGGAATCTAGTAGGGCCGCTGTCGTAAAATTTGAAATATCCATACAATTATGAAAAGGATATGTTTTTGAAACAGGAGTACATCACAAACAAAACAATTCTTGTAATTTTTATAAGAACAGGAAAGAGTGATCAACAGAAAACCAAGTGTAAATTTTGAGGAAAGGCTACTTATAAATGCTCAAATAGGCCACCATCCTGTTCCACACAAGCTTTCTAGTCTTCTTGTAAATGAGTCCCCGAACTCTAGCAAGCATTGCTCCATCAATTGCACGGAAGGCTTCCGTGATCCTATTTTTCATATCATCTGCAGTTGTCGGACGATCTCTGAAAACCCTTTCCTTCACGTACCCTCAAAGGAAGAATTCTATAGGAGTAAGGTCCTGGAGATCGCGCGGGCCAAAGAATAGTACCTCCTCTGCCTATCCAATGATTAGGATAGGATTGATCTAAAAATTCTCGAACTATTCTATGGTTATGCACTGGAGCACCATCGTGCTGCAACCACATGGTTCTTCGGGTATTCAAAATCCACTTCTTCTAACAATCTGGGAAGATTTTCGCGAAGAAAATGTAAATTACCTTTCACCATTCAGCACATTATCGAAGAAGTATGGTCCTATAATGTGATTTCTAATAATTCCTCCCCAAACTTAAGCGACCATCGCTGTTGATGATCAACTGTCCTCAACCAGTGACGATTTTCGACTTCATAATAATGCATATTATGTCTGTTGACCGATCCGATGTTTTTGAATGTTGCTTCATCAGAAAACAGAATTTTGTTCAATGTATTATGATCCTCGTCAATCATGCCATTCATTTGAATACAAAACGCAACTCTATTTGCAAAATCATCACCATACAATTCTTGATGTAGGTTCAGAT